>OZ014447.1:4037203-4529703 GCA_963966035.1 Acleris laterana | reverse complement strand
TAACCCGGATCTTTCCTTACTTACTCTTTTGTAAGGTTATCAATCCTAGTAATGGAAAAGAACTGTACGGGTTTACTGATGCTAATCTCGTAGGTAACCCGGATCTTTCCTTACTTACTCTTTTGTAATTGTTACAATCTTAGTAATGGGAAAATACGTTACGGGTTTACTGATGCTAATCTCGTAGGTAACCCGGACCTTTCCTTACTTACCCTTTGGTAAAATAAATGTTTGTAACTATTTCTTGTGTGCCTAAAGGCGTGGTTAATTAGAATTTAAATATAAAAGAGGGGACGCTCTCTAATTTTATTACTTTGTGTTGTTCCTTCAGAACGTAGTATGATGCAATTAATCTGAGTCTGTACTTTCTTTTTTACGAAGTGATAAATTAAAATACACTTAACTTAAACAATTTGTCTAATTTATGAAACCACCACCATCGATCCTGTTTGTGGCCAGTCGCTCTCTCTCAATCTACGGCGCCCAACCCTTTAGCGATTGGTCCTCGAGCCAAGTGACCACACGACCCCAATCTCATGCAGCGGGCGAAAATCGAGTGTTACAGTGGCGCCCAACGTGGGGCTTGAAGGATCGTTGGTGTGGTTTTAGTTATTAGGTTCATAATGAGGCAGGTCTAAGGATTGGCACATAGGTTAGGTATCTCTAATTTTAACTAGCACGTTAGGAAAAATTGGATAGGACGACTTGTCCTTGTGGTTTGAGTGACTTTCTTCGCTATTTTAATTTTACTACTGGTTACTTTATTAGCACTTACTACTATCTACCACTCTTGGTGTTTAAACTGTTATACTAAGTGTCTAACTTATACACTCTGTTAAAATGGACTTGTCAATTAAAATTGAATGGCTGACAAAAGAGGAGCTTGCGCACGAACTGACTAAGTTGCAAATACCTTTCTCAACATCAGACACATGCGACATCCTACGGAAGTTGTTCCGTCAAACGCGGTCTCTTATCCGACGTGGCAGCCTCAAACCGGGCACCAGTGCTCCAGCTGATCCCGCTGGCGAACTAACACTTTGTCGCTCTGCGATTAAAAACCTGCAGAAGGAGGTGGCTGAAGGAACAACACTGTCGGAGGCTCGTAAAGAACGGCTGAGGGGTCGAGTTGAATATTACCTAGGTCGTTTGGAGGGAGTCTCAGATCAAGGAGATGTGGTTCAAACCCTCAAAGGTGTTCTGGTCAGTTGCCTAACTACTCTTAACCCCGAGGGGGACTCTTCCGATTCTGAGGAGGAAGTTTTCAGCTCTCCAGCGAAGCCGCAGACTACGGTGACGTGTCGAGCCGAGCCGCGCTACAACCTTGCTAGTTTAAACCTTAAATACAAAGGGGATACGTGCGTACGTGCTTTTATTACGCGCCTGGAGGAACTCCGGGTGGCACGCGAGATCCCTGAACGTGTTATTTTCACCGGTTTTCCGGATATTCTGGACGGACCAGCTCTCTTTTGGTTCCGTTCGTGTAAGGGTAACTTTTCGTGTTACGCGGACCTTTTAACTGCTCTTAAAGCAGACTTCGATATTCCTGATTATGACTTTAAATTATTAGGTGAGATAAGGGCCCGCACCCAAGCTAAACACGAGTCTATCGTGGTGTACCTGTCCGTCATGGGTGCGTTGTTTTCTCGGTTGACTTTACCGCTGGCGGAAGCCGAGCAATTGGACATTTTACTACGCAACATAAGGCCTGGATATAGCCGTGAGTTGGCTTTAATTGACGTGCCCTCTATACAAAGGTTGAAGGAACTGTGCATGCGTCTCGAGCTTGCAGGTTCGCGCTCGGATAATTTCACTGAACCATCTTCATCCGGTTACACGGTAGCTCCGGACGTGCAAGTGCGAACGCGCAATGCCCCTGCGTTCCGTAGACAGGAGGTTGGCTCTGTAGACAAGCCCGTGGGCCCGTATTGTTTCAGGTGTAAGCGGACGGGACACAAAACAGGTCGCTGCCCGCGATCTCGCGACTTGGTGTGTTTCGTGTGTGGTCACCCGGGCGTACGCACGCCGGAGTGTCCCAAGTGCAAGGAGATGGGTTCTTCTCCAAAAAACTAGACCATCAGGTCTCGCATAAAACTTGTAATGCGCGACCTGTCAAAACTTATTTTCTACCTTCTGCTGACGACTACCGTCCCTACTTGACTGTGCAGGTTCTCAATGTGAACGTTTGCGGCCTTCTTGATTGCGGCGCAGCGTGCTCTGTGCTTGGAGCGAACGCACACGTCAAGTTCTTAAATTTAAATATAAAAATGTTACCATTCGACCGGCCGCGGGTCTTACGCGTCGCTGACGGGGTTGACTACATCTGTCGTTTTTACATGAATTTACCGGTCCAATATAAGGAGGAAGTTCGACTGGTTCTGTTCCACGTTCAGCCGGAGATTAAGTTGCCGATACATTTCGGGATTAATTTTTGGAAGGCTTTCAATCTCGCGCCTGACGTCCTTGCGTGTCTGCCGGCGTCGATTTCTTCGGTCGAAACCATTGTAGGTAGCGTGGAAGAGGATGGCTTGCGGAACTACGAGGAACTCACGCCGGTGCAGAAACAGGAACTCGACTCGGTCCAACGTTTATTCGACCAAATCAATACCGATAGGGTCGGACTAGGTTGCACGTCTTTAATCCAACACGTGATTAACACCGGTGACGCAAGACCGATTAAACAAAAATATTATAGGCTTAGTCCGGAAAAGCTGAAATTCTTGAATGCGGAGTTGGACTGCATGTTAAAAAACAAGGTTGTGGAACGGTCTTTCGGCGAATGGAACTCCCCTCTTACTATGGTACCTAAGGCCAACGGGGAGGTGCGTCTCTGCTTAGACAGCCGTCGACTTAATGCGGTTTCAAAAACTGACGCCTACCCTTTGCCTTACATCAACTATATAATTGACAACTTACGTGATGCTAAATATCTCACTTCCCTCGATTTGAGTGCGGCGTACCACCAGATTCCTTTACATCCTGACTCGAAAGAAAAAACGGCTTTCACAGTGCCAGGCCGGGGCCTGTTCCATTATAATCGCATGTGTTTCGGTTTGGTGGGAGCAAGTGCTACGATGCAACGACTCATGGACAGCTTGTTCGCCGCGGAATTTGATAACAAGGTGTTCGCGTATATAGACGATATTGTCATTTGCACCTCGACCTTTGAGGAGCATGTGGATATTCTCCGTCGTGTCCACAAAAAATTAAATGACGCTAACTTAACCATAAACATGCAGAAATCGCAATTCTGCCGTAGCGAGCTGAAATATTTAGGTTACATGGTGGACCGCTTTGGTTTACGTACAGATCCTTCCAAGGTGGAGGTGATAATGAATTTCCCTATCCCTCGCGAGGTAAAGGAACTTAAGCGTTTCTTAGGCATGGCTGGGTGGTATCGTAGGTTCATTAAAAACTTCTCTCAGGTCGCTCGTCCTCTGACTCGGTTGACGAGTAAGAAATATAAGTTCGAATGGACACCAGAGGCTAACGAGGCGTTCAACACTTTAAAGTCTGCTCTCATTACTGCTCCTATTCTGAAATGCCCCGACTTTAGCGTTCCTTTCTATATTCATACGGATGGTAGCTCTTTTGCCATTGGCGGGATGCTGGCTCAAAGGATAGATGACGTGGACCACCCGGTTGCCTACTGCAGCCGTACCTTGAATGCGCAGGAGGTTAACTACACGGCTACTGAGCGCGAACTTCTGGCGGTCATCTATGCTTTGGAGCAGTATCGCCCATATGTCGAGGGTTCCAAATGCTACATCGTTACGGACCACGCCTCTCTCAAGTGGTTTTACAAATTGAAGAATCCTTCGGGTAGACTCAATAGGTGGGCCTGTCGCTTGAGTCAGTTCGACTTCGAGATCATTCACCGCAAGGGCAAGGAACACGTGATTCCAGACACTCTCTCGCGAATTAAGGTAGACTCCATAACTTTTGACCCTGTGACTGTACAGGATCCCTGGTATTCTAAGGTGCTCAAAGGCTGTAGCGACACTCCCAGGATATACCCTAACTTTACGGTTACTGATGGCAAACTTTTCCGCCTTTCAAAAAATAAATATAGCTTCACCTCTAGGTTCGAGTGGAAACTGGTGGTGCCCAGTGAACATCGGGAGGAAATCTTACGGCAGTATCACGATGAGCCAACTTCAGGTCACTTTGGCGTTGCCAAGACCCATAAGCGAATAAGTGCAGATTACTTCTGGCCGAACTTGTATCATGATGTGGAGAAGTATGTCGCCTCCTGCGAAGTGTGCAAATGCTACAAGCCTGCCAATACGGCTCGTGCTGGTCTTATGGGCAATCCTCGCGTCGTTACTAAGCCTTGGGAGGCGATCTCCTGTGACATCCTTGGCCCTTTCCCACCATCCTACGCTCGGAACCAATACCTCTTCGTCTGTGTTGACTATTTTAGTAAGTTTTCACACTTGTTTCCGCTGCGTAACGTCACGGCTAAGTCGATCGTTAAGTGTTTGGAGAAGGGGGTGTTCTTGCGTGACGGGGTTTGCAAGTATATCTATGTCGATAACGGCCCACAGTTCATTTCTCGAGATTTCCGGGACTTGATGACTAAATATAATGTGCCGAATATTTTCTACAATCCCCGTTACCACCCCCAGACTAATCAAACGGAACGCTTAAACCGAGATATCGTGCGTGCCATAGCATCTTACGTGCGTTCTGATCATCGTAAGTGGGATCAGAACATACCCGAGATCCAATGTGCCCTTAACACGGTGGTTCATGAAAGTACCAAGTTCACTCCGTTTTACTTGAATCATGGTAGGGAAATGGTGTTGGATGGAGCCTTGCTCAATCTCGATGTTCCTGTCGACCCAGTGTCGGTAGTTTTGGAGCGCGAGCCATTTTCTTCGAACCTGTCTCAGCTGAGAGGAATTTTTTCCACCGTACAAGGTCATATGCGAAAGGCCTACACTCGGAACGTAAAGTACTACAATTTGCGGAAGCGCCCCATACAATATGAGGAGGGTCAGATCATTTACAAGAGATGTTTTCCTTTGTCTAACGCAGATAAATACTTTAGTGCAAAACTCTCCCCTAAGTATGAGAAGTGCGTGATCAGCGCAAAACACGGCCCTTTGGTTTATTCCTTAAAGTCTATGGTAGGTAAACCCTTGGGGAAGTTTCATATCAAGGACTTACTCGAGCGAGGCGAGGATCGACTGGAGGCCGGTGCTTCCCCAATAGATTAAGTATTAATAGGTAGCACGGGTTTTTCTTTTTGAATCTAGTTCCTAGCAAAAAAAATGCTACGTGAACGATAAGTAAACCCCTATCTCATGTCATAGGTTTATTTTCTGTCTTTTGCACGCCTTACCCATAAGTTGTTAGCTGTAGATATGTGTTACATTTTAATTTAAGTTATGTCTGGACTTGCTGAGATTTTTGGCGTTGGTAGAATATTTGTCCCGACCGTTGGCTCTTTAAAGGTATGATTTACTGGTTTGTTTGGTATATTTCGTCCGGACTGCAGGTGTTTTATTGAAGGGAAAAGATTTGTCCTGACTGTTGGCTCTTTTAAAGGATTGGATTACTGGAATGAAAGCATATTGAAGTAGAGTGAGGTAGGCTAAGTCTTAATTTTAAGTAAGCAAGGATGCGCATCCATTTAATTTTAGTTGTGCTGTCATGTTTTGTCCGTAGTATGGTAAAGCGTGTAGTTATTGGTAATTTTTCTCTTACCATAATATTTTATTAGTTTTAGGATTTCTTCCGATTACGCCATAGGCGCAATCTGTTCGAGATAAAACTTGTGAAAAGGACATTCTGGTGGTATACAGAGTGCATCCTCTTTTCCATTGTTCTAATCTCTTTATACTGGTTTCAGTTGAGATTTTCTTTTACAAGTTTAAGTTGAAACTCGTGTGTTATAGTTTCAACACTTGATTTTAAATAGTCTCACTTGAGTGTTTACTTAATTAATAGGGTTTCTACCACAGTTCTTATAAGTGGTAGTTTAATCAATACAATTAAGCCGTTTAAGAGGTTGGTAGTGTGTCACACCCCTCATTGTAGTTTCAGTTTTTTGTGCAGAGCTGTGTAATTCTCGCGGATGTTTCTCTCAGTTGAGATTGATGTGTACTTAAAGAGACACTAACTTTAGTACATACTTGATTTGGTTTAGGATCAAGAGCGTTTGTTTGGAAATTGAACCAACAAACTCTGATATAGGTTTAGAGCGTTTGGTTGGATGCAGAGCCAACAAACACTAGGAAAGTAGTTTATAAGTTTACTTTAGCAATTAGTGTAGCGTATGCGTAGTAGGTCTGAGATGGGCAACCACGTTTGCCGTTAGTGGACCCGGATCGGGCCTATGATTTAACTGGCTTCCCCTTTATGGCGAAGACCATTAGAGATAAGACTTGTTCTTTTATCTTCTTTTCGGTAGAAGAGGGTGTGTTTATGCGTAGTAGGTCTGAGACGGGCAACCACGTTTGCCGTTAGTGGACCCGGATCGGGCCTATGATTTAACTGGCTTCCCCTTTATGGCGAAGACCATTAGAGATAAGACTTGTTATTTTATTTTCTTTTCGGTAGAAGAGGGTGTGTTTATGCGTAGTAGGTCTGAGACGGGCAACCACGTTTGCCGTTAGTGGACCCGGATCGGGCCTATGATTTAACTGGCTTCCCCTTTATGGCGAAGACCATTACACGATGTTATGTTTTCCAACCTGACTAGTTTTTTTTTTTTTTTGGTAAATGAGGCGCCGAGACCTGCAGGGCCGTAGGCCGCGATGCATCCCTGGGGGAATGATGCTAAGGTGCTGCAGTGCCTTCGTGTCTTAAGCCGGAACACTGAATGGACTCTCCGTTCTTTGCCGTTATGGCTGTCTGTTCTTACACATGAGAATGTGTATAATAATTTTATTTCAGAATCTTAGCAATTCTGAAATAAAATTATTTTTCCCAACTGGAACCCTACTGTAACACCCCAAAATCGGGTTGTCACTTTTTCTCTGACATACTTACAGTTATCCTTTCTTTTGTCTGAAAGCTTTCCGCGCTGATTCCTGGCTGAGTTTAGCGTCTACTGTTTGACGAGCGAACGAGTTTCAAGCCACATACACCTGGTGACCGGTGTTTTAGTATATCAACGTTGATCACAAACGGTCGACATAAACACGGCCGTTTTTACACTTGGATACTCGTTTTGTCTCACATAGTTCAACACGGAGCTTTGGTATCCTAGAGCTAGGTTCCTGTGCCTTATTTAGAAGTCGTATTTAACCGGTTTACACTATCTATTCCTTATTATTTTTAATTGAAAACCCAGACATTGTTATCGTTTGTTAGCCGTTGTTGTCATAGTATGAAATGTCACTTTGACTTTTGACAGGAGGTTAAGGCGTTCGCACATCGGCTTTATTACTCTGTTTTGGGTGTAGCATCTTTTTATTTTTGAATTCGTATTTACTCGTTCTAGATATTTTTTTTCACTTAATTTCAGCTAAGCAAAAAGTCTTTCTTTATTGAGAGGAATCAGAGGTATTGAAGTTTTAACTCCAATGTAAGTATGGTAGGTGGCAACACCGGTAACGCCAGAGAGCGTCACTTGGTGTTTGCCGATCAAGGATGAGATTTAATTTAGAACAGGCCTAGGTGGTTTCCTTGTTCTTGACGCTGTGTCTTACAATCAAGATGTCTTATTTTCACCAAGCATAACTTGATAATAATCAAGTCTTAACGTGCGTTGTCACGCGTCTGAAGGGTGAGTATTTCATTTGGAAGGGGCGCGTCGCAATTGTGTTACGTAATCGCCATGTTCTATTTCTAAAAGTGTATCGGTCTATTTCAGATGTTCTTTACGGTGTTTTGATAACACCAACTCCGCGGTCTCCGAGTATAAAAGCCAATTGCCTCTAATTTACTGCCCGAAAGGTAAACTTTATTCGTTAAGTGTGATGTGTTGTCTGAGGATATGTTCTTGTTTGTTCCTTTACTGAGACGTTATATTGTACGTTTTAGGGTTTCAAGGCTACCCCGGAAATTTAAAGGCTACCCCGGAAATTCCAAGGCTACCCCTGAAGTATCAAGTCTGCTCCGGAGATGTTCGGCCTAACCTATAACCTCAAGGCGGAGGTTATCTTCGTGCATGCGGTGTGCTGACATTGCTTCGACGTGTTTGTGCATGAGGAAGTAGCCGTGCGATGACGAGTATACTTCGCGTGGGATCCTGACGCCTGCGTTCACTGATGTCGCGTGACGTTGACTTTCTTTTATTTTATTTTCTTTTACTTACGATAGTTTAACCTATGTTACGTCGTTCATCCTTAGACCGCGTAGGTAGCAAGCGCCTCTTTTGTAATGTTTTCCAATCCTAGTAATGGAAAAGTACTGTACGGGTTTACTGATGCTAATCTCGTAGGTAACCCGGATCTTTCCTTACTTACTCTTTTGTAAGGTTATCAATCCTAGTAATGGAAAAGAACTGTACGGGTTTACTGATGCTAATCTCGTAGGTAACCCGGATCTTTCCTTACTTACTCTTTTGTAAGGTTATCAATCCTAGTAATGGAAAAGAACTGTACGGGTTTACTGATGCTAATCTCGTAGGTAACCCGGATCTTTCCTTACTTACTCTTTTGTAATTGTTACAATCTTAGTAATGGGAAAATACGTTACGGGTTTACTGATGCTAATCTCGTAGGTAACCCGGACCTTTCCTTACTTACCCTTTGGTAAAATAAATGTTTGTAACTATTTCTTGTGTGCCTAAAGGCGTGGTTAATTAGAATTTAAATATAAAAGAGGGGACGCTCTCTAATTTTATTACTTTGTGTTGTTCCTTCAGAACGTAGTATGATGCAATTAATCTGAGTCTGTACTTTCTTTTTTACGAAGTGATAAATTAAAATACACTTAACTTAAACAATTTGTCTAATTTATGAAACCACCACCATCGATCCTGTTTGTGGCCAGTCGCTCTCTCTCAATCTACGGCGCCCAACCCTTTAGCGATTGGTCCTCGAGCCAAGTGACCACACGACCCCAATCTCATGCAGCGGGCGAAAATCGAGTGTTACAATGTGGCGTCTAAATGTGATTATTCTAACGTTCTGTAGAATTGTAAGTCATGATCAAAATTTACAACTATTCTTATTTAACGTCATTCAACGTGTCAATTGTTTCTAAATTGCAAAACCCTGTTGCGACGATTTTGGTAGGGCGCAAGCGATCTTCCTGGTCGTTTCTTCTCATTGGTATTTCAAATGGTGAGGTTTTATCAACTTCTGCCCGGCTTCGTGGAGCCATTTGTTGCTCACTGAAAATAATCAAATATACCTAAATAGTTTTTTTGTAGGTTAGCAGCAGCTGATCTTGATCGATCCCATTAGAAAAAATTAATAAAAGGAAAGTTATGCGTCTGACCAGATTTTCGAGCGGACCCCAAATCTAAAATAAGGTCTCCCCAAATTCTTTGACCGTTTTTTGATTTAAGGGCATCTTTATATAAATTGATCATTCAAATAAAGCCTATTCACGAAATAAAGTAGCCATAGATAAATTTAATTAAATCGTGTATTTCTCACAGTGTTTCAAACAACTAAAATTAAATCTGTACTGATATTCGAATTTAAATACTACAAAAAAAAGTTAATTCATTTATTAATATTTTAATTTATCCTCGGCACGATGATTCTATCAAGTCAATGCATATTTTTCTTAAATATCTACGTTGAAATAATGACATATTAGCATCGCAAAAAAATACTATATAATTATGTAAACCTGCTTTATGTGGCTATTTTATTTTGTGAACTGAGGGGCTATTGCTTAACGCACTCGCAATCGCAGTTGTTTTTATTTTGAAAATCGAAAGCTGGTCTGCATACAAAATTAAAACAATTGTTCCACTTTGAAGCCGATTGCGATCGCGAGTGCGTTAGGCAATAGCCCCTCAGGCCTTAGGAAGGACGTAAAACTCAGCAAAATAGAGTTTGACATGGTGGTAAATTATTTTCAAGTAGCAACCACCACATAATAACCATAAAATTTTAGGTAAAAATTAGATCATGTTGCCAATTTCATTTCGATTAGCGACCTCAATTTTCACACTTTTTTTGCCATGATTTAAATTTACCACGGTAACGAACGACACAGCCAGCAGATCGTTTCCGCACGCGGTATGCCGGTTGCTAGGTTGGGTCAATTAAAAGCGTCTACATACAATTCCAAACATATACGGTTACACTAAATAAAATCATGACAGCAAAAACTCGCGACAGCAAATTTTAAAAGCGTTTATTCGTAGGTACCGCTTTACACGTCTAGTTCAAACTGATCAGTGCCCGGCCGCGCCGCATCATTTAGGGCAGATACGCACTATGCGGTTGACCGCATGCGGCTAGCCACACAGCTGATCAAAACGTATGAAACCGCAAAACCGGAACCTAAACGCACTAAGCGGTTAGCCGCAACCCCATGCGGCTAGCCGCTCAGTGCGTACCTGCCCTTACGCATATTGTACGTGCAAGGCTCGCACACACGCAAGCCCAGTGGACTACGAAGAGATGTATCCAATTCCTCACCTTATTGCATTATACTGAGGTCCGAAATATAATATCTCTTTGTAGTCGACTGTACGATGGTTGGAAGATGTTGTTTGTTCGACTCACCCCACTTGTAGCCGCGCAGCACGGGGCACGCGCCGTGGCGCGTGGCCGTGTCGCCCTCGCCCGACGGGCGCAGGTTACGCCAGTACAGCGCCGCGCCGCGCTCCGGGAGCACCGACAGACCCAGCTCTGTGAATACCGTGGCGCCGCCCTGCGCCACGTCCGACATCTACACGCAATATGGATACGAGGGGCATTACTGAAAGTTTCTGGAACTGGCCACTTAAAATAAATAAATGAAAAGCATTAACAGAATTTGAAAAAGGAGCTCTTTAAGAACATAATACTTTTAATTTTGGAGACTGTCATTTGTTTTTCAATTTCGCCGGGTTCAGAGAATTGTGTGTGGCTATAACCACCAATGTGCGTACCAATAATGAAATTAACTCGTGAAAATTTTTCGCTCAATATTTTTTTACGATTTTCGCTGCGCTTTAATAGTTTAAGATCCGAATACCTTCACCGCGCTGGTTAATCAATAAAAGTGTTCCAGCCCATGTTGGGAAAACTGGACATGATGTAACAGTGTCGCTTGAAAATCAAAAGAGAGTCACTGCAAATTGGTGTAAACAATTTCTTGCCCAGTGTTTTGGAAAAAGTTTGTAAAAGGTGTCCTCGTAGTCGTGTCATCCTTTAACACCTAAAAGAGGTTTACGATTCTCAATCCCCGAAGCTGGGGTGAATGAATTCCAAGAAACCGTTGAAGAGGTCTCCACTGAAGACTGGCCCACTGCAGCACACAATGGTTGCAATGAATGAAAAAAAGTGTAAGTAGTGAGAGAATATACTTCGAAAACAAAATAATAATCAGAATCTAGAAACTCTCAGTATGTCCTAAGTATTAACTGTACCTTCTAACGACAAGCTACTCTGCACAAACCATCTCATAAAGTTCTCGTAAATAAACCAAAACCTTAAGACCGGGTTCTATCTCAAACGTTATGATTAAATAATGTAAGAGTAGGAGATTTAACAGTACAAAGGTTTGCTTACCCATCCTCTTATTTATTTTCATCAAATTAAATTCTGTAATTGTATACTTACATAAAATAGCACCGTTGCGATCCTGTTTCCACGGCGTCTCTCGAAGAAATTATCAGTATCCTGAAAAAGTACAAAATAAATAATCTAGTTTTTTCTAAACGTACTTGGGTCGTTCGTATATCATACATCTAATTTATGTTAGTTACATTGAATGTTTATAGTTAAAATACCGTAAGGAAATAAATATACCCCCGATCGAATTTCGATGCAGTTTTTCGTCTTCAGCACATTTGGACTTAAGTCCATGGTGATAGAGACAATAATGTATTAAACTGAGGGTCTCTCTTTTATCACTTTTTTGGTCATTGTTTTTTGTTGTTTGTATAATACCAAAAAAAAAACAGTTGAATTAATCGTGGTTACCCTTAATGCCTACAGTCAATAACTTAAAGGGCATTGGGTAAGTTTGTTTGAAGAAAACTCACATATATTTTATTCAGCTGCCACGGATGATTTTAACATAGGTATTTAGAGGACCTCTGAATACCCATACATGTATACAATTTATGGCGTTAAATAATATCGGAGCGGAGATATTAAAGATTTAAGTACTTACTCAGTTCTTGATACTAAAAGTACGCCCAGGTATATTTATATAAATATCTCTTATCCGATGCACTTAAGAGTATTACATTACAAAACGAAATATTTTTACTTTGAATAATTCTATCACAATTTACCACTTTTACGAATGGCCGCTCACCTTGAAAATATATGACTTTTACAAACTTTTACCCAAAAACCTTTGGTACCCGCCTTAGGTCCAAAGTCAATCTGACATTCTACAACAACAACGTTGAGTTTCCTAAAAGTTACAAATGAATTGACATCTCTAGTAGCATTGAAGACTTCAAGCATATTTTTCTTGAAATGGGTCACAAATTACGACTACGCCGAGCGTACGCCGGATGTACAGTGGCGCCCTCATTACTTTTATTGTGTTTTCTAATAAACTAAAGTATTTTCTTGAAATTGGACGAAATGTTTTTGTACTACAAATGAAAACACAACTTATAGGGTATATCATATAGTTTAATAACAATTCACCTTCGAGTTATTAACTTAACGAAAAAAAGTGGCCACCTTTTCCCGTTAAGATGACTACTTAAAGGGTAATTGTTATTAAAGTTTGTTACGTATCCCATAAATTGTGTTTATACTTGCGCTACAAACACATTTTGTTTGGTTCCAAGGAAATTCTTTAGTTAATTAGAAAACCCAATAATAGTAATGAGGGCGCCACTGGACGCTCGGCGTTTGCTCGGCGCAGACTTAACGTTTGTGAGCGTACTTGTTGATTGTCTTGGCATGCGAATTTACGTACTCACCTCAGAAAAGTCATAGTGTGGCTCGTAGTAGCCTCCGATGCCATAGTTGACGACCTGCAGGTTCTCCGCTGACGCCGTGCTGAGCCCCGTCATGTCGGCGACGCGCCGCGACACGCGCGCCACCTCTCTCGACGAGCCGTCCCTCAGCCATGCCGCCTTGCTCATACGATAGTCGGCGGTTAACAAACTGCCATTATTGGGGTCATAGATCAAGGTGCGTTGGAGCTGTTGGGGTAAAATGAAATGAAATGAAATGTTTCTAGTTTTTTTTTTTTTTTTTTATGTCATAGAGAAGACAAACGAGCACACAGGCCACCTGATGGTAAGTGGAAAATGTGACCCATAGACATTCGCATTCACAGGACTGCGATGCAATCCTAAGACTGCAAATGCGTTGCCAACCCTGAGGACTAAGATGGAATACAGATAAGATAAGATAAGATAAGATGTATAAGATGGTTACAGGATTTTATTGTATTCAAAGTATCGTATTCTGCTGTGATTTAACGACATGCAAATATTAATTTAAATCATAATCTGTTAATAGTGTTAACAAATAAGCATGCACTATCATAATGTCATTGTCTTTTAGTGTAGTCTTTGACACTAAAAACATTGCTCAAGAAGCCATTTCGAAATTCCGCGTCTAAAACTCGCGCCCAGCAATAATTTAATCTCACTGGGTAGACTATCATAATACAAAACTATGCACATATTGTATGCATTTTTTTTAAATATCGCAGAATGGTAGGAGGCTGGCACAATAAGTCTACATACTGCAATCTCTGCGTCCGCGTGAACACCTGCGACCTCAATTTACACACAACACTTGGACCACTAGTGAACCCACCTTGTGTGTACCACAAGGTGGGTTCACTAGTGGTCCAAATGAAATCATTAAATGGGTTCACCCAGGGCTACCAACAACATACATTGATGTATCATTTCAATACTTTTTTAGTGATTTCTTACTTCCATACTCCATTTTTCCATACTAGATGAAAAATAAACATGGGGTTCACTTAGTATGGAGAAAATAACTTTGTGTGATTACACAAAAAGTTGTCATGAAAAAAAACTGGCAATTAATTAGGTAGCTTTAAAACATTCTAAGTTCATAATGATTCTATCCATCTAAGAAACCACTGAAAATGTAGTTAAGTAATACGGTTTTTTCAATCAATATCTCCGAAAGTACTAAAAATAGCTGAACATACATGGGGTGTTTTTGGTAGCCCTTGGTCTGACCTATTTTTTTTTTCATTTGGACTAGTAGTGAGGTAGCACCCTGTATAAATAAATAAATATCGCCGGATGATCATCAGTGACATCATCATAACAGCTGAAGGACGTCCACTGCTGGTCAGACACTTTCCACAATGGTTGGTTTTGTATGATTTTATGTCGACGACCAGCGAAAGGAAGGACTGATTTTCTTACAATTAGAAGGTTTGTAGGTACACAAATAAAATCGGTACCTAATGAGATTTAACTTTAGAAGCGAAAGACGTGTAGACGTACATTATTCTTCTTTTGATTTTTACAATCGAGGTGCGTGTGTCAGCAGCTATGTTAAGTTTCATATCACGTCACGTCACTTACCCGTGGCGTGCTCAAGACCTTGATGACCTGTATCTCGTCATCGCTGAGGACGCCGTGGAACACGAACACGTCCGGGTCGATGTAGACCTGCTCCGCCTTGATCGGGGCAAGTCGGAGGAACGGGTGGGTCTCCGACATGTAGCGGCAGAACAATCTAGGGCAGCCGCCAAGGGTTGTTAAAGATTATGAGTAGCTGTCATAGGTCATTAAAGGTAACAAGCAAGATTTAAACGTTTAGAAATACGGCTTATAAAACTGTAATTGACTTTTAGGGCTTACCTTTTAGCAACATTCCTTTTAATATTTATATGCCCGCGGCAGAGTGCTTCGTACTTAGTTTTTATTATTTCGTTCTTAATTTTTGCTTCTTCTAATTTACGCGTCTCCTCCGCCTTTATAGGGTCCAGCTCGGGAAGTTTTTCATATTCACGGTCATATGAAGCGCTCTCACCCTCCTATTAAACATATTTTGCGGTATTTCAACCTATTTCTTACCGAGCATCACGTACTGTCAACCAATTTGATTTCTAGGCCACTTTGGACTATGTTAAAGTGACGTTGTCAACCAAAACGTAAGAGACTCCCTATGATTTGGTTTACAACGTCACGTTGACAAAGTCCATAGTGGCCTAGGAATCAAATTGGTTGACTGTACCTACGAACCATATCGGGATGCCGATACTTTCGCTGCTTTTCCACCGGCGAGGCGACACGAGCCGACACGAGGATTATAATTTGTTTTTAAAAACCATTCCCCCGAAGGTGCACGAGAAGGGCATTGAAATTTTTCAATACAGATTTCAACTGTCGTTTTGCTTCGCTTCGCCGGTGGAAAAGCACCTTAAAGGCCCGTTTCGTTGGTCGATACAACGCATGCTTTTCGTGATATATTGCATCGCTGCAATAGCTTCCGGCGTTATAATGCTAAGACAACTCGTCAGTGAATTGCTACAAGCATGCATGTATATTGACAAATGAAACCGAGACTTAACGCCAGACACTACACTCGTGGGTCACTTAGATTGACCTAGGCGTGGTCGCTTAGGTATGTCGCTCGGTGCTTACGCCGCTCTTGGAGTATCTATAATGAAGTTTATATTATGTATTTATTTATGTAAACACTTTATTGCAGTACAATCAAAACTGGTAATAATTATTTAATAGTTTTTTTTTGTATGCTCTTTTGCAATACTGTCTTAGAGACATTCAGCAAATTGTCATGAAGGTGCGCATTGACTTGAAGGCTGACAGTCCAATGACGTGTGCCCTATAATTATGTTGTTGTCTGTTATAGATCTCTGGGAGCTTTTCTTTTCAATCTTGAGAATTTCGAATTACTTTGCATCAACTGCATTGCAAGTATGTTTGGGTGATGTTAACCTTTGAGCCGATTAGCCAAATAAGTATAACGCTAAAAGAAATTGCTGTTAAATCAATAAATAATCTAACGTATAAAATCTCGTGTCACAGTGTTTGTAACAAAACTCCTCCGACACGGCTTAAGTGCATAAAAAAAATTGTGTGTATATTTAGTAGGTTTGTATGAAAAAAATACACCCGGGCGGGGCAGGGCGCGGACAGCAAGAATCCTACAAACAATTATAGGTAAATGCGATAGTTGGTATGGTTGTTTGTTACTCCCTCACGCTGCAAGGGCTGAACGGATTTCAAATGAAGATAGCTTATACTATTACCCTGGATTAACACATAGGCCACTGATCGACCCGGAAAATTTCAAAGTTCTCAAACGAATAACGATAAGTCGCGGACAAAAGCTAGTTCTCATTAAATAACAGAAAAACATCATCTATTTAACCTATTACCCACCTAGGTTTGTTTTGTAACAAAAATGAAAATAAAACAGTTGCTTAATTGAAAATAATGATGACGAATGATTGAGGCAAATGAACAGGGATACGAAAATTCGGACTAAATAATAATATGTAACCAGAGTCACTTCTTCGTAACTGTGATTTATAAAAATCGGGCAGGAGCATGTCAGACCATTCTCTATGTAGGGTTGCCAGGCACCAGGTTGTGGTAACCACAAGTACAAAAACTATCTAAAAAAACGTGTCCAAAGATTGTATGTAACGTCATTTAGTGCTGCTTAAAATGATTATTTAGTAGCTCTAAATACTTTAGTCACCCGTTACTAACAATATTTAGTGGTTTAAAATGTACAAGCAACATACCCCTCGTTGCGGGCTTTTCTTTTTTTGGTTAGTGATGGCGGCCTCGTACTGCGCAAGGTTCCCAGCTGCCCGCGGGTGATTCGGTTCCACTTTCAGGAGTGTTTTAGTCCATTCCGTAGCGTTTTTAAAGTCACCTGTTGATTTATGTGTACAGTCACCACCCTCGAATGTTACGCCACTTGCCACTCTTCTTAAGACTGCACCGAGCAAACGTCGAGCGTCCAGTGGCGCCCTCATTCATTACTATTATTGTGTTTTCTAATTAACTAAAGAATTTCCTTGCAATCAGACAATACGTTTTTGTAGCGCAAGTAAAAACTCAATTTATTGGATACGTAACAAACTTTAATAACATTACCCTTTGAGTAGTCAGCTTAACGGGAAAAGGTGGCCACTTTTTTCCGTTAAGTTGATAACTCGAATTCGAATTGTTATCAAACTATGTGATATACCCTATAAGATATGTTTTCATTTGCAGTACAAAAACCTACCGACCAATTTTAAGAAAATAATTTAGTTTATTAGAAAACATAATAACAGTAATGAGGGCGCCACTGTACATCTGGCGTACGCTCGGCGCAGTCTTAATTTAGCCGTGTACTACACTCGGGTAATATGTCAAGTCTGCTGTCAACTCAAAATGCATTACACAGTTAAATAAGGAAGAGTGGCTTAACATTCCCGGGTTGCGACTGTACATGACGGATATACAAGTGAAGACCAATTTAATTCTAAAGAATGTTATTTACTCTACAGAACCCTACACGGTGCGAAATTTAACAACGAAAAGGACTCTAACAAAAATTAGCGCTTTAAAAATTAATATTTCATAAACGGATCCCTTAATCAAAAAGCTGTTTTTGCAAACCCTCAATTTTTTAAATACCTATCCAATGATTCCCCACACTATTGGGTAGACGAAAAAAACCCCCCACGTTACGCGTAGGGGTGGTAAGTAGACTAAAAAAATTTTTTTTCAAGATTTTATTTTACTACATGGCTAATTAAACTCACGTAAGTAATGTAACGGAATAAGAAATATATTACATACATTAGTAAATCACGCCATTTGCTACGATCTTGACAAATTTCTTTCGGTTCTTCCACATCATACATCGAGTCATGCACGCACGTCGATTTCGGGTGCTTAAGATTCGGCCCTTTTCCAGTATTTCTCCGATTTGACTCGAAAAAGTACGCCTAGGGCAGCCCTTCCGACCCGTGCACTCACTTTCGATCTGTATTAAGTATATCTCTTTCGTCAATCTTCTTTTATCCATTCTTTCCAAATGACCGAACCATCGAAGCATGCCCTTTTCAATCTTAGTCACTACATCTTCTTTTATTTTTTAATAAGAAATAGTACGTACATAATGTCAAAAAACGCTCGCCCATGGTAAAATTGTCCAATATAATATTGGTCGAAAAAAAAATCTATTTGTATACGTACCAATATATGTACCAATTGTAAATACGACCTACCTGAAATATGAACCATTTATATTATATTTATATGGTCCTAATTCATATTAGACTTAATACACTTGTGCGTATTTAATTTTGTTCATAATTTATAATGAACAAATTTCCATTCGGACTTAATTAATTTACAACGAAAATAAATTTGTTTATAAATATTTTTCAGAGCAATTACATTTTGACTAAATTTACTTTGGATACTATTACTTTTGATCCAACTTCCGAATGGTCATTTCAAGTGGACGATTTCTCATTTGTTGTACCTACCTAATTTCAGTAAATCCTCAAATCATCGTGCATCAAATCATCAGTGACTCCGGACGACCCCGAAATATGACGAGCATTTTTCCACATTACGAGTATTTACTTGAGAAACTCGTTGTGATCTCTTTAATATGCCTGAGTCTCACAAAAGTTTTATGTTTAAAATTAGCCTGTGAAAGTTTTCGACTGACCTATCAAATAATACGTGAAGGCAATGTACTCCAGCACGTCGACTTCGGTAAACGAGTACTCCTCGGTAGATTCCTCTCTGTACTTGCGGAGGGTGACTAAACTCCACGCCAGGGAGTTGTTAAAATCAGTTATCATGTAAAGGGTTTTACAGACCTCGAAGCAATCTTCCGCTGACATTGGGTGGCTGAAATAATTTATAATACAACTCGCGAAGCAAGACGAGCCGATAAATCATTTTGTCAGCTCATCTGTAAACATAATGTATGTGGAGTGAAATTTGAACAAAGTTTAAACCTCTCTGTAAAAAATAGTAAATTTCTCAAAAAAGTACAAAGTTGAGATGAGATTTGTTTAAAATTTTAAAGACGCAGGATTTTTTGCAATAATTATGGCAAATCAAAAAAAACCGTCGCGTAATTTTATTGTTTTTAATATCTTTTTACACATCTCCTCTCGGCGAAACTCGACGATCATGGAGCATTTTACACGAATGATTCGAAGTATAGTATTTTAGCGTTCTACTCACTCAGAAAAACTACTACGAACTCACGAAACTATCGCAGAGTAATTAATTATTTTTTGCATTAATCATTGTTAACTATTGTTATTGCATATTAAGTATAAACTTTAAAAAAAAGAGATTGTTTTCTTACAATAAATATCGTTTTGAACTTTGTCCAAATTTCACTCACAAAATACAAACCACATGTATGATGGACCTTCACTTGAGAACGGCTCAAAAAAACTTGGGGGTTTAGAGTTGGTCTAGGATTGAATGTAAACACTTTTAAGCATTCGATTTACGAACTGTGGGGTTATTATGACCTATCTGTGCCATTCATTTTACGCTGAGAGATAAGGACAGAGTTATGTAACTGCCATAGCTCCGTCCTTTACGCTGACCGTAAAATGAACTGCATAGCTATGTCATAATAACCTCCCTGTGCTGGGTAAATAATGTTTAATATCCAATCTTGAAAATAACAAAATTTGCTTTCGGACATAGCCAAATAATCATCACAAAACTGACAAAGTTAAAGTTCCTTAATTTTGGTCCTTGATTGGGGTCCTTGGTTAGGACAATTACGCGAAAGTTCTCTAGAAAAAAACAATAAAGGAGGACTACGCTAGTTTGATCATTTATTGGTTAATTACTTACTCGTAAGCGACCCCATTGAGCTTGCCGTCGGCAATGTCTTGCACGTCTAGCTGGTAGGTGTACTGCAGAAACACCAGCGCCTGCGCAGCGATGGCCAGATCTCTCATGGTCGGGAACGTCACGTGCTCGCGGTTGATTGTTTCGTTCCGAATGTACTCTGTAATAAGAAATTATAAAATAACACGTTGCGGCACACACTGTTTATCCCTATAATACGTTTCATATTTAACGGCCCGAGTATTTACAGTTCCTGGCACTAAAATACATTTCAATTGTATATAGTCTCAAGTTAAGGTCTGTTTTTTAATGTTTTTACGTGTGGGGGTGTTTTCAGATATGAGATATTGTTATTTTCATGTCATAACCTTAAAAGTGTTTGTATTTAAAATGAAGTATTTTTAATGATTATTTATCTAAACTTAATAGAAAAGTAATCAAGTGTATAGTGTATTGCACAGATCTTACTTGATCTTTAAAAGTACGTGATAATCGGGTACCTAAATGGTAAATTGGTTCGTTGGGTTTTGTTACAATAGACACAGACTTTAGGTTTGGTGAACTGTACCATTAAAGAACCCTTTTTTATTCTTCCTTGAACTTAAAGGTGATTTAAAAAGCGATGCTGGAAAAAGTAGAAAAAAATATTTACTTACGTCCATTCTCTGCATTAACAAGACAAAAAGTTATTTAGTAATATAAATATGTAGATCTATAGGTACATCATACATCTAACAACTAACAATCATATTTTTACCCAACATTGTTTAAAAATCTCTGACTCGATTTGTAAAATTCGTATCATTAGGGACATAAAAATTAGTCAGTCATTTTTGAGTGCACAAATGCTAAATGATGGTTGTAACACGAACATAAAAAAGGCCAAGAGCGAGTTGGACCCGCGTACCGAGGGTTCCGTACCATTATCTAAACAAAATTAGACACTATACCAGTTTCCGTAATTAATATTGAGCAAAAAACGGCAAAAAGATCGCGTTTGTTGTATGGGAGCCACTTAAATATTAATTTTATTCTGCTTTTAGTATTTATAACATAGCTGCAACAGAAATACATCATAATGTGAAAATGTTAACTGTCTTGCTATCACCGTTCATGAAATACAGCCTGGTGACAGACACACAGACGGATAGTAGAGTCCTAGTAATAGGGTCCCGTTTTTACCCTATGGGTACGGACCATAAACATTTGAAATTAAAAAAAAATATATCTCATGTTTTGCCAACCGGTAACCGGTAGTCAAGTTAAACTAAAAAAACGGCGTTTACCGCATATAATAATCGATATAGCATTTTATTTTATCCTTAAGGCCTCTACGCGTTATCCTTCCGGGCACGAAGCACGACGCAATACGATAGTGCGTAGGCTTGCTGGACGTCAATAATTATTACTAATTAGCGGGAAAATAGCCCGAGCGGATGCTTTTTTGGCCAATTGCTCAAAAACTGACACACTCTGCATCAAATAATAGAGACGTCACAAATTTTGATACCAACCACACAGGGTATCCTAGCTCAGTCCCCAGAGCTGCTGTTTCGCGTTGTAAGTATTTATGTGATAAACAATTTTCTTTTCATGTTGGCTACTATATTGCAGCTGAGTCTAAGGCTGCGGTTTCACCAGAGATGTGCGACGTAGCTAAGCGGTGCGAGGCTGTGTAACGAGGAGGTGAAACGGTGTGAGTGTTTCCACCAAAGATGTGCGAGGTAGCTGAGCGGTGCAAGGATGCGTAGCGAGAATGTGTAGCGGGCTCTTTTTAAATAAGCGGACGGGGCGCGGTGAGGCGGGAGCGGAACCAGACGCCGCCTCGCAACACATCCCTCGCAACACATTCCTCGCAACAAATTCCTCGCACACATCTTTCCCTTCTTTTGTATGTACAAAAACCTCGCTCCGCTGAGCTGTTTCCACCGGAGCTAATTTAAGCAAGGATAGGTGTTTCTATTGGTTCATGACAAACACATCCCTCGCAACGCATCCTCGCACATCTCTGGTGGAACCGCAGCCTCAAGAAATAGGTATTTCAGCGTTGATTATTTTCTAACACAGCATATATTAGGCATACGCTGCCTTATCTGATTCCACCAAATAGGTGACTTGGGCAGAAAACCATACGAAAAGTTACATGGTATTTGTTACCTGTCCCAAGTATTATGTTGCTCTCTATGACATTCAGACCGTTCGTCAGTCGTTTAATCAAAGTAAACGCGTTTATAGGATTCCCCAAGTAATTCGTTGTGTCTTCCATAGCTTGTTCTTTTTCTACTTTGTATTGTTCTAAATAGCTGAAAGCAGAAATTATTGTTTTGGCTATTTTTGTTGTTGTTTTATAAACGGTGAGAGGTAACTCGACCTATCCTTAAAAGGGATTATGCTAGAGCTAATTTGCGATAACTTTGTGCTAGTTAACTGGGGTCTAATGTCACTGGCTTTCGAGATTTTCTTATTCGTTTGTGAAAAAAGTACTTCACTTTGGAAACTAAAAATACATTGTTCTTATAGTTGACGAATGGGCAAATGCTTTAAATGGAGATACTTGGCGAAAATTCCAAAAACCTCAGAAATAAAATGGGTTCTTAAATCACATGGCAGTTTTTTTTTATTCTTTTCTGTCGAAGATTACTACAAAAAAAATTACACTTGACGTACACGGAAACGCACGTGAATCACGGAACTAACTTCCTCAATCCATTAGCTTTCCAAAAAGGTGAAAATTTTGTTTACTTTATTACAGGTTTGGAAAATTTCCCTTTTTCACTGTGGTTGAACAAAATGCAACCTTGGATTTTCTATTATAAGTTTCAGGTTAACAAGGTACCTAATAGAACAATTTTAGAATATCATCGAGTAATATTAAGCATTATAAGCTATATGTGAATTCCGATTTATACACATCGTTGAAGGTGAGATATTCTACACATTTTATGGATTAACTTAATATTTCTGAATAACACAAAATAATATTCTCGTTTTATGTGAACTAGAAGTCATAGCTAATATTCATTTTAAACAGAGAAATTGTTTGTACGAAACTCTATACATATTATAATAGGCAAAAGCTTGTCTATCAATGAGCTTGTCCTCGATACGAGTATACCTGAATACTAATATTAATGAGTATAATGATGGGCTTGCAACCTGTCACTAATACACTGGTAAACATCTTAGCCTAAGTGTGCAAAGTGTGGTTACAGAATTATCAACAAGTTTTTAGAGTTGTTGGTAATTTTGTAGCTCTGCCTACCCCACTCTGGGAATAAAGGCGTGAGTTTATGTTTGTATGTTTTGTTTTGAGTATACATGTATATGTGACTGTATTGACGATACCCTACTGTGGCTAGTAATTTGACATAAGACATACGCCTTTAAAGCTGCAAGCCTACTCTCCTCTTTCATGATATGGACCTCTAAATCATCTATGATTTTGTTGTGAATTTCTAGCAGTGACTCCATCTCCGCAATCCCAGTGAACATATCCTCGCACGCCCATGTCTGAAAGACCGATAAAACTATACTAAAGCAGACAAAATTTTTAACATTAAGACCCATTTTCGTCGTTCAGTTATCCCTGAAACAAAAAAAAGGTTATTTCTAGCTGAACGACGTGACTAAGAATCATTAGTTACATTATAAATGCGAAAAATTTGGTTTGGTCCGTCTCAGTCAAGATCAAAATATATGTATACTTTTGCATCTTATTTCAATAGTTTAAGATGCAAAAGTTTATACGAATCTTTAAACTTAACTGTATAAAGTTTATTGCCTGGACGCGAACATAGGGTACTTTTGTGAAAGCCTTGTATTAAAAAGTAAGTTACTCACAGTCGCGTCGGAAGCTCAAGTCTATGTCGAGTTTCTGTGTTTAACTATAGATTACTGCGTGAAAACCTCCAATTTCTTCATTCGTCGAGCAGCATCGAATTCCCCAATCAATGTTTCTTTAATTGACTCAATTATTTTGAATATGCCGGAAAATTTCAATTTCCTCAATGTCGTATGCCCTATCGATGGATAGGTAGGTTAAAAAAAGTCAGGCCCAAATCTAGATGATTTCCAGGAGGAAGAAGCCATGGTTTTGTGTAGAAGGAAGGAGCAACGATCCAGGGCTTATTATGGAAGAAGGGAAGGATTAATAATAATTGTATGATTAAAGATACTGTACCCCCTTCTCTTCCTCCTGGTTATACAACGAATATGACTGTGCAAACAAAACACCCTATAGAAAACAAACTATTCAGTATCGTAGCAGCTTGTATGTACATACAGTTGACGTCAAAGATATGGTACATATCTAGATAGAGATGCGTCATAGACAATATATTTTGGAGCCCTATGCTGGCTAATATTTAATTGCTGGTGACTGTAATTATTAAAGCTAACCCACACATCTTGTGCACTGAAACAAGGAATAAAGTTTGCAAAAAACGCAGTACAGGACCGCTAACCATCCACCTGATGATGATGTGGCTGAAAGGAATTTGGTAAGAATGTGGTGGAGGAACTGCGCAGCTTCGGAAGCTTCTCTGCCGACTTAAGATCATCACGGAACTGCTTACTAGGAGGAGGAGAAAAAGATCTAATGTCCCGTAGTCACTTGGCGTCTTAAAGAAGTTCCATCCCTTCACCATGAGTTTGTATCCCCCAATAAAACCATGATTATTCTGACGCTTTTTACACATGCAATTGTAAACATTTATTTAATTTTGTAAATATTAATATCAAATTAACGCTTGCTCATTTTACTACTTAATATTGCATGCTGTGGTTTTGTGTGGTGGGGCTATCATAAGAACAATTTAAGTACCGTGGTAAAGTCTAATAAAGTGATTTTTTTCATAGACACCACTCTGACAATTATAGGTGACATGATGACAATTCGATATTTGCCGAGTTAGTAAATTTTTACATCACTAGGATTCATACAAGCTGGGTAATGTAAATTGAAATGTCACTTGTCGCCTGTCATTGTCAGGAATGTAATTGTGGCCAGGTAGTTTTACTAATAAACATCTCCTTTTCAGATAGTTTTACTAATAAACATCTCCCATTCGAGAGACTGCGTAAAATAAGAAGGTTATTTACCATCATTTCGCTCTAGTCTCTTTTCCCATTATCCTACGTTACTTTGCAACGGTTCATGTAAAATAAAATACTTATATTATAACATTTTGTTGACAAAAATCTCACTTGTCAATTAAATAAAACAAAACCGCAAGGTTACAAGTCGATCACATTTCAGTCATTTCAACAAATCCTTATAAATAGATTTAATATTTCGGGTTAAAACTTGATACAGTCAAGGAAATTGATTCCTAGACCACTTTGAACTATGTCAGTGACACTGTAAATAAAATCACAAGAAGTTTCTTACGCTTTAATTGATAAGATAACATCACTCTGACATAGTCCAAAGTGATCTACGAATCAATTTCCTTTAATACATTTCGTGCGTGGCAAAAGTATTTTTTTAATTGGAAGTGACAATTTTTGTAATTAATGTTGTGTGTTGTTGTTTTGTGGTCAAGGTTAAACAGTAATTATAGATTTTGCCGCTTCTAGCTGCAGTCCAGATGCCAAGATGCATTACACTAACTAGCTGGTAGATCACGTGACTTTTCGTATCACGTGATCTATCAGTGACGCGATTGGTTTAAAAACATAACGAATAGAAACGCTGGTTAGCGTAATCCAGCTTTGCAAGAGCCTCAGGTGCGTCAAGCCATTTCCATCTTACATTCTTCGGAGTAAAGGACATTGGGTAAATTTGTTTGAAGAATATTGTGTTTTTTTTCAGCGGCCGCTGATAATTTTTACATAGTTATTTAGAGGACCTAAAAATACACACAGATATATATAATTAATGGCGTTTAATAATATCGGAGCCGAGATATTCAAGATTTAAGTGTTCAGTTTTTGGTACTAAAAGTACGCCTAGGTAAGAATATTAAATATATCGGCTCCGATGCACTTAGGAGTATTACATTACATAACAAAACATGTTTATTTTGAATTATTCTATCATATTTTACCACTTTTACTAATGACTGCTCACCTTGAAATTGTATGACTTTTACAAATGACAACACTTTTACCCAAACCCGTTTAGTTATATCTTTTTTTGGCGCTGCGTGGTGTGTTAGCTTGACAGCATAATTCTATAGAATTTAATGTTCCGTAGAATTGTAATTCATGATCAACACTAAGGAATTATGTTACTCTTATTACATCAATTCAGTCAATTGTTTTTTTTAATGGCGGCAACCTATCACGATTTCGGTGCGGCGCGGGGATATTCCTGACCATTTCTTCTCGTTGGTATTCCAAGTTGCAGGGTTTAATAAACTCTTGCCCGGGATCGTGGAGCCATTTGGTACACACTGAAAATAATAAAATTTCATTATAATTTTGTATGTTGATAAACAGGGATAATCTTACTTAAGTTTATCAATTTCTTATCAGCTTTAATTCTTGAGCCAATACAAATCCCTATGGCAGAAAGACAAATATTTACCAATTTTTGACTAGGTATTTGTATTGGACTTACTAGGTTGATTTTATCATGGTTGGAAGATGATCTGCTAGCTGGTTCGACTCACCCCACTTGGAGCCGCGCAGCACGGGGCACGCGGCGTGGCGCGTGGCCGTGTCGCCCTCGCCCGACGGGTGCAGGTTGCGCCAGTACAGCGCCGCGCCGCGCTCCGGGAGCACCGACAGGCCCAGTTCCGTGAACACTGTGGCGCCGCCCTGCGCCACGTCCGACATCTATACGATAGGGATTATGAGATGATGACTAAAATAGATTTCGACTTAAGACCTGGAGACCTATAATTGTCTAACGCACTCGCAATCGATTTGACCGACTTCACAATGAATCTGAAATCAGTGATGCTTCGTAAACTTCTCTCTCTTCTTCGTCTAGTCATGATTTTTTTACAGTCGGTTGCTATTTAGACTGCCAGTGATAATAACAAGTATTTAACAAGTATGTAAACGATCGTGATTGCGAGTGCGTTAGGCAATAGGCCTACTGGTATGGATGAAAGTGTTACAATGTAAAAAAATAATAAAAAGTAGGAAATTAAATATCATAGTGTTATCGATTCAAAAAGTCCCGTCCCATTCCTTATTTTTACGTACATTGACGCTTACATGCAAAGTCTATATGAATGACGGAGCGCGCCTTCCTGAATTGAAAAGACGGGGTGACGATTTTCCCAAATCATATTTAGATATACTTACAAAAAAGAGCACTGTTGCGATTCTGTTTCCTCTAGGCAACTTATTGAAGTGTTTTTTCTGAAAATATATTAAATTATTAAGTGTCAAAAAAATACTATCCAAAATATTATTTCTAAATAAATGCAACATTACATAAATACGAGCCTCACGTCGACCAAGTCAAATGTCGAACTATTTCGGACAATTACAGGTTGGATTCTTGAAGTAATACAGGGGGCTGAACTTGCCCACACGTTGCATGTACAGTCAGCGTCAGAGAAAAGGACCCCCCCAAGTCGTTAAAGATTATCGCACGACGGCGAACGTCACGTGACGTTCGCCGTGAGCGGCTAGCTTCCCGCGCCCCGCACCCAACCCACCTCTGCCCAAGCATTCACCGGCACCAATACCACTCAAATATTATTTATTTTGCTATTTGGCTTTTGGTCAATCCGAATACCAAGAATAACTTACAAAAAGACATTTCACTTAATATGTGCGGTTGAGGATACGAACCCGCTTCACCAGCTTACAACGCGACGCGTTATACCACTAGGCCATCGACTCAGTTGTCAGTCTCAACGAAAATTTGCATTGGATTACTCCTCATATAGAACAATTTTAATGACGATCTTTATCTTCTAAAAGTTATGGCTTAAATTTCAACTTCCACCTTGTTTACTCCTCAATTAGCCATAAGGTTGAAATTAGTATAGATTTCTCGTTTGGTTGAATACTGTGCTTTTTGCCGATTGTTGCATTACCGTCATTTTACTTCAGAAAAGTAACTGCATCGAAGACTGCTTTATTAAGCAGTGACTTAAAGTTGGCATTCGAATAATTTACTCGAATTGTCCGTCGCATTTATTATTTTGTAGTTGAGGGTAACTTTGTAATGACTTCACAAATTATTGCGATTTGTGCCGTTCCGCTGAGTGAATCTCTCTTTCCGCTTGCTAATATTATCCGATTATTTCGAAATTCTTATAATGGTTCGTTTAACAACTTTTTTGAAGGCTAAAATTGTTGTTCTGTGGGAACAGAAGCAATCAATCAAGAAAATAGCACGAGATATGTGCATAATGGTAAGAGTTATACGACATCTTATTTATACTGAGATTATTATACTTATATAAGCATTTATTTTTACATTTATGTATTGCTATTAATTTGTTTTTTATATCGGCAGAGAAAAACAGTTCGCAGATGGATACAGAGGTATCAAGCGACAGGTGATGTCAACTGTGCCCGCCAAGGCCCTCGCCCGGTTGCTTACACCGACGAATCTGAGCGACACCGTAACATAGTGCAAGTTCACGCAGAGGCACCCTTCAAAACGACACGCTCAAGTGCTGAGACTTTTGGAGTGTCGCTTAGCACAGTTCGGCGACATCTGCATGCTGCGGGTATCCATAATTATAAACCGGCTAGAAAAATCAAGCTCATGGAGAAACATCGTAACGACAGAGTAAATTTTGCCAGTCGTTATTTAAATTTCGATTGGGCAAACGAAATTGTCATATTTACTGACGAGAAATATTTCAAATCTGATAAGGATGGGCAAAAAATTTTATGGAGAAGAACCGGGGAGAGGTTTAACCCTAAAAACGTTTTAGACCTCAGAACCAGCGGGCGATTAACACTAGGTAAATAACATTTTATTTCATACATTCCGTTTAAGACGTATATTTATTATATTCTGTTCTATTGACATTTCCGTATATTACATGTTACAGTAGATTTTATGAGATGATTGTTTTCAGGCTACTGGGGATGGATGTCTTCCATGGGCCCCGGCGAGCTGGTGGAAATAGGCGGCCGCATGAACAGCGAGCGATACTTGGAAGTGTTGAGGGACGTGATGCTGCCATCAGTGCGTGTCGCGTATCCTGAAGGTCAAATTTACCTGGTGCAGGACAACTGCTCAGTGCATCGTTCTCGCCTGGTTCAGGAATGGCTGTCTTCCCAAGAAGATATAACGGTTTTCGACTGGCCGTCAAAAAGTCCGGACCTAAATCCCATAGAAAACTTGTGGGGTCAGATGGTATTAAACTGGGATTCTAGTGAAATTAAATCTAAAAAAAAATTGGATCTAGAAATCAATAGAACAATTGATGAGAAATAGTGACACATGTAACAAAATGGTATCAACTATGCAAAATCGGCTTCAAGAAGTTATAGAAAGTGACGGCTATCCTCTCCGATACTAATAAAGCATTAAATAAAAAAAAAATAGGAACGTTGTCATAGTTAAAATAAGTAAAAAGACGTTGTTTATCATCTTAATTCATAATTCTCGTTTTTTATTCATGTGTAGGTATGTGACACACCATCTGACCCCACACGAAAAAGTTGTGTTACAATAATTATAACAAATTGTGATAAGTGATAACAGAAAGATGTAAATTGCTATACTATATTTATAGTTAAGCATGTTGGTTCTTTCTCAGTGATTCACATGCAGAAGTCAAGTTCGCAGTTTTATTTAACTAAATATTGTAAATATCTATCAGCAAAAAAGATAATGATTAGATTACACATAGTAAGGGGTATATTTAACGTAACGCTGTTGACAATAATCTCTCATCAAATCTTCTTCTATCTTCTATATACCTATATATAAAAATTAATCCTGTTTCCCTTGGTCACGGCATCACGTGCGAGCGGCTGGACCGAATTCGCTAATTATTTTTTTGTTGTTTGTTATTGTCAGGAGAAGGTTCTTATGATAGCAAAAATTAAGAAAATTGAAATCACAATTATAGTTAAGACAGGACAACGTCTGTCGGGTCCACTAGTATACTTATAATTAATATACGTATATTATTTTTACAATGACGTTTTTTTTATATGCCTATTTACCTAAAACACATAACCTACTTTATCTTGGAAAAAAAGTATACACTATTATAAAAAATAATTTAAAAATGCAAAAAGGACATTTTAGTTGATGGATTCGAACTAGCTAACTCCGTTTTACTATTCCGACCCAAGAGCCACTAGACCAACTAGTATTTACAGTAACCCGTCGAAAATGTTCAACAGTTTGATGTGTCTACCGAGGGGGTATCCTTTTCTCTGCAGCTGGCTGTACGTGGACGAGCTGATGAAGGAGGCAGTTGACAAGTCAGGCTCATGATTAGGGGGGGTTATTATGACATAGTTATGCAATTCTGTTTACGCTGAGAGAAAAGGGCAGAGCTATATAACTGCCATAGCTCTGTCCCTTACATTCACCGTAAAATGAACTGCATAGTTATGTCATAATAACCCCCCAGGACACGAGGATCGGTTCGCTCCAAAAACATAAGCTAGGCAAATGATATGTAAATAATAATAAATAACGGTCAGCCAAGAAAGTGGTCTCCCAGTTTTGACAAAAGTTTCTGTGGGGTCTAATTATCGTTTAGGTTGACACCTGTCACTGTCATAATAGTATTGCAAGGTAGAACTTATTGTATCATGACGTGCAAATAAACTTCAACCGTAGGGTAATAGACCACATTTTTGGCCGACTGTACCTACTAGTTATCTTAAAAAACTACCACTACTAATACTACACCACTACAGTTATCTTACATTTGAAAAATAATTACGAGTACCAAAGAGAACCTAATAGCCAACTTTCATTCGGAGAAGACCAGTTTAACCATGTCTCTTCGTGGTAACAAAAACATGATAACTGATTGCATGATAAGACCTTGCTAAGAGGTCTTGCTGCAGTGCGTAAAATATATGTTAGTCCATTGTTATAGATGTTTGTGAGGAGTTCGTTTTCCTGCCGTATAATTATATACTGTGCGTCTGAGCTCTTCAGCCGACAACATTGTGAGTCATATGCTCGGTTTCGGTAAGCAAATTTCTTAACTCACCTCAAAGAAGTCAAAGTGCGGCTCGTAGTGTCCCCCGATGCCGTAGTTGACGACCTGCAGGTCATCAGCTGACTCCATGCTGAGCCCCGTCATGTCGGCGACGCGCTGCGACACGCGCGCCACCGCCGGCGATTCCTCGTCGAGGAGCCAGGCCACCTTGCATACGCGATAGTTGGCGACTAGATATTTGTCAGTTGTTAATTCATGGACCACGGCGGGTTCGAACTGTTGGAGAGATAAGTAAATAAATATAACCGGATCATGAGCATCATATCGACCGAAGCACGTCATCGCTAGATGGCTTTCCCCAATCTTGAAGACGCTGAGTTTTTTACCATGCATCCATCAGCTTCCGCGATAGGGTCATAGTTCAACTTTGTAGTTATTTTCACCGGATTACGTAAACTCACCCGTGTCTTGCTCAAGACCTTGAGGAACTGTATCTCGTCATCGCTGAGGACGCCGTGGAACACGAACACGTCCGGGTCGATGTAGACCTGCTCCGCCTTGATCGGGGCAAGTCGGAGGAACGGGTGGGTCTCCGACATGTAGCGGCAGAACAATCTGGGCCGAACGTCGATACAACACATACATTAAATTACCTATATTATTAGAAAAATGACATATAATATTACATTACATGTGTACATATTCTAAGCTTCAGCCCTTTTCAATAACGTGAACTGGTTTAAAATTGGCTTGCAAGATTAAACCATAAGATAACATATTGATTTGGCCTAGTGGATGGGATGTCCCTGCCTACGAAGCTAGTGGTCCTGGGTTCGAATCCCGGTAAGGGCAGATATTTGTGTGATGAGCGCAAATATTTGTTCCTGAGTCATGGATGTTTTCTATGTATCTAAGTATATATTTCTCTATATAAGTATTTATATCGTTGTCTAGTACCCATAGTACAAGCCTAGAGCTTAGTTTGGGACTAGGTCAATTGGTGTAAGATTGTCCCCTTATATTTTTATTTATTTATTTATTTACATTTATATACACTAACAATGTAAAGCTAAATAAGGGCTAGTAAAAAAAAACTTGTGACATGTATTAAATGTAGCATGTGGAAGTTTTTCAGCGTGCATTTCGGGCTTACCTTTTAGCAACACAGCTGTTAATCTCCATCTCCCCGCGGCAGAGCGCTTCATACTTTGTTTTTATTATTACGTATTCGCCCGTCACGGCGAAGGTGTGGGATTCGAATCCGCTGCCCTGTTAAATATGTTATTCGGTTCGGTGTTGAGTAGTTAAAACTCATTCATTGCCGAGCGTCACGTCTGTTTCATGTCGCGATCAGGGGAGTTATTATGAGATACCTAGCTAAGCAGTTCAGTTAACGCTGACAGAAAAAGACAGAGTTATACAACTGCTATAGCTTTGTCCTTTACGCTCACCGTAAAATGAACTGCATAGCTATCTCATAATAACCCCCCAGAGCTCGGAACTGGATTTTAGGGCGTTTTCACTAAAACGTGTACCCCAATAAATACCTTAATTTCAGTCCATAATTTGGGGTACACGTTTTAGTGAAAACGCCCTTCAATGGTTAATATCGTTCATAAAATCAATAGTTTCGTTCATCCCTAATGGTGCGACCACACCGCTGCTTAACGGTGCGTCAAAAACGGCGCCATGTTGTTACTACTATGGCCCCGTCTTTTGTTTTCGCAACGACACCGTAATCTACCTCACCGTATCCTATTTACCGTTACTGGTAAATAGGAAGAATGAAATTGAAAAACTGCTATAAACCTGTTTTAACCGCTTAAACTCGGACTCAGTCTCAGTTAGTCAGACAGTTTAGTTTTTCAGTAATTGGTATGTACATAATTCTAACAGTAAAAATGTTGAAGCGTGCCACAGTAAGATCTTTCACATTTTCTTCAAAATAATCGCTGGCTAAGGAATAGTTGCGACGTAAAACGTTGTGTTAAAAAGTCGTAATTGACTCGATATGTAAGGGTATTTTTTCATACATTTAGGTACCTATTCGGTTTTTTTAAATGAATTTCTAGATTTCAAAGATAGCCTTTGCGACCGGGCATGGTGTAGTACAGTCAAGGGCAATAATATGTATACACTTTAGTACCTTGTCACTTTAACCACTGTGACAGTTCATATATGGCAGTTCAAATATGACGACAATTAGACAAGGTACTAAAGTGTATACATATTTTTGCCCTTGACTGTACCTAAGTATCCAAATCCTTTTAGGAAGACAATACGCAGGCAACGTGCATTAAATATTCTGCCCTGCTAAGCCAAATAGAAGCATCTCAATTAAAACTCCTGTAGCAATTACAACCCAATTACTAATACAAGAGGATTGAATCTACTTTGACAATTGAATTTGAGATACTGTTTATTGGCTCAGTCAGGCAGTATTTTACCATGATACAAGTGACATACCCCTGGCTCGCTTGCCGCCTCTTGTTCAACGATAGCGTTCTCAATGTGCGGTACATTCACTGCAGCCTGCGCGTGCTCAGAATCCAAGTGCAGCAGTTCTTTACTCCATTCCAACGCAGTTTTTATGAATGCGTTTATACATGAAAACAACTGACAGAGATTATTTTTAGTAATATTGTTACATTTTTAATAGGAATTACAACTTGACACTGCTGGTATCATCGGATTCACCGGGTTTAATATGGCTGAGTTTATCGTGTGACAAAAGATGGATGAAACATCCGTTACTTTCTGACACTTATATATATGTATAAGCACGAGAGTGACAGATGTTTTATCCACACATTATCACGCGATAAATGCAACCATACCCGCAGGATTATCGTGTCAATAGATTATTCGTGAAAAAGTATATTTTACGACCCACCATTGTGGTTCTGCTACCTATTTTCATAAGTGTTGTGTAAAGACCTCAATTTCAATAGACTCATTTACAATCCACTTTGACTTTTAATACTCAAGGTAAGCCCTCTCATAACTCTTCTTTATACTATTTAAAGAAGCATAGTATAAAACAAAATCACTTTCCGCGTCTGGCTGGTAGGTATCCGGTCTGTATATCCGGTAACTGCTCCTAAACCACGCAACGAATTTTGAAGCGATTTTCACCATCAGTTAGATAATTTTTCAGATAAGGTTTATGTACTAATAATAAATTCTGGTTTATGTACGGGTGTTACAGAAAACTCACATAAACCGAAGCAAAGCGAGGGAAGGTCGCTGGTTTGTTATATATCTGGTTTGTTAACTACTACGTCCAGCCACGTGGCTATACTTTTTGGGTGAGACCAGGTGAAGTAGGTATGTTATTATACCATACAAGCAACGTACCCCTTGCTGTCTTGCCTCGTCTCGTTCAGCGATAGCCTTCTCAAAGTACTGCACATTTTCTGCACCCCGCGTGTGCGTCGGATCCAGTTCCAGCAGCTTTTTACTCCATTCCAACGCGGCTTTGAAGTCGCCTGTGGATAAATTTATTGTGTTAGGCGGAAATTTAGGGGTAAGAAATAGGACATTATAACAAAGAAAGCTATGATTTAACTATATTTTTAATTCAGTTTAATATAGCATTCAGTTGGTATAATGAAAAAACTTATAACGATAAAAAAACAATGATTAGGTAGGTATGGAATTATTTCCGTTTTAGTATCACATCATCTAAAACCAAAATTAAATCCAAGAACTTTTAAAACATGAGAGGGATATGTTTTTACCCATTGTAGGAAGAATTGTTTTTTTTATTTTATTTTAACGTATAGAACAATAAAGCACTAATACTAAACTATGAAATGATATGGTGCCAAATGAGACCGCTAGTCTAAAATGGGTTAATATTATCTCGACTTATTTATTATAAATCGTTATTATATTCAACTGACCCAATTTATAATGCACGCAGGCAATGTACTCCAGCACGTCAACGTCGGTGAACGAGTGCTCCTCAGTAGTTTCCTCTTTGTACTTGCGGAGGGTCTCCATACTCCACGCCAGTGAGTGCTTAAAGTCTTTTATGTGGTAAAGGGCTCTAAAGACCTCTATGCAATCCGACGCTGACATTGGGTGACTGAAATAATTCAAAACTTAATAATTAAATGCATACATACATACATAAACTCACGCATTTATTCCCAGAGAGGGGTAGGCAGAGCTACAGAATTACCAACAACTCTAAAAACTTGTTGATAATTCTCTAACCACATTTTGCACACTTAGGCTAAGATGTTTACCAGTGTATTTAGTGACAGGTTGCAAGCCCATCGCCTATATTCGCCTTTATTCCCTTAGCCGTCTCTTACGACATCCACGGGAAGACATGGAGTGGCACTATTCTAACCCGGCAACCACACGGTTAATAATTAAATGTGTTGTCGGGTAATTAAATGTTGGCGCAGATATAACCGCTCAGCGCTGGATCAGCTTGAAAAGTGAGCTGAGCGGGAAATTTCTAGGGAACATCAGTAAACGAGTTCTATACGCGAACGTGGGCTCACGGTAGGTACTTTTGTTTTTTATATTTCATCAATTTGTTTATTACCTGTAAGCGACTCCATAGAGCCTGCCCTCGGCCAGGTCGCGCACGTCCAGCTGGTAGGTGACCTGCAGCCGCGTCAGCGCCTGCGCAGCGCCGGCCAGGTCCTCCAGGGTCGGGAGTACCATTTGTTCATGGTTCCTTGATACGTTATTAATGTACTCTGTAAAAAGGGAAAATAAACGTAGATTTTTTGGTTTTGAAGGTTAAAAAACCAAACCAGCCAGAGGTTTTTCTTTAATAAAAAGGTTTTTTGTTCCTGACCGTACTTTTATTAATTTATAAGGACAGTCATAATTACTTGCTTATAGAGACCAAAGAACCGAATGGAAAGTTAGCGGGTCTCCGTTATGTACAGTGGAGATTCTGTTGCCACCTCGGGACCTATGAAAAATACAGACTGCGTTGCACTAAAAAGGTGTGAAGCATGCAAGGTCGGCACTTTTGTTCGTTATACACGACCTACCGCACGCACACATATACACAAGGTAAGACAATGCGCCGAGCCACAGCACAAGATAAGTGACGGTTTTGATGCTGACTGTACATAATGACTACGCCGACCGCCCAGTGGCATCGTCGATACTATTATAGGGTTGTCTAATGAACGTCCGTATGGTCTTGAAATTGAAGTATTTTTTTGTTATACCTAGGAATAAACGATGTATAGCATACCTATATTTTATGATAAAGTTTAATAACCTTTAGCCTTCGTGTATATAACTTAACTGATAAAGGTGGCCACTTTTTTCCGTTAAGATACTCACTCATAGTAAAGTTCCATTTTTATTAAGTTCGTATCCAAATTTCCCGCACTGTAAATTTTTGTAATTATGTACCTAACAAACACACGTAACATGAACTACGCAACCTAAATTTGTTATAAGTATTTCTAAATTAGCTAAATTTATGGTTTGTTAAACAACCAGAAACGGTAGTGTTACCTGTTCCATTTTTGATGTTATCATTTATTTCATCCAGATCAGTTGTCAGTCTTTTAATCAAAGTAAACGCATTTATGGGATTCCCCAAGTAATTCGGTAGGTCTTCCATCGCTTGCTTATGTTCAACTTTATATTGTTCTAAATAGCTGAAAGAAAAATGGGATACATTTTTCTTATCGTTTTATCTACGACATGGAATTAAACAAAGTTGATCACAGTTTAAATATGGCTGGGTATTAGGTAAACGGAGTTATCACACTACTAAGTTATGGGCCATCGACCAACAACATAATATTGATGGTGGTAATTACAGATCAGCAACACCAGCAACCAGAAACGCTTGAAACACAATGAAATGTGCAGAAATATTTTATGGGGAATGATGCAACTCATACTAATCGTTCATACATAAATTACACTTATTGTCATATCTACTATAAATGCGAAAGTTTGTAAATGTGTGTTACAAGTCAGTCTGTCAGAGTAGTATGAATTACTTCTTAAGACTGCGCCGAGCAAACGTCGAGCGTCCAGTGGCGCCCCCATTACTATTATTGTGTTTTCTAATTAACTAAAGAATGTCCCTGGAATCAGACGAAATGTTTTTGTAGCGTAAGTAAAAACACAATTTATGGGATACGTAACAAACTTTAATAACAATTACCCTTTGAGTAGTCAGCTTAACGGGAAAAGGTGACCACTTTTTTTCCGTTAAGTTGATAACTCGAAGGTGAATTGTTATCAAACTATGTGATATATTGTTATCAAACTATAAGTTTTGTTTCCATTTGTAAAGACTGTACACGATAAAATCTGGCCATGCATGATCTGGTGTATTTTTTGAATGAATGCTAATTTTCAAGCAGCACTTTTTTGTAATAGTCAGTGGTTATGAAACTACATAATAAAAATACAATCATAATAAAATGTAAGAGCGTCTGTATCTTAGACCCTTATATAATCCACAGTACCTTTATTTTTTTGTCCACGATCTTCTGACAGTCTTTACCAAATTCTCCGTTTTAAAACATTTTATTATTTTTAATTATACAAGCCAAATTATACGTTATTAAATTATCTTACCACAATAGTTAAAACTTTCCTAATTATATTCAGATTAAGATAGTTCTGAGGTTTTTTAACTTTGGCGAATTTGACTTTTTGACAAATAAATGCCTCCCATACAAAAACAACTTTCAATGCTTGGATTAAAAAGTCTTCCTGACTACTACATATAGAAATGAGTTTCAAAAAGTATTTTTTTCGTAAGACGACATTTTATTGTGGGTAAAACTGCTTGTAACAATATAAATACAGTTGTGGCGTAGAAGCAGGAAGTGAGTGAATATTGTCAAAAAACGCTGTACAAGAGATGAAAGGTATGATAGAATATATTTGGCGAAAACTAACACATACCCATACATTATGATACGATTTTATTTCATTATATAGTATTATAATTATACAACATATTAAAAAAAAACTGCTTGAAAATATGCATTCATCGCAAAGATACACCAGATCATGCATGGCCAGATTTTATCGTGTACAGTCTTTAGTACAAAAAACTACCGGTTAATTTCAAGAAAATACTTTAGTTTATTAGAAAACACAATAATAGTAATGAGGGCGCCACTGTACATCCGGACTCATACTCTGACTTAGCCCGCGTACAAAAAAATTTACGTTACACGGCCATTGGAATAAGGATCCATTGCAAAGGAAATAAAGTGAACATTCCCTTGTTTTTGCGATTGACAATTAAATTAGACAGCCTCTATGGCATTCGTAATAGGTTTTGTTATACGGCGGGCTTTATCATCCATCACATAAGCTACCAGTTATCCCAAAATTAATCAATATTCCCGTGGGAAGTTCTTTTCGGACCAAGTAGCAGGCAGAAGCTACTAAGAAACAAATACGTAGAGCGTCTGACACAGCTATTCAGTGTGTTACGTTCTTCAGTGGTAAATTAATGAGTAGGTATGATAGTTATTAGACGTCATCATCATCATCATCATCAGCCTATATTAGTCCATTACTGGACATAGGCCTCTCCCATTGCACGCCAACGAGCATGATTCGTGGCCACTCTCATCCAGCTCTTGCCAGCCACCTTGCGAAGATCGTCACTCCACCTAGTCTGAGGGCGTCCTACAGAAGCTACTAAGAAACAAATACGTAGAGCGTCTGACACAGCTATTCAGTGTGTTACGTTCTTTAGTGGTAAATTAATGAGTAGGTATGATAGTTATTAGACGTCATCATCATCATCATCATCAGCCTATATTAGTCCCCTACTGGACATAGACCTCTCCCATTGCACGCCAACGAGCACGATTCGTGGCTCACTCTCCAGCTCTTGCCAGCCAGCTTGCGAAGATCGTCACTCCACCTAGTCTGAGGATGTCCTACAGAAGCTACTAAGAAACAAATACGTAGAGCGTCTGACACAGCTATTCAGTGTGTTACGTTCTTTAGTGGTAAATTAATGAGTAGGTATGATAGTTATTAGACGTCATCATCATCATCATCATCAGCCTATATTAGTCCCCTACTGGACATAGACCTCTCCCATTGCACGCCAACGAGCACGATTCGTGGCTCACTCTCCAGCTCTTGCCAGCCACCTTGCGAAGATCGTCACTCCGCCTAGTCTGAGGGCGTCCTACACTACGTTTGCCGATTCGCGGTCTCCACTCAAGAATACGATAACTCCAGCTATTATCGGTTCTGCGGCACAAATGCCCGGCCCACTGCCACTTCAAGCTGCTAATTCGATGGACTACGTCGATAACCTTAGTTCTCTGTCGGATCACATCATTACGGATCCGATCCTTCAGAGAATTATTTAGTTATTAGACGTACTTTTTTAAAACTCCGAGCCGTTTCTCCTCTTTCATGATATAGTCGTTCAAGTCCTCAATGATTCTCTTGTTGGTCTTTAACAGCGGTTCCATTTCAACAATCGCAGTAAACAATTCTGCACGCACCCATGGATTTAAGAGCGATATAAATATATTTAAACAGACCAATTGTTGAATATAAGGAACCATTCTCGTCGTTCAGTTTTCCCTGAAACAGAAAAAAAATCAGGGCTAGGTTTAGATGAAGGAATCTTTAGTAAAATTGTGATGTGAAAGTAATTGTTATTTAAGCTTTAGTTCAACGGCTAATTTATTGATGTGAAATTAGGTATCTAGAACTTAACAACATAGACATCAGATATAGGGTTTATTTTTTATAAAATCTAGATAAAATTACCTTTCTAATAATTATATTCATACCCTTGCCATTTTGTAAAATATTATGCGTTCTTTTTGTCGACGATTCGAAATACTTCATCACATAGTACAAATCGAAGTCACTTCCTAACGTCTGTCCTCGACGATATAACCCGAAGCAAAGCGAGAGCAGATCGCTAGTCTACTTAAAAATAAAAATCAGTTCACATTATAAGTCCTTAGCTATAACTGGTACTATGTAGGTAGGTAAGGTAACCTACACCTAATATACAAATCTACAAAAGCGTCCCACGTATCTTCACAACAGAGGCGTATTGAACAATGGAAATGAACAGAGCACTGTTGAATTGTTGACTGCTAAAGTTACACAATTCAAAAAACCTTACCGCAACAAACCTACCCGGAAAAGGATAAGACAACAAAGTTTCCTTCATTGACTGGTTACTTCGAATAACGGTGAATTCATGTTAAACTTATATTTAAAGAGAACTGACAAAGTTTCTCATACCTACTCGTATTTGTACAGGGCAATAACTTTTGGGAGGCGATCTTTAAGAAGCAGTAAAGGCAATACCAAAACTACAGTATATAAGTAGCTAAAGCAGTAATGAAACCCCGTAAAAACGTTCGAAACAACGCACTCACACAGTGGCACGCCTCAACAAACCCTAAGCAGACATAGCAGTGCTGCCAGTCGCGGTTGCCGCGTCGAGATGAATGGATACGCTTGGCGTTTCTATCATAATTATATGTTGCCACGAGTGTATTGCGTGGTATACTCGTATAGCTAGAAGCCATCTTAAAGATTTTAGTTATTCATGGGGTATTTGACAAATAATCTAATTAGATTGAGAAAAAGTAGCCGCCATCTTGAACTTTTTATTTATTTAACCGTTTGCTTCCAAAACCGATATCTGGGGATCTGTGTGGCATCAGAGATAATAAACAATATACATGTTCAATATGACTGCAACAAACATTTTTAATGCTTGTTTCGCACATCCTCGCCTATCGCTATTATTCTACGAAGATGCACTAGTTGACTAAAATGTTTGCTATACTTATAAAAGGTCTAGGAACTGACTTTTACAAATTCAAAATATTCATATGGACCATATGGGTCATAGGTACCACTTCTCCTTCTTTATCCTGCTAGACCCTTTTATTTCACTCTAATCCAATCCTCTCCCCGTCTCACCTCACCTCTCGGTGGGAAATCAAGAGGAATGGTATCTAGACAAGGTAGGTTTTTCGGCTAATTTCCGTTTCAACATTCAAACCATGCTTCAATTTTGATACATTATATTACGTGGAAAATGTAAAAAACAAATATTTTTTTTACACTGTTTGAATATTTGGAATGAACATAGGCATTGCCTTAGCCCAAGATTATTTCTTGTCTGGTTGTTTTTTATCTAGGGTGCAGTGTTCAACAATGGAACACCAAAAATTCAGAGTCTCATATATTTCTCTCATTTTTGCAAACATGGATTCCGTTTTTAAGAGGAAGGTAGTCTATTTAAGTAGGTGTAATGTGACATTAATCGTTTCCCTAAAAACGCAGACATATTACCAATAATAAGGATTTAAAAAAAAATGAGAATTGTTTCATTGTGTACACCCATATGTACACAATGACACGCCTTGTGTCCAACAATGAAACGCGGTTATGATTATTCACTTATATTGGCAAAAATACAAAAATCACAAATAGGCATTAGCTAATTTATCGTCTTGCAATCAACAATTCGTATGTTATCAATAATGTCTTATAATTATTTTATTTAACAATATTAAAGTTTTGTCAGTCGCACAACAACAAAAATCTAGTTACTTATAACAAGAAATAACGATTTACAGTCAACAGTTACCCATATTTTAGGCCATAATGTCTAAAATTCTTTAGAAACATACCGACTTAAAGTTTAATCAGTCTCAAAACTACAAAAATCACAAATACGAGGTAATACGACTCGTTACCTGAATCAACCGTGTCCAACAATGAAACGCGGTTATTAATATAGATTTATATTGGCAAAAATACCAAAATCACAAATAGGCATTAGGTAATTCAACAGGTAATAACATCTTACAATCAACAATTCGTATATTAGCAATAATGTCTTATAATATTTTTTTTAACATTGTTTCATTGTGTCCTCCTATGAATTGTGTCATTGTTGGACACCGAGGGTATTTTAGAATAACCTTGAAATATAACCTACTAAAGTTGAACAATTTAATAGGTAATCTAGTCCACGTGAATCTATGATGCATGTACATAGCAACTTAATACTGAGGGAAATGAATATCACTATAGTATTTACGTGAAAAAACAAATAAAACTGAGAAAAATACTTACTTTTTTGACCAAAAACCCGAAAAAGCTCCGCAGACACGTCCTTTCACAAGCGGCGAGCATGAAAACTGGGGAGGAGCGGGGGGTGTACGAGGCCTTTAGGACGAGGCGTACTGCACTATCTGGCAACGTCGCATTATAGAAATAGTACGCCGTTTCATTGTGTACGACTGTTTCATTGTTGAACACTCGACCCTACCAAAAAAAAACACAAATACCTTTTTATTCGTCATTTTATTTAAACTAACACTCGTTGTACGTTTGTGGTAAACACCATAAAAAACATCTTTAATATACAAACATAAATTTAAACAAAAAAATCAACTTAGTAATAAAAAAATACACTGGATTATTAATATTTATGTCTAGTTAACATGTAATAGTACATTGTGTATTAAGGATGGTAAAGAAGGAATTACAAACGAGAGTCTGTTAGAAGCCCGAAGCCGAGGGCTGAGGGCTTTAATGACTCGAGGTTTGTATTTATTTTACCACCCGTGTAACATACAATGTTTTTCATCACAATTGCGAGGAAATGAAATAAAATCAGACAAAAGATCATATTTTTAACTTATTAGCGGCAGACCACAGATTATAGGATATGTCTCGGCAGACTACATCATTGTCTGTGACTTACCACAGATAATGTCAAACGGGTTCGGAGTCCGATTCTAGTGACAGTCGAGATCAATAGTTTATATGCGAGATTTTTAGGAAATTGTATGCAACTGACATTTCATCTCGAATGAAAGTTCATATCGAGTGGCACAAGAGTTGGGGTCCTGACGTATTGTGATAGTTTGAGTCCACGTATAATATTTAAAAAAGAAGCTATTACGCACAACAGGGCGTAATGGTAAAAAAAGGCCCGCGGGTATTATTTTGGATTTACGTTCGATTTGTCTAGCATGTTAGGACACTATTTACGAGCGTGATGAAAAAGCATTTATAAGGCATTAAACTTTGTACAAATAAAGATTAGTAACATTACAATTTTACGTAGGTACCTACCTACAAACTAAATTTCAATCAGAATCTGAATTAGAGTATCTCTTCTGTGTATGGCAGCATATTATGTAGTCTCTTAAGGCTATGATTTTAACATAAGACCAAACTTACTCATTAATTAATTCAATTAATTGTTTTTAAATTGCAATAATCTGCCTCAATGATTTCTATACGATGTGAGACAGATTCCTGATCGCGTCTTCTCGTTGGTATTTCAATTTGCAGGGTTCTGTAAGCTCCTGCCCTTTTTCGCGGAGCCATTTGTTGCATACTGAAAAATAAATGATTTCAAATATTATTCTTTACTAGCGACCCGCCCTCGCTTCGCTTCGGTTTATGTGAGTTTGATATATAGCCTTCCTCGATAAAAGCCATCTTCAATCTCCAAGGCTAAGTGGTCATTCATCTACACTACTCTACTCTACTCTACTGTCCTAGGGAATTTCAATCAGCTGTCCATCCCACCATTGCACAAAACCATAAAGTGATCGCTTGTGCGGTTGCGCAGCGGTTGCTCATTTGGTGTTTTTTTTGTGTAGGTACGTGAATCCTTGCTACCCCTGGCCTTTCCTGTTTTTCTCAACATAGTGAAAGCCGTTGACAAGGTGTGGCACTGGGCTCAACTGACTAAAGTACCAGGAACTGGAACTGGACAGAAATTACGGACATGGATCGCCAACTTTCTTTCTGGACGTAGCATTAAAGTCTTTGTTAATACTATTGCTCTAGCCTTGCTCCAACCCAAAGCCTGTTAGTGTTTCACAGGGATATGTGGTGTGTCCTCTTAAGCGACTGGCTGAGACTTAACAGTGGTTAGCAGCGCCGCATCGTTTGCATGTTGATGAACGTGCAAGTCTCGCACACATACAAGCTCATCTACCATGCTTCGAAAATGTTCTACTGGTTTCTTCGACTCACCCCACTTGGAGCCGCGCAGCACGGGGCAGGAAGCGTGGCGCGTGGCCGTGTCGCCCTCGCCCGACGGGTGCAGGTTGCGCCAGTACAGCGCCGCGCCGCGCTCCGGGAACACCGACAGGCCCAGCTCCGTGAACACCGTGGCGCCGCCCTGCGCCACGTCCGACATCTACACAATAGGGATTATGAGATGATGATTATATGGAAGAAGATGAAACACGAAATAAATTCCATAAGACCAGAAGAGCTATTACATAGGGCCTAACGCACTTGCAATAGCAATCGTTTTCATTTTGAAAATTAATCTTGTCTGCATACAAAATTAAATCAATTGTTCCACTTTGAAGTCGATTGCGATTGCGAGTGCGTTAGGCAATAGGCCCACAGGTTATCTCGTAATCGTTACAATTTTTTAAATGACCAAAATGGAGATTTAACAGCATAGTGTTATCAACTCTCGCCCTACTTCTTAACTTCAAAAATTTACAGCTACCTTATATGCACGAAATCAGGACCTAGATTCTAGGCGGTAAAAACCATATCGTCTTTGACCTGTTATCGTATTGTCAACGTTTTGATAGCTCTTATTTTTACTTGACAGCAATGACGGCAGATAAACAATACCTTAACAGGTTAAAGACGATATGGTTTTTACCGCCTAGAATAGAGGCCCTGTGGGGTTATTATGACCTATCTGTGTCATTCATTTTAAGCTGAAAGAAAAGGACAGAGTTATGTAACTGCTATAGCTCCGTCCTTTACACTTACCGTAAAATTAACTGCGTAGCTATGTCATAATAACCCCCTGATTTAGATACTTACATAAAACAGCACTGTTGCGATTCTTTTTCCATGACGCGCCGTAAAGTAACGTTGATGTTTCTGTAAACAAAAACGCAGCAAAAATCAATATTTACCAAAATTTAATTTCTGAAAACATGAAATATTACCTAAGGTTAATAAAAATATGTCAAACACCCGGAACTATATCCGTTTTATGTATAGATTGGAGAAGAAACCGGTTGCCGGTCCGGAGGTTGCCGGATTAGAATAGTGCCACTCTAAGTCTTCCCGTGGATGTCGTAAAAGCCGACTAAGGTAATAAAGGCGTGTAGTACTGTTAGGCGGTGGGCTTGCAACCTGTCACTAATACACTGGTAAACATCTTCGCCTAAGTGTGCAAAATGTGGTTACAGAATTATCAAAAAGTTTTTATAGTTGTTGGAAATTCTGTAGCTCTGCCTACCCCACTCTGGGAATAAAAAGGCGTGAGTTTATGTGTGTGTGTGTGTGGAGAAGAAAGTAAGGTTTGCTGAGCTTGCCCAGAAGGGCCTAGAGGGGCCAGTCATGTCAGTTGGGTCTGTTCCAACAACATAAGATACGCAGATGATATATGGCTCTGCTCAGTGCCTCAGTCGGGGGCCTCAAAGAACTCTATGCTCACCTCAAAGAAGTCAAAGTGAGGCTCGTAGTGTCCCCCGATGCCGTAGTTGACGACCTGCAGGTGCTCCGCCGACTCCATGCTGAGCCCCGACATGTCGGCGACGCGCTGCGACACGCGCGCCACCACCGGCGACTCCTCGTCGCGGAGCCACGCCATTTTGCATACACGAAAAATGGGGGTCGTAAACTTGCCGGTTTTGTGGTCATAGTTCATGGCGCGTTTGTACTGTTGGTTGGGAGAAATAACCCGTATATTAATAAATGACATAGGATAGTTTTTATCCCGAAAAAAACATCTCATCCTACGGGAAATCATTTATTTTAATTAATCGTTGAAAGCTGCCACTTTGTATGCACGAGTAACCAAATTAAAAACATTACACTCCTTTATTTGGGCAGTCGAGTAAAAAGGAGAAATCTCAGCTAGCCCTGTAAGGGTAAGGTATTTTTATTCCTGTTTACGTTTTTCATCCTGTAACCGTTTCAGTTTGTATACATTGACGTGTGCCTACACAAAAGTTACTTACTAAAGAAACACACTCACGCAGTCCACGCAGACGAAGCCGGGGGCAGAAGCTAGTAAATACATATAGACGGATAATCATTATATCAGCCGAAGGATGTCCACTGCTGGACATGGTCTTTTTCCCATTTATATTAACCACGAAGTTGAATGCGTTGTCAATGTTATAATTGAAATCCTTTATTAAATGTATATTAAATTCATAAATTTAATTTTATTTTGTTTCACTAATGATTTACCCAATCATCATTTGGCAAACTTCCATTTTGCAAAGAGATAATTCCAGCCGCAATTTTTAAAAAAATTTTTCGTGTTCAAAAGTATTCACCTCATTTATTTAATAAGTCCATATAAGTTATGTAATACCTATAATATGTAATGGTTTAAGCACAAACACGATTTTTCGAAATTAGCATACATTAAGAAATTGTACCTATAGTTGCTGTAATAAATGAGACCCAGAAATACAACATTTTCCGACCTCCGCATAATTTCCCCCCTTTAAGTTTCAATTCATGTCACGTCACTTACCCGTGGCATGCTGAAGACCTTGATGACCTGTATCTCGTCATCGCTGAGGACGCCGTGGAACACGAACACGTCCGGGTCGATGTAGACCTGCTCCGCCTTGATCGGGGCAAGTCGGAGGAACGGGTGGGTCTCCGACATGTAGCGGCAGAACAATCTGGAGCAACCGTCATAGGTTTTATTTATGGCGAAGGCAATGGTGGTAAGTAAGATTTGAGACCCACAGATAAAACAGAGGTCCTGCTGGCACCTTGCAACTCCATGAGATCAGTTTTTAAGCGCCATAATTGAGTATTAAATGTGATCGGGGTCTTCGGCCTTACCTTTTAGTAACATCGCTGTTAATCTCCACCTCCCCGCGGCAGAGCGCTTCATATTTAGTCTTTATTTTTGCGTATTCACCTATCTTTTCAGACGGCTTGTTATCTTTATTTTCGACCCCGTTATCCTGTTAAAATATGTTTCGGTAAATATTCATACCCATTCATAGCTCAGCGTTACGTACAAACCATACTGCGAAGCCGGTCGAATATAATATTTCATGTAATGCTTCAATTTACGAATTTCGCACTTCCACTTCGCAAAGTGTAAATCAGGCCTAATTGTAACTGCGATACCTAATAGTATTTATTATTAATACTCCACCGATCGTCCAGTGGTGCCCTCATTACTATTATATTGGTTTCTAATAAACTAAAGTATCGTTATGAACTCGAAATGAAATCACAGTGCTAACCATATACGAAAAAAATAGGTTAGGTTTGAGAGAGAGAGAGAGATTATCTCTCAATGTTTCGAAAAAGTTTAGTCCGCTGAAATATTTTTTCTCAGTTTTTCCATGCTATTAACTTTTCAAAATGTTTTTAGAGAAACAGAAACTGTAGGTTAGTTTAGATTAGTTTTATAAAAATCGAAAGAAACGGTATCAGAGAAAAAACATTTTCGAACAAATTAAAATTTCGGATAACGGAACAAGAAACAGCGGGCAAAACTTTTCAACTTAAAATTGGTAACTCAAAGTTTAATATCCTTACACCTTTGTTTAGTCAACCTAACGGAATAAAGTGGCCACTTTTTTCCATTAAGTTAGCTACTCACTCATAGTTGTTATCAAGTTGTCATATATACCTTATGCATTGTGTATTCATTTGTACAACAAAAAACCATACTTCGATTTCAATACAGTACTTTAGTAGAAAACACAATCATTGTAATGAGGGCGCCACTGGACGGTGCGCTTCCTCTTAAAAGATACAAGCAACGTACCCCTGGTTTCTTGGTTGCCGCCTCTTGGTCAGCGATAGCCTTCTCAAAGTACGCCGCAGCCCGCGTGTGCGTCGGATCCAGTTGCAGCATGTTTTTACTCCATTCCAACGCAGTTTTTATGTCACCTGTGGATACACTTATTCTTCATTCTAAATCAGGGTTATGATCCTCAAGGACATATCCGTCATCGGCGAACCCAGCTAATTCCGGTGTGAGCGAAGGTGACTGGGAAAACCAAATTTGGTCTTAAAGGTACAGTCACAAGGCTTCTATTCAATTCTATTCTACAAGGCGTACAATACGACTGACCTGATAAGCAAATTATACCTACGTGTAATCTTAGGAGGGCTTTAGACGGTTCTTTTTATAAAGGCATTTTATTTCGAGATCTTCAATGTTTCAAAATTTGCTACAGCACAGCGTTGTGCACAGAGCTACGCCATTCTTGTCTCCGTTGGGGAAAATCCTCGCAACTAATACGATACCTAAACATAATATGCGCAACAAGTAGAATACGATACCTTTTTGTATGGCAGCTACTTACAAAGTCAACTAGATGTGGTCGCTCTTACATAGGCCAGACTAAACGGAGTCCTTATGGCGTAACGGATGCAGGAACATTTCACAGCTGTCAAGAACCGTCGCACAAGTAAATCAGCGGTAGCGGAATATCTTCTCGACTCCAATGTCACTCTCTAGCTAGAGTTAATTAGTCAAAAAGCTAGTAGATTCACTATTATATTACCGACGTGTAGAAAAGCCTTCGTGTGGCCAATTTATTTAATACATTTTGCTGATTTTGAATTTAGAGTCCTGATATTAACCACTACTACCCGAGAATGATTCACAAGGCAAATTAAGAAGAACGAAAAGTTTAATCTGAAAACCATCTTTAAGTTATATGGCGTTAGTTTTAGTGGTGGAACGACCTCACGACGAACGACAGGGTTCATCCGGATCGCTACCTCTAAATCTGCCACCAGACAGGAGTGTTGGTTGTGTTCCGATGTGAGGGTATGACAACCGGTGAAAAGACTAGCATATTTGAAAATCGTCAATTTTTCGAAGCTCATATCTATCTAGATAACGATTGAAAATAAGCAAAAAGTGTATAGAATCAAAGTTGTAGAGAATTTTATCACCTTTCAGCTTTCATTATTCTGCCCTCCCAAATTAAAAGGACGCAAGCGCAATTTGACAGTCAAAGCAAATTGAACCCTGTGGCTTATGAATCTAGGTCACTACATTTGCGATGTTATGAGACATACGCTCTATTTTCGAATGAGGGCAGTATTTATAGATATTCGAATAAAATTTGCGATGACGTATCGTTTTCAACTTTAAACAAAACACCAAGAAACGAGAACTTCTTTGTGCCCTCCCCTATAAGGCTTACCTCCGAGTGGCGAGGACTTTTACTATGTTTGTCTCCTACTTAACTAGCCCAAACAAAGTTCCGAAGTCAAACTTCCTACTTTCAACCTTTCCATCCACAATTATATTCGTTTCCCGGACTAGTATAAAAATGATCTCAGTTCGACTTATATAGGACTTTAAAACAATGAAACAAATTGTAAAGGCGTAGACATCTTAGAAAACTTAACTGTAAGTTCAGTTCGCTTGCGCAGCGTGTCACGGAAGGTCGTGCGCCCTGCGCAGTTATCTACGAGTATATGTACCCGCGTCTTACGGAAATAATTGGTTATCTATCATGGCAAAGTGCGTAAAGTGCAATAAATTAGTGTCAAAAAAAAACTCTGGATTGCAGTGTAGTAGTTGCAGTAAATGGTGGCATGCAATTTGTGCGTCTATAACAAATGACCAGTTAGTAGCCCTATCATCTACGGAGGCGGCATGGAAATGCCGGGTTTGCCTAGGCTCAGCTAAAACAAAGAGGATCTCTATAATACTGCCTGACCTAGAAGAAGATGATAACACCAGCGTCGAAATGACGACACCTGTGTCGGACTACCCCAATAGCGACAAACTCGTCAAGGAAATACGCTTACAAATCAAGACGGTGATGAAAGACGAACTAACTCGGCAATTAAGAGAGGTAATCCAGGAAGAACTGAGGCGTAGCTTACAGTTTTATTCAGATAAAATAGACGATTACCAAAAATGCATCGAACAGTACGAAGAAAAAACAAAGAGGGTAGAAAATGAAAACAAAGATTTGAAAAATAAGTTTACGAATATAAAAAACAAAGTCGAACTTCTGGAACAGAAGGTTTCTGTTATGGAACAAAACCAAATGGGGAATCACCTTGAGATATGCGGGATACAGAAGGCCGACGGAGAAAACCTAAAGGAGATCGTACAAAAAATTGGCGTAAAAATTAACCAGGATACGAAGGACATCATACGGACATACAGAAAAACAAGTAAGGCACCCGACAGCCAAAAAAGAGGCGCTTCTACAGTGGTGGTGACACTCCAGGAAGGTCGCCGGGACCAATGGTTGGACAACTCCAAGAACATGACACTCACCGGACGCGATATCGGAAGACCTGACGACGCTAGGATCTTTATGCAAGAGGCACTGACTCCCACAACCGCCTATCTCCTGTGGAAAACTAAATCAGAGCTGAAGGAGTCAAACCTATTCAAGTTCGTGTGGTGTAAGAGAGGATGTATACTGATCAAGAAAGACGAACAAGGAAAAACTTATCAGATCAGGTCGGTGAGTGACATCGAGTACTGGGCGGCGTCTTCTAAAACAAACGGATAACCTCCTGTATGTACCTCTTCTAATTACTATAACGAACTTAAAGCCTGTCAATTGGACCTATGATTTTCAATAATGGATAAAACTTCAATCATTGAAGAAAGTAATTTCGATAGTTGGAACGACTATTTAAGTTCACTTCCAACAGGACACGAATACATTACTACGTTTCATGTTAATATAAGATCGATGTTATTAAACTTCTCTCAGCTGGAATACACCGTTATGAACAGTCTTCGTGAAATTGATTTAATTGTATTAACAGAAGTAAATATAAGTGACACATGCAAGTCATTATTTCATTTACATGGGTATGATATGTTTACAAATCTTAGAAAAGCCCGTAGGGGCGGTGGAGTTATTCTGTATGTGCGTAAGACCATCCCATTTACCTACATTCAAACTCCGTCATTATACTTTGAATCAATATGTGGTTACATTGAAATAAACCGTAAAGAAAAAATTTGTATATGCGCTGGGTACCGACCGCCCGATAAATGCAAAACTGCTTTTATCGACGAGTTATGTGCAACCATAAGAAAATTTTCTAACAAAAACAAACTTCTATTTATAGGAGACATTAACATTGACTTAAAAAAAAACAACAGCTGTAGAACCTCTTACTTAAATATGCTTTCTGAACTAGGCTTAGACTGTGGCATAAATCAGTACACTAGAGTGGAAAAAAGGGCCGATATTATTACAAAATCGTGTATAGATCACATTTTTATTAGAGCAACTGGTTGCCACGCGGTGCATACGGCTATAATAAACATGACTATAGCGGATCATTACATCACCGGCTGTGCAGTGGCGGCCGCGGCCGGCGCGCGCGCCGGCTCGCAGCTGATCACTGTACTAAACAACGACAAAGTCGATAAGGAGCTGGAAGAGGTCGATTGGGATGAAGCGCTTACGTACGATTGCCCGAATAAAATATATACATTCATTAGAGACAAATTTCAAGGTGTATATGACAAATGTAAACAAACATTAAAATGTAAAAATAGAAATAGAAAAAAATGTAAATGGGTAAATAAAAAAGTAATAAGAATGTGTAAACAAAGAGACAAATTATATAAAATTTGGAAAAAAAGACCAAACAATGTAGAAAATAGACTTTTATATAATAAATATCGTAATAAAACAAATAAATATGTTAATTACGTTAAAAATATGTACTTCAAAGCGGAAATTAGTAGACATTTTAAAAACTCCAAGAAAATCTGGAGTATACTGAACGAGCTCTGCGGCAAAATTACAAACTCAATAGACGACATTATTCTTAAGAATTTTAAAATTAATGTGAATGAGATAACTAATAATTTTGCGGAAGGGTTTCGTAATAGTGTTAATAGTATATCCTTATCCTGCGATACACAAATCCTTGATCACTCTGGGTTCGCCGGGGATCTGGAGGTGGCAATGAGGATTAAAAAAGCATCGTGTGACGACATACTTAAAATAATAAAACGACTAAATGATAAAAAGAGTCCGGGATATGACAGAATTCGAGCCAAGGACATAAAAAATCATGATACTAAAATCACACCCGTTATAACTCACTTAATAAATACCTGCACTGCCACTTCTAGATATCCCGATGAACTTAAAATAGGAATTATACGTCCTATTTATAAAAAAGGTAGTCATAAGGACTATAACAATTATAGACCGATAACAATATTGTCCTGCGTCGACAAAGTAGTGGAGAGATACCTCGGTGACGAAATAAATAAATTTTTGGATCAAAATAATGTATTAAATATAAAACAATTTGGATTTCAAAAAAAACGGAGTACCTCGCAACTGCTTTGTCAGTTTAGCAATGAAGTCAACGAGCATCTGCACGAAAAAAGGCATGTGCTCGTTGTTTTCATTGATTTCAGCAAAGCTTTTGATATGCTTAATTATGAAACGCTGTATGATAAACTTGAGCGAAATGGTATACAGGGTCCTTTTGTTGAATGGTTTAAAAACTATCACACTAACAGACATACGCGAGTCAAAATCAATAACACCTACAGTGACGCTATCAAAACTGAAAAAGGTACAGCACAGGGGTCAATTATTGGGCCAACTGAGTACCTGCTGTATGTCAATGATATGTGCAACACTATAACGGAGGGCTCTGTGTACCAGTTCGCGGACGACACATGCATAATTACGGCTGACAAAAACGTAGCGACGGCTGAGCGCGCAATGCAATTTAACTTTGATACCTTATGTAAGTGGGCGCACGACGTTGGATTAGTAATAAACTCACAGAAAACGAAGGTAATGCATATTTGTTCGGCTCAAAATAGAGATACCAACTACGACGTCGCCATTGTTGCCCATCGACATGACTGCTTACACAAGGTCATCACCAGCCCCTGCCGCTGCGAGACAATTGAAGTGGTCACGGAACATGTGTATCTAGGGCTAACAATAGATCATAGATTCAACTGGGGCCCTCATGTCAACCATATTTGCGATAAGCTGAGAGCCATACTAAGCAGGTTATCAATTCTAAAATACAAACTGCCTTATAACATGTTAAGATTGTTATACTTGGCCCTGGCTGACTCTGTGATTGGTTATGCATTGTGTACCTATGGAAGAACATTCAGAACGTATTTGGATAAAATTTACAACATACAATTAAGATTAATAAAAACAATTGTTCCAATAAATATTAAAAATAAGTATAAGTCAGATTACGCACAACTATTCAAATATTGTAATTTATTACCTGTACAAATTAAGGCAAAACTAGCAATACTTAAAGAGGAATACCCAAATGTTCATAAATTAAAAATTAAGAAAAGATGTACTAGTTTAGAATTAAGACAGTTGCCAAAACAGGGCCATTTTATTCTGCCGAAATTCAAAAATACTTATGGCACTAGAATTTATACCTACTTACTTCCCAAAATGTTAAATGAATTGCCAGAGGAGGCGAGGAGTGGCTATCTTACCGGGGGCGGGGTGCGGGGAGTCGGCTCGCATTTTTTGGAGGCGGTGGGGGCTGACCTTGTGCTGTAATCACTTGCAGCACAAGGCTAGTGTCTACTGTCCTCGGGAGGTGTGATTTGGCTTTTCGCAGTCTGATTGCGCAGGGGTGGACATTTCGCTCGGCTTAAACTAATCTTAACTTAAGGCTAATTATTATGTTTAATATTAATATTACCTAATTACCGAACTCCCCATCGGCAAATAAACCTTCCCTAGGTTTTGCACGGATGGGCTTTATCTTTGTATTTCAATTTGTTATTTTTGTTATTTTAGACAATAAATTAAAAAAAAAAAAAAAAAAAGTACCTATATAATTCTAATCTGTTGTCACGATTAAAATAAGGCATAAAATATTTAAACCGATTTTCAACTGACCCATCATATAATACGAAAAGGCAATGTACTCCAGCACGTCGACTTCAGTAACCGATTGCTTCTTGTTAGTGTCCTCTTTGTACTTGCGGAGCGTCTCCATACACCACGTCACCGAGTTATTATAGTCTTGCATGTGGTAAAGGGCTCTACAGAGCTCGAAGCAATCCGCCGCTGTCATTGGGTGACTGAAATAATTCAAAATTCAACTGGCGAGGAGAGACGAGGATTCAAAGTTCACCATGTTTGATCTGCTTCCCTTATCTGGGTACAAAAAAGTACAAAGGTGTGCTGCATCTCACGAGGTCGACTGTACAATTTACATATTTTAGTTGTACTTTTTGTCCCAGAAAAAATATATGGCAATAGTTCTACGCTTAGGAAATCACGTGTTGTATATTACCTGTAAGCGACTCCGTTGAGCCTGCCCTCGGCCAGGTCGTGGACATCCAGCTTGTAGGTGACCTGTAGTCGCGTCAGACCCTGCACAGCGCCGACCAGGTCCTCCAGGGTCGGGTACACCACGCCCTCGTGTTTCATTGATATGTTCCTAATATACTCTGTAATAAGGGCCAAGACTGTCAGCTGAGCTTCGGATCAATTATGGAGGGTTAGGGCTTAGGGGTGAATCTCGTGCACGAAATAACGTGCAATAGGACTTAAGCATTACTATCATAATGTCATTAGTGTCCTTTTGTGGAATATTATTATCTTTAGGGAAGAGTGTGGATTTTTTTGACCTGCTTCTCATAAATTTACACTACAAGTCATGGGATGACATTTTGAGTAAACATTCATGATCATAGCTTTTAGAGGCAGCGTCTCGGGAACTGATTTTGAAAATCGAAGTTACGTTAACTCCAACCCTTTCTCTCGATTTAGTCTCGAGTGACGAGGGACAGGGACTTGGCATTCGAAGTTTCAAACCTACTCGTTCGTGATACCCATCCTGGGATGGCACGTCTTAAGGCTGTTGTGCAGCCCGATTCCGCAGCTTGGTTCCAAGCTTTACTGTCATCATCATCATATTATTATTTGGGTACTTCGACTCGACAACGATTTGCTCAGAGTAGGGGTAAGGCTGGGGTACCAGTATGTGAGCCTCACCAGCGTGTCCGTGGTCTGAACCACGGTAGGAGCTAATGGAATGAATGAATTAATGATAGGTATTTATTTTCCAAAGTAAGTCAACGCGGTATAATTTTCGCATGATGCGCAGGAAGATTTTCGAGACACTCTACTATCAACGACATCATTCGTGGGACATTTATGATGTGGTGATAGTTTTGATCCTTGCAGATTTTTGATGTATGTACGTATGTATAAAAAAAAAACGAACAGGAAAATAAGCTATTCCATACTGTTCCTTTATTATTCAAAAATCGCTTTTGTGCATTTGTCAAAATGATTTGCCTTAGTAAGAATTTTACTTTACAATTAGTCACTCGTACGGTCAGCATTATACCTACCTAAGTAGCTGCACACTTTAGTGCTTTGTCACTTTAACGTTATGTTTGAACCACTGCACTAATTCTGTCACGCGTTACAGTGACACGGTAGCACTGCAGTGCAGCTACTTATCAGGCTGGAAAACCACACATAAGTAAACTGTGTGTTGGTTACCTGCTCGACTTTGGATGCTCTTATATATTACATACAGATCAGTTGTCAGTCTTTTAATCAAAGTAAACGCATTTATGGGATTTCCCAAGTAATTCGGTATGTCCTCCATCGCTTGCTTGTCTCCTACTTTGCATTGTTCTAAATATCTGAAAAAGTAAAACGGGTTTTTCCTAATCGATTTATTAAATCTACGAGTTAGGTGCCACACGGGCGTTGCCGGTGCGCTGCGTCATCGCCAATTCGTTGTTCTATACTCCATACCAATTGACTTGTGTTATTAAACAATTTTATAACCTCAAAATGCATAATTTATGGCTAAAACGGGTGTTTTTAGCTGAATAAAGTAACTAGAGACCACATTTTGCACTCCATTTTACCGATTTTACATCATGGATCGTTTTTTATTATGACAAAATTGTTCTTTTAGGCGAAAAGGGAGCATTTTTAGGTTATAAAAGTGTTCACTAAATATGACAAGTCATTTAGTATGGACTTTACCTACTTATAAATAACTAGCGACCCGCCCTCGCTTCGCTTCGGTTTATGTGAGTTTTCTGTAATACCCGTACATAAAACAGAATTTAATATACATAAAAACCTTCCTCTTGAATCACTCTATCTATTTAAAAAAACCGCATCAAAATCCGTTGCGTAGTTTTAAAGATCTAAGCATACATAGGGACAGACAGCGGGAAGCGACTTTGTTTTATACTATGTAGTGATAACGACATGCTACAAGATGCGCTGTAATACGTGCGTCGTTCTATGTTGAAAATCGCAGCGTTATGACGACGCAGCGCACCGGCAACGCTCGTGTGCAATCGCTGTTAGTCACGGTTAAATAAAACAATTGCAAACTGCAGACTCGATAGTATTAAACTAATTCTAATTTTAAACGATTTCAGTTCGCCAATGTCCAGTTATTTATAGACAACCGCCATGTACCTACTTCTTAGAGAATAGAACATAGGGCTCTACGCGCTTCTATCAAGTTTTTGTACAAGGGCCACTTGCACGGAAATTTATACACTGGGTTAAGATACTTAGGCGGACCCGCGCAAGTCCGCGCAAGAGTTAGCCCTTAACCCATAGTTAAGCGTCTACTTTTGTACGTGGTTTGCCGCCTAACCTCGGGTTAAGACGTTAACAGACTCTGGTCCACGCAAGTGGGCCTTAGGGCTCCTTGCACGGAAAAATTTAACACTGGGTTAGGACACTAACTCGAGTTAGTAAACGTCAAATTCATACGAAAACTGTCATTTTACCTCAAGTTAGTGTCTTAACCCAGTGTTAAATTTTCTTTGCAAGTGGACCACTCGAGTTAAAACGATATTTTTCGTTTGAATCTGACGTTTACTAACTCGAGTTAGTGTCGTAACCCAGTGTTAAATTTTCTATGCAAGTGGGCCTAACATAAATTGCTAATTAACCAGCCGAATACAATAAACCAACCCAGACTTTTTATAGAACTTAACTTTGTATAGTTAAAAACAAGAATCTAAGCTAAGATCAAGTGTAATTAAGTACTTTATCAAACTTTGTATTAGATAATCATTAATCAACATTAAACATTTAACATTTGATACTAGAAATAAATAAGTAGGTACCTATGTAAGACAAACTTTTTTAAGAATGCGAGCCTTTTTTCCTCTTTCGTGATATAGTCATCCAAATCGTCTATGATTTTCTTGTGGGTTTCTAGCAGAGGCTCCATCTCCGCGGTCGCAGTAAAGAATTCCGAGCGCACCCATGGATTATAGAGCGATAGGAGTATACTTGAGGAGACTAGATGTTGAATATACGGAACCATTTAGCTGAAATAACAATAAAATGGTTAGGTCTATACTTGAAAGGTTTAGGTACTTAACTAAATGTAAACAAAAAAACCACGTGATTTAGTTCGTCAGCCAATAACAGCAGAGCACTGACACGTCGAAGCTCGACAAAATAGTTGTGATTGGCTGTTTAACAGAGTCACGTGGTTTGGTTTGTTTACATTTAGTTAAGTACCTAAACCTTTCTGGTTTAGATGACTAATAATTGCCTAGTGATTTATGTTCGTGTTACAGAAACACATCGAAGAATTAAGACTGCACCGAGCAAACGCCGAGCGTCCAGTGGCGCCCTGATTACTATTATTGTGTTTTCTAACTAACTGAAGAATATCCTTAAAATCAGACGATACGTTTTTGTAGTGCAAGTAAAAACACAATTTATGCGATACGTAACAAACTTTAATAACAATTACCCTTTGAGTAGTCAGCTTAACGGAAAAATGTGGCCACTTTTTTCCGTTAAGTTGATAACTCGAAGGTGAATTGTTATTAAACTATGTGATACATCTCATAAGTTGTGTTTTTATTTGTAGTACAAAAACCTACCGACCAATTTCAATAAAATACTTTAGTTTATTAGAAAACACAATAAAAGTGATGAGGACGCCACTGTACGGATGTACACCCGGCGTACGCTCGGCGCAGTCTAACATGAGTCCTTATTCATAACTGGTGCTATTACCTACCTATTCCTCACACTCAAATCTACAAAATGTTTATTAGGCCCGTTTCTTCACAACGGCGGTGTATTGAACAATGGATTTATCGGCACTGTTGAATGAAGTGAAGTCACACAATTGCAAAAAAAAACTACCGTAACAAATCATTGGACTGCCAGGAAAAGGATCAAACAACAAAGATTTCACCCATTGACCGGTTTCTTCGAAAAACGGTGGATGTTTTTGAAAGAGGTTTGAAAAATGCTTTTTGCTTTGTCTACACCTATATTCCCTACTCTGTCGTAGGTACCATAATTTCCAATATGCTTTAATACTAATCACAATTTGTGAAAGTGGGAAACTACGTACAAACGTTCGAAACGACGCACTCACACAAAGACTCAACAATACCTAAGGCGCCATGGCAGTGCTGTCAATCGAGGGTCCCGCGTCGAGACGAATGGGTACGATTTGCGTTTCTATATTTTTTTATGAAGTTGCCACGAGTGTACTGTCTGGTATACATAGAAGCAATCTTGAAGATTTTGCTTATTCATCCGTTTGATTCAAAAATCGATATCTGGGGATCTATGTGGTTTTCGACAACGAAATCGTTGACCAATCAAGAAAAATTACCCGTCACTTAGAACTTTTAAGTTACTCGACCGATTGGTTCCAAAATAGATATCGATTTTGGTTTTTTTGCTTTGGTATATCTCAACAACGATGCATCATAAGAAGTTTTGGTCCAGTACGTAATGAAAGCTGACAAAATTCTTTACAACTTTTTTTAATTCATGATGTATAAAAGAATCACTTACGGTTTAATGTAACAACAATAATTTAAATTATCCAGCCCATTTCCGACTTGGCATACCATTATTAATTCACGGCATCCAATCCTCTCCTTACCTTGAAGGGAAATTACCTTAGGTGGGAAGATTTTGAGACATGGTAGGGTTTCGACTGATGTCCACTCCCAATATCAAACCGTGGATATTTGATACCTACTTTAGGCTAAAAATTGACACATTTTGTGCAACGCATTAGGTACCATAAACGGGGTGAGTACACCACCAATAATAAGTCATAACTTGTTACAAATAAGAACAATGATTAGATGAACAATAACGTTACGTCTATTGGACATAATTTCAGTCTATAATGCATATGCATATGTTGCTATGCTTCATGGTTGTGTCCCTACTCACCCCCTTTTACGGTATCTAATCTATCTATTTTAATCTAATCTATTCTCGGTTTCAATGTTGGGAGCGGACATAAGTCATTGCCCTTGCCCCCAGTAATATTATTTTATTTTTTTTCATTATTTTAATGTCCCAATAAATGAAACAAACATACATTTACATTCATAATTTTATTTGAACTAACACAGTTTGTACAATTCATTGTTAACATTTTGTAAGTAATATGTTTCTGGTAAAAAAAACATAAAATAAATCTCTGATAAAACTAATATAAATGTAATACAGGGATGTCGTAAAATTAAATCAGATCACGCACTGTTAGTTTCACTGGAAGCTTAAAATAAAAGTAACATGTAAATGCATTTATATGGCATTAAACTTTGTACAAATTAACATTAGTAACATTACAAAATTCACTTACATACTAAATTCCATTAGCTTATCTGTTTTGTACCTATTTATAAACTGATCTTGAGTACGGTGCTCGTTTTAAGACACGTTTAAATGTCGTCACAGCCGTATTAACTGATCTCGACTGTGAGAATGTGAAAGCTACGCGTTTCCACCAGTGCTATGCTATGTATATATATCTCAAGATGCATTAAAGATTACAGTTTTCTATGGCTTGACGTTCACTTTGACGTGTGTTGTGACGGACATCTCAACTAATATGAGTTTATTAATATGGCCCATAGAAAACAGTCATCTTTGACGCGATTCGAGATGGCATCTCATTTAAAGAACAGTTTATGAAATAGGTTTGATTATCTTGTATAATGCGGGTCTTTTTATTAGTGCCCAAGTGCACAAGGAACACAAAGGGTAACAATTGTCAAAGTAAAACCTTAATGACCAGTTGGGAATGATTAAGCTATAGGTAAGCAAAGCCATTCAATGACGCCGAGCACAAAATATGGATTCAGAAAAATAAAGTAAATAATGGTATTCTTTTCCAGTATTTATCGGGTTAATGACAATTTTTACCTGCCTAGTTGGTCAACAAAATCCTACGTGTATACCGCAAAAATGTAGCATTCCTTAGTGGGCACAGTCAAGGTCACCAATATGTATGTGGTGATAATGTCGAAAATATGTACTCAGACCTTGTTACTAACGCAATAAGATCTGTGTTCATATTTTTGCAACCTTGTCTATATACATAATGGTGACCTTGACTCTGCCCATAAAGCACCTTTCTTAGAGTTAACGATAATCTATATCAATATACGTACTCACAAAACGAGCATTGAAGCATTTCTGCCACCAACAGCTTTTGTTCAGATAAAGGTACACAAAGCAATACGAAAAAATGCCATTATTATAATTAAATGATACTAGTATAATGGCGATAAAGTCGATCTTTAAACACATTTTCTGTACAAAGAAATCAGAATCAAATTGAGATTCGCACTCTCATACCAAACAGGGATGTGGACTGACAGATCAAATTCCCAATTTTTTTATGAAATGACAATACTAACAGAACTTGTTTGGAGATTTATGTGGCATCAACTAACTATGACGTAGGTCTCTATCCTCACATCACTTTGTATGATTTTCCATTCTCCATTAAGTCCAGTTTTGATATGTTCATGCATTGTAAAGGTTTGCTTTTTGTGGTCAGTGTTTATTATATATTTCTATCCACATCGCTTTTCTAGCAGCCTCTTACATTCCCTTAAGTTACGTAACAATACGTCACAGTAAGATTGAGACAATTATAAATTCTACTTAAATTTTAAGTCATGGTTTAATAAAGTTAAGGGCAAGATATATTGTGACCGACATCTTTAATATAGGTAAATAAATGCGAAAGTATCTAAAACAATTATATTATCATCATCATCAATTTTTTTCTTTATTAGGAACATATTTGGTAAAAAATCTGCTTCTCTTATTCATAAACGCACTATAAACATTTTTTAGTTAAAGTATACTTTGTCACTTTCTGTCTAATTCAAGTGTCATAATGACAGATAAGGACAGAGCGTATTCCAAGAAAACTAACTATTACGCTTTTATGAATAAGAGTGCTAGTCTGCACTAATACCAGTATCCTTCTTATTTGGGCGTCTATTTTTAGTTGCTCTTCCTAATGTACGTATATATTTTTGAATGTATGTAAGTATGTGTGTAAACCCTTTATTGTACAAAACAAAAACAATACAATAAAGATTTATGTACTAAAAACACTGGTGACTTTACCCTATGAACGTTCAAAACTTCCTATATTTACTGCAAATTACTATACTTAATTATATTATTCACCTTTCGTCCGAGCAGAATACGAGAAAGACGCATTACATTCAAGGTTTCAAAGCACTCATGCATTCACTGATAACAGATTTTTTATAAAAATGATATGCACTACAAAATCATTGAAGAACAAAAATGCTAAAGTCGATAGTGTTTGGCTGCTGTGTCCGTTCTTTGGGTATATTAAACACGATACTAAAATGATTTGAAACTGTTATACTTAGGTAAAAACAATGATTAATAGTATCAAAACCGATCCTTCTTTTTCAAACATGACAACATTTCCGGATGTTCAGGTTAAATCTTCGAAACTACCGTCTTCAAGAGTAATAAGAATAACATTTCAATTCTGGCTAACCATTTTCTTTTCAATAAATGTTGTGGTTTCCTACAAATTACGACGCTGCAATCGAGGTGCATGCAAACTATTTCCATCTCACGGAATACATTCAGCCATACCTTTTTTCAGACCGGTCTGCGAGTGAAGAGGTTTAAAAACGTCTTAATGTTATTATTTTAACGTTCTGTAGAATTATAATTCATGATCACAACTTATAACTAATCTTACTCGTGGATTAATTCAGTCAATTGTTTTTTTAACAGAGGTAACCTACCGCGACGATTTCGGTAGGGCGCGAGGGACCTTCCTGATCATTTCTTCTCGCTGGTATTCCAAATTGCAAGGTTTTATCAACTCCTGCCCACCCTCGTGGAGCCATTTGTTGCATACTGAAAATAATCAATTTAAAATTTTATTTTTTGTATGTAAATGAATAATAACTCAATAGGTTATTTAAAATTCGCGCAAAGTCAGGACAGGGCGCTAGCTAGTACTTTATTAGTTTTTCTGTGGTGGTTCTTCTCAAAGGCGGTCTCCTCTTGGAAAGTGCTAGTAGACCCAGACATGTGAAAATGCCTAGGGTGATGGAACCAGTAATGAACAAAGACCAATAATGGACACTTGATTCTTATGTTACAGAAGATAAGGCAAATTCATTAATTTTGAGACAGTCAATTTATAACCTTATAACCTTTGAATTAAGAATTAAGTGTATATTATTGGTGCAGTCACCCTATACTTCGTTTTTTATAGCATCAGAAAGACCTTTCAAAATGTAATAACTGGTGATATCAAAGGATTTTATTTTCCTCGCCAGATAACTGATTTCTTCACTAGTAATCTGTCTAAAAAAAATCTTCCTTCAAAATAACTCGTTAACTCGAAGGATTTAATTTTCCTCGCAGACAAATCACTGGTTATTTCTCGAGACAAAATGTTCCTTCCACCTTGAAAGAAAACATAACTTCATAGTTTACTGGCTATCCAATCTCGGTTATCTGCAAGGAATAAGGAGGTTCGATCGAAGTATAAACAGAAAAGTAGACCCTTAAGGAGAATCTGATACCTCACTGGATACTGGATACGCTCGCAACCAAACGCAACGACGGCGCGACCCCGACGTAACCCGCACGTTCCGTCCTGTTGAGGTTGTTTGTGGTAGCTCGCAGCGCGTGCGGTTGGGGACGCCCACAAGCCGCGCGATCTACTTTGGTTTGAAACTATTACGAACTACTATTGTTTTACTGTGGTTCGACTCACCCCATTTGGAGCCCCGCAGCACGGGGCAGGCGGCGTGGCGCGTGGCCGTGTCGCCCTCGCCCGACGGGTGCAGGTTGATAAAGTACAGCGCCGCGCCGCGCTCCGGGAACACCGACAGGCCCAGCTCCGTGAACACCGTGGCGCCGCCCTGCGCCACGTCCGACATCTACACGCAATAGGGCGATGAGATAGAGTAGGATACTTTAACAGTATAGTATGATAAACTGCCACAGTATATAAATAGCTGAAGTAGTAAAGAAACAACGTTCGAAACGACGCAGCCACACAAAGGCACGCCTCAACAAGACCCCTAAGTGGGCATGGCTGTGCTGTCAGTCGCAGATGCCGCGCCAAGAAGAAGCCTAAGCATTTTTGGGAGACTGCATTGGGAAAGTCATTGATATAGAGCAGAAACAATAGAGGTCCCAAAATGCTTCCCTGAGGCACGCCATATGTGTTTGCTTTAAATGAAGATCTGTATTTAACGGCATTTTTCTTATCCGGACAGTATTTTGACACCTCTTCACACTGCTCTCTACCAAATAAATATAAACGACTTGCAGGACCCAGAATACCATACCTATAAACCATTTTGAGTAATCTTTCATGGCAAACAAACTCAAAGGCCTTGCTCATGTCCATAAATTATAAAAAAATAAAAGCGTTGCAGTTTATTTTTTAGGTGTTATCCCCATTGTATTGCTTATTAATTATAATACCTAAGCAAGAAATCACATTCTGTAATTATATAATTAGAACTTACATAAAACAGCGCGGTTGCGATTCTGTTTCCATCATGCTTCGTGAAAGCACGTTCATTTTTCTGAAAATATAATATATGATTATTATAATATAATAAGCAATATAACATAGTGACTTTACGATTACGTCTAGCTACCAGTGAAATTACGGTGCACGGTGGCATTGGTGGTAATGTTCCTTAAGTCGCAGAGCGGAACTTCGTGGATTGAAACCACTACAGATCTGTGCTGTAGGACAATAATCGTCGTAATCAGGCCTAACTCGATACTGATTTCATTATTCAGCATGCCTATTTACATACTCACCCTAGCGAAGTCAAAGTGCGGCTCGTAGTGTCCCCCGATGCCGTAGTTGACGACCTGCAGCTCCTCGGCTGACTCCATGTCGAGCCCCGTCATGTCGGCGACGCGCTGCGACACGCGCGCCACCACCTGCGACTCCTCGTCGCGGAGCCACGCCGCCTTGCTTATACGATAGTTGGCGACCGTCAACTTGCCGGTTGTGGGGTCATGGACCACGGCTCGTTTGAACTGTTGGGGTATAAATGAATATCACCTGATCTTCATCATCATATGAAAGAAAGAAAAATGCTTTATTCCCCGTGTGGTTGCCGGATTAGAATAGTGCCACTCCAAGTCTTCCCGTGGATGTCGTAAAAGCCGACTAAGGTAATAAAGGCGTGTAGTACTGTTAGGCGATGGGCTTGCAACCTGTCACTAATACACTGGTAAACATCTTCGCCTAAGTGTGCAAAATGTGGTTACAGAATTATCAAAAAGTTTTTATAGTTGTTGGAAATTCTGTAGCTCTGCCTACCCCACTCTGGGAATAAAGGCGTGAGTTTACGTGTGCCCAAACAGCTTTACAAATTGTGTACTTAACGACAAAAGTTACACTCTAAACGGCTAGCTGCGGCAAAAGGGTCAGACTCAGCGTGGCACTGGACATAGGCCTTCTCCTACGTTAACAAAATCTATTCTATTCTATTCTTATTACCCTGATCGTGGGAGCAAGTCACAGATAGAAAAAATCTGGCCTTTGGTCTAAATCAACTGTAATTTTGTTGACCTTCACGTTGCCGTACAAAAAAACCATGGAACCGCTATCAAAATTTTAATGTTTTTTTTTCTGAATTAGTTCAGCCTGTTCAATGAATATTTATTGTTTCTCATGACCCATAAAGTCCTGTCGCAATGGCGGTCATGCATGATCCGGTTGCGTTAGGCTAAATAAGGGACCGGACGTTTGTAATCGACACAGGAAAAAATCATATGATTGTTTGAGCATCAGATTGAGTCCGGGTTCGATTTTAGTCCGAACCTAACCGTTTCATGGAAAAAATAAGAAAAATATATCCCAACACAGTTCGAGTATTATGTCCCCTTGCAAGTTAAATATCACGTCACGTCACTTACCCGTGGCGTGCTCAAGACCTTGAGTAGCTGTATCTCGTCATCGCTGAGGACGCCGTGGAACACGAACACGTCCGGGTCGATGTAGACCTGCTCCGCCTTGATCGGGGCAAGTCGGAGGAACGGGTGGGTCTCTGACATGTAGCGGCAGAACAATCTGGAGCAACCGTCATTGGTCATTACTAGGGCCGAAATTTTCGGGGCGGGTTTTGACAAGTTGTAGGGAAGAAGACCGCGGTTTATTGATGTTATCGACAAATCGATGTTTTTGTTATTTATTTATGACTATATTACATAAAAACACAAACTTTCCGACGATACGTACTCTTTTCAGCAGTCGATGATGAAAAAAGTTCGAAATGTGTTTTTTTTATTCAATGATCGCAATTAAAAAAATACATGGTATAAAACTAAGTCGCTTTCGCCATCTGTCCCTCTGTATATACGCTGAGATCTTTCAAACTACCCAACAATTTTTTAATGCGGTTTTCATCAATAGATAGTTATTCAAAAGGAATATATTATAAATTCTGGATTGCGTATGGATGTCACAGAAAACTCGCATAAACTGAAGCGAAGCGGGGCGGGTCACTAGTTGAGTATAAAATAGTCATTGCTTCGAAAAAAACCTCGTGTTTACCATTTCGTTTCGTACAAGTTTAAACTTAAACGAGAAAAGAATCAAGTTCAAACCCATAAATCTAGAAATGTCAGATACGACTTTTGTCTAAAGTAGTAACGAAATATAACTGGGGTGTTAAAGCTGGCTTTTTAACTCACGTAAACAGACGAGATTCTCAAATCAACACTTTTTTTAACCTTACCTTTTAGCAACATCGCTGTTAATCTCCATCTCCCCGCGACAGAGCGCTTCATACTTAGGTTTTTCCACTGCGTATCTACGCACGTCCTCAGGGAGATTGTCTAGTTTCGTCTTCTCATCTTCAATTTCGTCGCCGGTGTCCTGATAATATAATATTTCGATATTTTAACAAGCTACACAAGTTAGCCACATGGAACAATTCTAGCGCCGCTGTTAGTGTCTACATACATTCTGATACGAAGCAATTCCTCGGGTCCAATTGCCAAAGGGTATAGTCTTCTGAAGAAAAAGGGGTTAAATCTAAGGTCACCGTCAACAGAACTTGTGAACGATGTAAAAAAATTAGTACTGTTTGACACATAACCTCAAATATTCACAAAGCGTGTTTTAAAAATAACGTATAGTGAGTAGTTATTTCATCTTAAACTTAATATGAAAATAATGATATAGTGTATAAATCACTGCGAAGACCTCACTTGATACTTAAAAGTACGTGATTATAAATTACAGATGTAGTGAATAATTCTTTCCCATCGTTTTTTGTCCGGGTAAGCTCGTATTTGTCTTACTTTCTCAATTAGCTTCAGGACCCATCAATAAGCGAACTGAGAAAGCAAGATAAAATACGAACTTATCCGACAAAACACGATGGGAAAGGATTATTCAAGTGAATTGGTTGGTTTGGTTTTGTTTTTATCTTTTGCAAGTTCTGTTGACGGCGACTTTAGTATACTCCTTTCATGTATATACCCTTTTTTATAACGAGGTCGACTTGTATCCTTTTTCACTAGGACCCCAGATTAATACGTGTGAAGCTCGATTGTGCGCCGCAGTGGAATTCCATATAGCATTGAGAGTTTAAAATGCTTCTCTAAATTAATTGCACTTGTGCCTTTTCTCGCGTACGAGGGCAGTGTAAATCAGTAGCGTAAAAGGTAAAGGCAACGTACCCCCCGTTTCTTGGTTGACGCCGCTTGCTCAGCGATGGTCTTCTCGAAGTGCGGCACGTTCCCCGCTGCCCGCGGGTGCTTCGGATCCAGTTCCAACAGTTTTTTAGTCCATTCCAACGCGGTTTTGATGTTACCTGTTAGTAAGAATTATACTTGGAGAGCGGATATACAGGACTAAAGACAAATTTAAGTTTTACATACATTCAATCACGCCTGTTTCATTAAATATTAAAAGTAGCATTAACGAATGCAAATTAAAAAAAACATTGGTTCTACTTGCACTGTAAGTATACCTTGTAGTTTTTATATGAAACTTATTAAACCTCTTCAATATTTACAATTCAGACAGCTATTTGACACTTTAGTTTGACTACATAAGATATTTTTAATACTTTTATTAATGAAAGTTAATTTTTTCAAGGTGTATTCCAATTGGGGAATAACATTTTTGACAGCTGGAAAGATGACTTCAAGCGATGTCAAAACACAAGATATAGAGATACATTACACAGTAGAGTTTAAGAAGACATCTGAGGCCGCATTCCAGTTGGTTTAATAAGATGAAGTGCAAAAGTGTAGATATCTTGTAAAACTCGACTTTACTGTTCGATAATGTTTTCATAGTTAAATGAAAGAAGAATAAAACATTTGAATATTATCACGCAAAACTAAAACTGTGAATGTTTTCAACTGACCCATCAAATAATGCGAGAAGCTAATGTACTCCAGCACTTCGACTTCGGTAAACGAGTGCTTCTTGTTAGTATCCTCTTTGAACTTGCGGAGGGTTTCCATGCCCCAAGCCAGGGAGTTTTTATGATCATTCAAGATGTAAAGGGCTTTACAGAGCTCGAAGCAATCGGCCGCTGACATTGGGTGACTGAAATATAATAATTAAAATTTATGTAGCGAGGCGAGGCGAAACGAGGTGAGACGAGAATGATTAGCGAGGCGAAACGAGTCAAAACCGGCCGAGTTCCACCAAAAATTGCCATCTCGGTCTCGCGATTTATATCAATAGAAATGACAAACTAGTGTTACCGTTGCAAAGTCAATAAATACTCTGTGTATCTGTAAAACGGTTTATTGTTGCAACAAATATTCCAATTCTCGTCCCGCACTTCTTCACCATCCGTGCTACTTTGAAGTTCGAAGTTACGTTAGCTCCATCCCTTTCTCACCATTTAATCTCGAATGACGAGTGACAGGGAAGGGCTAATGTAACTTCAAACTTCTATTTTCAAAGTAGGGACAGAGCCACCATTTCCACCAAAGGTGCGTCAAGGGGAAATAAAATTTCACCACACGAACTGCAATTCACTCTAATCTTATCCACTCTTAGCCTCGCGGTCGGAACAACATCTTTGCGGTCTCCGACGTTATATGCACGAAGGTTCTACCGCGGAGACTTGACATTGAGGTCAATGTACTTTAGATAAGGATCCGGTTTAAGTAAACATTTGGACGTCATCTAAAAAAACCTTTTTCACTTCTCATGCTCGTAAAGTCCTTCTTTATGCTGGGTATAGGCTGCATAAAATCGCATTTTATGCACTAGTGCATAAATGGTTGTCGTCATCTAGACTAAGACAATTAAGCCCTACAGCCAGACAGACGAGGTGACTACATTAAATTAATAAACATGTTATTTGAATAAATTTACTTTAATTTTATTTATATTTGCATCGTAGTTGCAACTAACAAAAAAGAAATTTAAAACTATTAAAAACAAGCATTATTAACAAGAACATTAAAAAATCAACGTAGGTATAAACTTGGCAGTATTGCGTTCGACCTAAGTCAAAAATCGCGAACAGAAAATAATAAAAAAATTAGACAGAAATACAGTGGCGGGAAAGAGGTTTTAGACTATTAATTAGTTATTTTCTTTGCGAAACTTGTTGTGTTATGGAATTTAGTTAAAATGTCGTCTAGTGAAGAGGAAATAATGCTCACACCTAACACACTCATGGAAAATAATGCAAAAGAACTTATTGAACAGACATTTTAATCAAACTTTTTTACATTATCAGTTATTACTGTTTTATTTCCTCGTAATCGAAGTGAAAAGCAGAGTGTATAACTCGGTCTTAAAACCCATTTTATCCTCGACTTAATTATCCAACCTCGCCTGCCGGCTCGGTTGGATACCATAAGTCTCGGAAAAAATGGTTTGTTTTATGCCCTTGTTGTACAATCTACTATTATATGGAAATTATTTTTACATTTTATAAGTCCCAAGCTAAAACTATGCTTAAACACAGCAATAAAGATATTAAACTCGCTTTAAAAAAAAAGACAAAAGTGCAGTTTTATCTAGAGGTAAACAAATTACGAGGTTTCAAACCGCCTTTATGACACAGACAATTTTTTAAATAAACATGTTACAGGCAATGAAATCCTTTTTCAAACCCTGTTAATATTTATCCAAGTGAATATAGTTTCAGTGTGGACTAACATAGTATTACCGGGACATTTAAAAGATAATCTAAAATAAAAAAACTGTACACGGAGCTGCCGGACTGCTAACGGTTCTTGGTATGATGGTACATACTACTTCGTAATTTTGCAGTACTTCCATAGCACAAGAAGAATGACTTGCACCTAATTATCAAAGATCTGTCAAAATGTACCGGAGACCTCTCTGTCGATCAAAGTTGGCTACTTTTTCACAACACTGCTCGAAAATATCGCCAACAATGTTCTCATGTTCTCATATTCTTAGACAATGAAAACGTACAAATTATGTGTATTACTGAACATTGGCTTCGACAAGACCAATTAATTTTTGATTTTATAAATTTTGAATTAGTTAGTTATTTTGCTAGAAAATGTGCCATTCATGGTGGCTCTTTAATAATAGTTAAAAGTACTCTTAAATCCAAAGAAAGAAAGGATATTGTTAAGCTATCAATAGAAAGGATTGTAGAAATTTCTTGCGTCGAACTAGACATTTATATAATAATATGTGTTTACAGGCCACCATTGGCTGATTTTAGCACATTTGAATCTACTATGGAACATGTGTTAAAGTTAGCATGTAGTGGCCTGAAGCATGTTGTAGTTTGTGGAGATTTTAATATTAACTTACTCGAAAAGTCAAATAGTACTACTAGGTTACTTAGTTTATTTAAATCTTTTAATTTAGGTAATCTGTTCTTCGAACCCACACGGATAGGTATTAGTAGTGCAACCTGCTTAGATAATATTTTTTGTAATTGCGAATGTTTGGATAAAGAAATATTTAATTGTTTTAATTCGGACCATAGTGGTCAGAGGGCATCTTTTGTAAATGTTTTTTATCAAAAACCTCAGACAATAACATACCGACCTTTAACTAGTAATCGTTTGGAATTATTCAAAAATAAAGTTCAGAGTAATATCTCAGTGTTACCTTTGTTACATAATGAATGTAATAGTATTTATAAAGACTTGTTTGGCTTAATTCTGCATCAATTTAATAACAATTTTAAAATTAAAACTATTTCTGGGTCGAAAACCAAGTTTAGTGAATGGGCTACTGCAGGCATTCATAAAAGTAGAAATAGACTTTATGACCTATATAAAGAGAGGGAGGACAATAAGAACGCTGACTTCCTAAATTATGTTAAGAATTATTCGAGGACCTTTAAGCAAGTTTGTTTAACTGCTAAGGCAAATTTTCTTAGCCTTAAACTCAAATCATCTGATAATAAAGTAAAAACCGTATGGAATATTATAAATAGAGAAACGGGAAAATCAAAAACTCGCGATAATAAAATCACCCTAAACACAGGTGACAAACTAATCACGTCAAATAAAGACGTGGCCATAGCATTTGAAGATTATTTTTCCAACATAGCCATAAATACTACGAAATATCTTAAATCATCCGCGGTTAAAGCTCAATCATTACTTTGCACTAATGTCAGTAAATGTAATATAAACTTTGAATTCAGCCCGGTAAGTTTCAGTTTCAATAGTCAAGGTATTTAAATCGCTTAGTTAAAAAAAGACCGAGGATTTGTGGGGCACATCAGTTAAAGTACTCTTTCATATCATAGATGTAATTGCACCCCATCTAGCATTAATTTATAATAATTGCATATCGGAGGGGATCTTTCCAGATCTCATGAAAAATAGTAAAGTCATACCTCTTTTAAAATCGGGCGAGATGAGTGATTTAACAAACTTCCGTCCCATTTCCATACTACCAGTATTAAGTAAAGTCTTTGAGAAGTTAATGTTAAATGATATGTTAGGTCACTTCAATAGAAATAAACTGCTTAACAGTAACCAGTTCGGCTTCACCAGAGGACGATCCACTATTGATGCGGCTTCTGTGCTCATTAAATATATATATAACAGTTGGGAGAAATCTTGCGATGCAGTAGGAATATTTTGTGATCTTTCTAAAGCTTTTGATTGCGTGGATCATACGACCCTTATTTTAAAATTAGAACATTATGGATTGGCCAATAAAGCTTTAAGTCTTATGTCTTCTTATCTACGTGATAGAACTCAAACAGTTGTTGTAAACAAAACTCAATCTGTTGGAGCTACAGTGAAAATAGGTGTGCCACAAGGCTCTATTTTAGGTCCCTTTTTATTTTTGGTGTATATAAATGACTTGCCACCAACAGTAGATAAACTTTGTGATATTGTACTTTTCGCTGACAATACTTCACTAATTTTCAAGGTAGAAAGACAAACTGTAGACTACAGTAGGATAAACGCCACCCTAGTTAAAGTACTTAATTGGTTTACTTCCAACAATTTGCTACTAAATGCTAAGAAAACTAAATGTGTTAGATTCTCTTTGCCTAACGTTAAACCGGTAGATTCTAGAATTTTTCTAAATGACGAGTGTTTGCAAATGGTAGATAAGGCAGTTTTTCTAGGCATAACAATAGATAAAAATTTGCAATGGAGTCCCCATATAGCGGTACTGGCAGGTAAACTAAGCTCGGCAGCTTACGCCGTTAGGAAAATTAGACAATTAACCAATGTTGAGACAGCTCGCTTAGTTTATTATAGTTATTTCCATAGTGTCATGTCGTACGGTATTTTGGTTTGGGGTAAGGCTGCTGACATTCAAACTATATTTGTTTTACAAAAACGGGCCATTCGTTCTATTTACAACTTAAATTCCCGTGACTCCTTAAGAGAACTTTTTAAAGAAATTAATATCTTAACTGTAGCGTCTCAATTTATTTATGAAAATATTATTTATGTTATTAAGAATTTAGATTCTTTCACCAAGAATTCTGATGTACATAATTTAAATACTAGAAATAAAAATAAAATCGCTATTCGTAAATTCCGCGTTCGTAAAGTATATAAATCATTTGTTGGTCAATGCATTCATTTCTATAATAAATTACCTGACGTAGTTTTAAAGTTACCCTTTCCAGCACTTAAAAATTACTTGAAAAAGTCGTTAATGTCTAAAGCGTATTATAGGGTCGAGGACTATCTAACAGACAAAAATGCATGGTCTAAACCCGAAGCATAGTCATTAATAATTTGATCAATTGCAAAAGCTTTATCTTGTCTAGGGGACACCGTTGATGTAGGAAAACATATCGAAACTTTTATGTGGTCATCTTGCACCGTGTTATATTATAAGTTATAAACATTATGAGTAGGTGGGTTTTAGTTTTTTTTCTTGTTTTTTATTTCTCCTTTTTCTTCCTTTATCTCTCACGTAAGATTTTTTGGCATGTTTTCCTGCTGATCTACTTATGTTATTGGATATTATATTGAATTTAATATTTATTGCTTTATATAATGCTAGATTAAGTAGTACCATTGTAATTAATATGTTTAAAAAATGACTGACTGCTGAGTTTCTTGCGGCGTTTCTTCTCAGCAGTGGTAGATTCTTGACGTGTAAAAGTGCCAGAACGGCCTACTTACTGAATAAATGTCTTTTATCTTTTTATCATGTGCAAAAGCTGGTTATAAATACAAAAGTTAGCGAATGTGTGATACAGTATGTTTGTTACTAAAAAATAATACTTTTTATATACGGAATATCGACAAACGAGTTCTACGCGAAAGAAGTTGCTGGTTAATTTTCTTGTTCATTACCTGTAAGCGACTCCATTGAGCTTGCCTTCGGCCAGGTCGTGGACGTCCAGTTTGTAGGTGACCTGCAGCCGCGTCAGAGCCTGCGCAGCGCCGGCCAGATCCTCCAGGGTTGGGTACTTCACATCCACGTGGTTCATTGTTACGTTTTTAATATACTCTGAAAATAAGGGAAAACCAATTAAGAATCGAAGTTTTTAAGTTTTAACACCCACGAGAGATAAAGGCAAAGGGAAAAAGAAGCCAGTTTAGAGCAAATTAGTGAACGACCCAGAGAAAATCAGGCTACTAATCCCCGGTAGCCTTGCTATTCCTGTCTCTGCCTGTAGTACCTGACTAGGCTTTAGCTGGGTGCGTATCCTAGGTGTTTCTTTACTTCTAAGCCACTCCACCTGGTTCCACAAAAGGATACCAAAAACTACAGGTAGTCGCTCTTTTTGGCTATTGGCTAAATAAACTATTACATTACAGTACTGAGAGTTCGTTACCTGTTCCAATTTTGATGCTATCATCGATTTCATCCAGATCAGTCGTCAGTCTTTTTATCAAAGTAAACGCATTTATAGGATTCCCCAAGTAATTTGGTATGTCTTCCATCGCTTGCTCATGTTCTGCTCTGTATTTATTTAAATGGCTGAAAAAAAAAACTCAATGATAGGAGAAAACAAAGTTGATCACAATTTAAATATGGCTGTTGGTTAACCAGAACCATGACACTACTAGTCATTGACCAGCGACCAACCACATAATTACTGTTGATTACGCATCGGTATCTCGTTGCCTTCAGGAAGCACTTGAGAGTTCCTAATAGATTGTGGTGAGACCAGTTTTCAGTGTCTCTTTGGATAGGATACATGATGGTAGTTAATAACGAGCAACCAGAAACGTTACATACATTAAATCACACCTGTTTCCCAGGAGGGTAGGCAGAGACCACTTTTTTTCCACTTGCTATGATCTTGACAAATTTATTTCGCTTAGAGATTAGATGTTACCAAAAGTGAAATTAAAAGTAAAATCGGCCAAGACATCAATCATTTTAAACTGCAAATTAGACAGCGATTAGACGGAGAGATCCGATATGCACTGTGACGTCATATAAAATCCATGTTAAATACTGTTTTGCTAGAAAAAGATAGAAACAAATCTTTGTTGGTTATCTTCAAAGCTATTCAAACAATACTTTTTTCAACTGTTTGTCACATGAATCAGCTTTTCTTGAAGCTGTGATAAAAGTCATGAATATTGTCTATTACCTGTTAAATAACGGTTAACCCTGTTCTCATAATAGGTATTTACCCACCCATATATAAACATCTTCGCCTAAGTGTGCAAAATGTGGTTACAGAATTATCAAAAAGTTTTTATAGTTGTTGGAAATTCTGTAGCTCTGCCTACCCCACTCTGGGAATAAAGGCGTGAGTTTATGTATGTATGTATCTAGTTTTATTTCCAATGGAACTATTATAAGGTTACCCAGGGACTAGTAAATTGATAAAAACATACTTTTTTAAAACAGCGAGCCTTTTCTCCTCTTTCAAGATATAGTCGTCCAAGTCGTCTATGATTCTCTTGTGGGTTTCTAGCAGCGGCTCCATTTCCGCAATCGCAGTAAACATTTCCGCTTTCGCCCATGGCTTAAAGAGCGATAGAAGTATACTTAAGCAGACTAGATGTTGAGTATTAGGAACCATTTTCGTTGTTCAGTTTTTTCTGTAACAAAAAAATATTATTAGGTTAAGTCTAAATTAAAGATGTGATAAGGAATCCTGAGGAATAATTAGCTCCTCAGTTCTGGGCCTCCAATCGATGTTAAATCTGTGAGCACTTAGGTGCTTCGGGTTTGTATTTCCCTCTCTCTCTCTCTCTCTTAATAAGAGTGTATGAGGGGGAGTTAGAGACAAGTACAAACCCGTAGAACCTTCTAAGACATATCGCGCTGTAAATTTTGTACAGTCCACTATCTTTTCAGTTACAGTCCATTATTTCAAAGGAATAAGGTGTAAAAATGGATACATGGCTTTGTAGTCGACTGCACAAAGTTGCCTATGTATACAATATTTTATTTATGAATTCAATAATTATTAAATTAAAAAAAAAACTTTCTGCATGCTTTGCACCTATATGCAAGAAACATATTCTTTGTATCTCACTCTTATGCATTACTCCGTCAGTTACGATGACCCATGATGGCCATCATTAGAGGTGCCTTAAATTTAGAGATGTACAAATGGCGGACTTAATGCCTAATACAAAAGTTGTCAAATGTTAAAAGCCCATATAAAACATTTAAATGTTTCCCACGTATGCATACAAAGGCAGTGTATTGAACCCTGGGACTGGGAATGATCCGGCCACTGTTGACTGCAGTAAAATTACACAATGGCAAAAATAACCTACCGTAACAAGTCATCGGCCTGCCAGGAAAAGGATATAAAGGTTTCCTCCATTGACCGGTTTCTTCGAAAAAAACGGTGGATTCATGTTAAAAATGTTTTTTAAACGCAGCCAGAGAGTTGACGCATGATGCACCGTTATAAATTTAAAATTGTTATTCTACAGGTAAATTGCTTTACGTAGGTGGTGTTTGAGATGGTATTTTTCATCATTATATCGCACTCAAAGATCAATACAGTATCGACTCAAAAAACTTGCCAATTTGGTTTTAATAACGTAAAGCTTGTAATAACATTAATTAAAAAAATGGATCGCGAAATGTGCATTGGGTTTTTTTTTTAAATACTCTTTCCTTCCTGATTGTTAACTCGAGCCTGTCCTTCCATTAAAGTCAAAAATTTGAATACTATGCATTTATTTGACAAAAATACACTACAACACAACAGACATGGTAAAAAAGAAGAAACAATTTTAGAGCAGAAAATACTAGGTAAGTAATGAACTCTTTTGAACCGTAATAGATAGTCGCCTTAGGTTTTACGGAATATGTGTTACTATCGTTGATTTTCTAATAAATGGAAAAACAAAACAAAAGGTAAAATAAGGTTGGTCGTAATACAAGAAAAGTTTTATTTAAAAGACCTTAATTTGTTTCAGTTCTATTGAAAAAAATAGCAATATAACACATTCGGCAACTTTGGTGCGATTCACACCAAACTTGACGCTTGACTTTAGTGCAATCCTTAGGAAAACAACAAACAATAAAAACCGGCCAAGTGAGAGTAGGTGCGGAAGCCTGGGCGTGCGAGTCTGATTTGTACTTCGCTCATGGAATACAAAACGGACACATTCCAAAATAATTTGCTCTTCCATTAAAAATTGTATTTCAACCGCTTCTAATTTTAAAATGCAACACTGACTCATTTCGGATTGTGTCCGTTTTGTATTCAATGAACGAGTTGACCGTTGTTTTTTTTTTTACAAAAACCTATGTTAAGGTACGGGCCACACTTTATCCAGCATGCGATAGCCACTTGGGAATTCTTGGACCACATCGAACATACCGCATGTTAAGCCCAACAGTTAACAGTTAAGCACAAAATTACGGAAAAGAACTTTTTGAATAGTGAAGTTATTGCAGTTAACCCTTTAAGTGGCCAGGCCACATGAAGGGTTAAAATGTATCGTTTGAGTTACTTTTTGCATAGTGACACTATTAGATTTAACGTGCGTACTTTCTTAAGACTGCGCCGAGCGTACGCCGGATGTACAGTGGCGCCCTCATTACTTTTATTGGGTTTTCTAATTAACTAAAGAATTTCCTTGGACCCAAACAAAATGTGTTTGTAGCGCAAGTATAAACACAATTTATGGGATACGTAACAAACTTTAATAACAATTCACCTTCGAGTTATTAACTTAACGAAAAAAAGTGGCTACCTTTTCCCGTTAAGCTGACTACTCAAAGGGTAATTGTTATTAAAGTTTGTTACGTATCCCATAAATTGTGTTTATACTTGCGCTACAAACACATTTTGTTTGGGTCCAAGGAAATTATTTAGTTAATTAGAAAACCCAATAAAAGTAATGAGGGCGCCACTGGACGCTCGGCGTTTGCTCGGCGCAGTCTTAAATGCCGAGCGCTAATCATCACAATAATATGTGAAAGCGGTTAATTAAAATTATATTGACTGATTGATTTTATGAAGCGATCTGTGTTTATTTAGGCATATCTTGAATATATAGACATAAGCTATGAGGTGTGTTAGGCAAATATTAAAAGAAATCAATTGATCGCTATAGAAATACCAGATGCGCAATCTGGAAGTAAGAAAATATGAGAGTTAGGAAACTTATTTCTAAGGAACAACATCACTGATTTTAAATTTAAGATATCCTTCCATAGGTTTTCTGTTTTTTTTTGGTACACGTCTAGAAATTGAACCTGGTAAATAGAACCGTAAATCAAATGCCTGATTATACAGCGTCAAAATTAAAAACGTAATATTCTATAGAGAACGTGACTGGCTCAGCCCATATTTTAATAACTTAATCGTCAGCAAAATCACTTGCTACAACAAGAACATTCGGGTCTTTTTTTATTATTTATTTGAAGTAAGTAGGTATAGGTAAGTACTTTGATCTATTGAAAAGCGACATAAAACAATAACTGAAAGTAAAAAACTAAAACCAAGATGTTATTTCAAAAACTTTTTCTGCCTTATTATGTATAACTATGCCAAATTACAGCACCTTAATGCTTACTAAGAGTCTCTTAGTAAAACCACAGACAGACGGACATGGCGAACAGGGTCATAAGGATTCCTTGTTGACTACGGAACCCTATTAAAAATGTTTTTTGAACCATAGTATAGTTCCAATGTGGACCATTTTTAAAACGTCCTTGATATTTTATTTGGACAGTTCAAAAGCATCAAGTTAAATGAAATGATCATGTTCCAAAAGACATTCAGAATACTTCTCCTAGAAAGTTCTATAGTCACGAGGAAATAACGGATATAGACACGCGGTCGAAGCCAGTAATAATAAAAGCATTTATTAGCATGTACATGAAATAAAGTAGGTAGGTATATTAATATGTATCTACGTGATAAGTTGCGCGTACGCATCCCCAGCGTTATCAATCATTCAATGAGAGAAACATTGTGGCGTCCCGTGATGATAATCACAGATGCTCCCCGGTTACATCGATGTGCCAGCCAATAGGGAACATGTGAACTTAAAAGCCATAGCGATTTTAACCGTATACTGATGTAAATAAGGACTTAGACGTAATAAAGTAAATATTATTTATATCATCTAAGTGCCCTATTAAACCACGTGGGTCGAGATGAAGCAAATGATAGTTATGAGTTTTTAGAAACAATGGCTGAAGCAATTGTCCCCTTATTCGTTTCTCCTCGCTGTTCTTTGCTAATGTTAAAAAAACATTCGTAACTATTTGCATATTTACGCTTCCTGGAAAGATAGCCTTAAAAAATCGTAGAGTCATAAGTCACATAAGTATATCTTAAGATAACATACATACATACATACATATATAAACTCATGCCTACATTCTGGGCTAGGCAGAGCTACAAAATTACCAACAACTCTAAAAAAACATGATACCTACTTAATTCTGTAACCACATTTTGCAAAATTAGGCTAAGATGTTTACCATGCAATGAAAGGGTGCAAGCCCATCACCTAGCAGTACTACAAGCCTTTATTCCCTTAGTCGCCTCTTACGACATCCACGGGAAGACACTATTCTAACCCTGCAACCACACGGGACTAGTCGTAGATATCTCTTAAGATTACATTTTACACAAACGACAACTGAAAAACTTAATTTTGCCGTCGTCAGGCGTACCTACCATTGAACCAGAAAAATTACGAGTACAACAGTTTTCATAGATAATAATAATATAAGTTTGACCAAAACCTTATGTAATGGTAAGTCAGTTCTAGTAGTCCCAGCAATAATATATTATCCAACTTTGGGCACAAAAATATCTGACAAGTCTCTATTACAAGAAGCATAAGAGCTGTCAGATATTCTCGAGCGCAATTGAATATTATAATATATTATTGCTAGGGACTGTAGGTACGAAGATGTATGAGTAGAGTAGCTATAGTTCCAATTTAATCTCAAGTTACATCCAATATTTACGCACGATCTAATTACCTAATACTCTACCGGGGCTGAAATTAGCCGTGCCAATCCCACACAACATTATAAGTGAACAAATCCATATTCTTGGTACGCTATCCCACAGAAAAAACATTTAAAAATTAAAATATACATATACAATAAGTTTCATGACCATTAATTTTTATACAGGAATATTTTTTAATAATTTTCAATAACAAAGTTTATAGATAGGTATTAGAAACACACCAAAGTAGAAGAATTACCTGCAGAAAATACAGAATGATCCTTGTCACATCTAAACCTCCGGCTTACAACATAAAAATAACAACACTGGAAGAACACGAAGGAACGCACAGCCAATACTGTTCGACATTAACTTCCAAACTAAAGTTTCAAACACCTACACAGTGTTTTGTCGGTTTCCGCATAACCGGCGACTGCGCAGGTCAACGAACATATTATAACGTCCAGAAGCTAGCAGCAAGCCGATGACCTTATCAATGATGATTGCTAGTCGTTTAATATTAATAATTGTGCGTTCTAGATTGAATATGAGTGTTAAGTATGCGGAGAAAGACTCTTTAGGCAAAACGCTTCACGTTTGCCTTATATGGATGTAGAGGTGCTGCCAACATATCAATAATTCAGAACAAATTTACGCACACACTTCAACCATGTTCGTGTAAAATTAATTGTCAATTGCGATCGTCAGCTATTTATACGTGATAACACACATACGTGAAAGCAAGACAAAGGTGATTTAGCTATTCTATCACTATCACTGCCAAAAATACGCATCAGCATTTAAATGTAACAAGAAGACTAAACTCTCTTAGTAAGAAATAAGGTCGCACATGCAGTGGGCGTTGAATTAAATAAGCTTTGTTTATTGTAGCAGCCAATTGTGGCGACGTGCCGGTGCCGCGTGGCATTTGTTTACGCTGAGATTTTTCTGGAAGTTGCGAGGGGAATCTTTGAAGGAAATGCACTATCAAAGGAAGTCTTTAGCAATGTAATGGTTATTTTGAACTAGCTTTTGGATAGAAGGCGTGGCTTTTACATCGGGAACAATGAAAAATCCGAGATGAAAAGTATCGTATATGTAAACCCAGGATGAGGGTCAACAGTTTAGGCGTGATTGTAACAACAAACATCGATCCTAACCTTCAGATTTTTAATACTTCTAGGATTTGTATTTAAATTTACATTCTGATAGGTATATCGTTTCATATCCTAAAGCGTCTGATCCTTCTGGTGTCACCCAAAATATTCACGACATGACACATCAATTCAAATTGATACTTGTTTATAAAAACACAAGGGGCACCGGAACTGGTTTTCGATAAATGCATTAAAAGTTTATTTTCGTCGTTTCTTTCGTCAATAGTGAAATGAGAAGCGAAACTACTGTGAGGACGACGCTACAATTTTCTTCCAGCAACTGATTTAAAGTGTTTACTGGTCTCGTGGTCTCTCGCGCTGAGGGTTGCTGTTGCTAATGAGCTTCAGACTTCCCGCTTTGCATAAACACTGTAGGAGATTACAGACCACGTAGAAATGGGGTGCTCTGACTCCCTTTACGAGTTTAGTTTTTGATACCTATTGCTGGTCAGGCGCTGGAGTTACGACGATGCGCGTCTTTCGGTGCTTACTCCCGCAACAAAACGTGGTGACACGGTGCGACCCAGGCTAAACCGACTTGCCGTGACTTGTTGAGTTTGCTTGTGGTAGCTCGCGGCGTGTACGGTCGAGACACGCACACATGCAAGCGGCGCGATATACCTTTGTTTGAAGACGTACGTTTGTCTACTCTATACTGTGAAACGAGGGAACAGCTAGTAAATATTTTGCGATAACCACACGGATGTTATTATTGCGTCATGGTACGGACACAATATTAGAAAAACTGATAACTGGGTTTCTATCCAGTTATTATGTATTTGGCACATGTTAAAAAAATCTTCCGAATAAAACTTTAGGCAAAATGAGATGGCCTGATGATCTGATGAAGATAGGGGAGAGAGATTGAGGAAAGCTCAAGATCGAAAGACATGGCAGCATTAGAAGAGGCCTACAGCATTGGGTGGCGACAGGTTGAAGAGAGAAAGTGGCAGAGAGAGAAAGGGAAAAATCTTAAATATATGCTATCACTAATAGATACCTATGTAATGTGTAGTAATTTACTTTAAAATAAAACAACTTAAGATAGGAGTAAGTAACTTACATAAAAACTCACTACCCTATCCGTCTTTTGCGTCTTCTAACAGGGAGGTCTCCTTGTATCTTCTGTAGTATAGGTTATGTTTAATTCCAAAACAAATACAAAAATTGCACTGGGGCTATCTCGCTTAAGAAATTTTGAAATAATAGGTCCCTGGAACTGCTTCATCATTTATTAAAAGTGAACAACGTTGGCAAAATATTTATAAATACTGTTATCAGGTCAGGACAATATAAACTTCAAATTATAATAACAAAACTGTCTGAAAGTTGTTTATGTTTATCAATCCAGTGCTAGAAAAAGTGTACTCGAACTTATTGGACACGGTGTAAATGTAATAACTTGCCCTTAGGACTTATGTTAAGGATTCAAGGTAATCTTTAACACTAAGCACCAAAAAAGGGGTGTTTTTTAAGACAACATGTACTTATGTGTAGTATTTTTATTTAGAATAAGAATAAGAATAAGAATAATTTATATTAAGTTACAAATAAAGCATCCAGCGGATTTCAAACTAGACTGAGCCTGTACCTCTGATGTAGATAGAACCTTTTCAGTAGGTATCTATGAAAGTTGGTGGGGTTAAGAATAACTCAAAACCAAGGAGTTTTTGGGGCCTAAATTGTATAGCAAAGTTCGAAAAAAAAACACACTATGAAGAATAAACAAGGGCAAAGGCCTCCTGTTAGCAAGAAAGCTCTGTGGCCAATTGCAATATTAAGATTGTAAATGTAGTCATTTGGTCAGCCAACATTTCAATGATACAATTATATTAAGACATATTTTATACAGGTCTATTAGTTGACTGTTTTATAAAATACAGCTCTTCCCGCCACTATACTCGCGTAGCTAACAGCCATTTAAGTAGAGTCTCGAAAGTTCCAGGAATAAATGTTATAACCCTCTGACGATTCTGTAAGAGGTATTTTATGCATGAAAAATTCTGTCATCGCGGCGCTCCATTTACCTCCTGCAGGAATGTCTAACGCTCTTTCTTATTTACATTAATAACAAAGCTTTGTCATTATTAAATAATGATTATGTCGGTGCCTTCAACTGATTTGACGAATAATATTAGCTAGCATTATCTCAAGGAGGTCAGGTCACACGGGTCCCACATTACTTTCAAACCCAAATGTAAACTAAAACTCACCAAAAACTAGGGATTTACTCCATTAGCTTCAGCTATTAATTCTTCGTGGAGATTACTTGAGGACTGTTAAAACCACAGCTTACTATTTCCGCGATTAATATAGGTTTTACACTAACATAAACTCGCGCGAAGAGAGCAACAAAAACGACGTTATCTTCACACAGCCTACAAAAACACAACTGAAGTGAAGGAAAGAAACGAATCAAACGAAGTGACCGAACCGAACACCGAAGTGAATTGGTGAAATGATACAGCCAACATGTCATTGTCAAACAAATGTCAGTCATGACACGATCCAATTGGAACTATGTTGCCATATAATTTTATTGGCCTGACAGCTGACAGCGACATAGACCGAGGACCGAGCAGAGCTGTCAATCATGTTGTTTTTTCACATTGGTTTTCACGTTTTCTTGTCAGTTGCAAACAGACCAAATTTTAAGTGCCTTCACATAGATGTTCCTGCACACAGTTTCTACACGTGCCAAGTTAGAGTTACTTAACTCTACAAAGGTCTAAACCTTATCACTTAAGAGGCCCTACTCTGGAAATCGTAGTTTAAAGATATGTTAGCTCCATCTCCTTCTCTCGATTTTGTCTTGAGTGACGAGTGGCAGAGATGATATCCCTTACATTCTGTGCCTGTCTGTAGATCATAGCTGTTTTATTATTTATTTATTTAATGGCGTCACAGCTGTAGACGATGTAGATCTTACCTATCTCATCTGTGGCCAGGGTCTGACATGCCTCTCAGGGCCTTCTGTCTCTGTGCTCTTTAGACATATCCTATTCACAGATTATAGGATATGTGATCCTATTATCTGTGCTCTGTGCTCCGTCCTGAGGATTTATTTATTTCGTTTATTTTATGTGATTTCATTACAATATTTCGCAGTAATCAAATATGTCGAAAGTAAAAATTAAGGTTATAAGCCGTAATCCAGAAGATTATCTTCGTGCTACTAAAAAAGATATCCATAAATGTAAGACCATCACATGTTTTTAGGTTATGTTTATATCACAACAATTTATTATTTCTCAAATATTTACTTACATTTCATATGTATGACCGAGTGTTGTTGACTTAATTTCAGTGCCAAGAAATTATGATCCTTCTCTTCATCCATTGGAAGCACCACGTGAATACGTACGAGCTTTAAATGCTGTAAAACTAGAGAGGGTATTTGCGAAGCCTTTTATAGGAAGTCTTGACGGACACCGAGATGGAGTATCCTGCATGGCAAAGCACCCCAGTAGACTGGCAGTCCTTGCTAGCGGGGCGTTTGATGGTGAAGTCCGTGTGTGGGACTTGGCTACCAAAAAATGCACAAGAAACTTCATAGCTCATGAAGGCTGGGTCAGAAATGTCTGTTACACGCCTAACGGACAAACCTTCACCAGTGTCGGCGATGATAAAACTATCAAGACATGGAAAGCGGAGGTTTTAGATGAGGATGATGAAGATCCCATAAGCACACTGTTAAGTATGTCTGTGGTGTCAGGAATAACTCATCAAAGAAATAAACCTATTTTTGCGACTTGTGGGGAGCACTGCCAGCTGTGGGAGAACACTAGGAATGAACCTATAAAGGTCTTTAAGTGGGGTGTAGATAGTCTTCATCATGTGTCATTTAATCAGGTAAGCAATGTTAAAGGGTAACCCTGCAAATCCGTAACAATGTTTGTGCAAACGCTTTGTTTGTCTGAATTATTAAATGTCCTAAACTCCTTTTCAGTTGAGTCAGTCCGCTTTTAAGTTTTCCAAAAATACCTACCATAAGGCTAGGTTAGGGTTGTATTAGAACAACACTAAAAATTTAAGCAAAAATGGCTTCACGATAAACAAAGATTTAGACAAACTTAGATTTAGATTTATTTAGATTTAGATGTATTAGGACAAATGACAATTAGGGAAAATAGACCCAATGCTAAAAGACCATTTAATGTTTTGTTTAACAATAGCTGAAAAAATGTCCTTTTCCAATTTATTAAGTTTCATTGTAATTTTTTTTGCATGACTTTACCTACAAAAACAAAAAAATATTTAGGACCGTATATCACCAGTTTTTACTTTTATGTTAATCTGCAACATTAACTTCTTACCCATGAGGCTGCCTAAACAGGCAAGGTTACTACCAGCTATAACATCATAAGGTTAATTAAACAAAAGATAGTAAATACTTATGTTCAGGAGTGACATTTATAAGTACCCTATAAAAATCTACAAAACTAAAATCTTAAATCTGATACTGCTTAGACTGTTTTGATAAAAAATGGCTAAAGACTTTCCCACTTCCAGAGTTTAATTAACTACTTACTATTATAAACATTCCAGGTAGAGACTAACTTACTGGCGTCATGTGCCAGTGACAGGAGTGTGATTCTCTACGACTGCCGCGAGACAGGCCCATTGAGGAGAGTTGTGATGGAACTGCGGCCTAACGCTCTGGCCTGGAACCCTATGGAGGCTTTCATATTCACCGTAGCTAATGAAGATTACAAGTATGCTTAACACAATTTGTTTTATAGCTACATTGATTTTTTATAAATTCTGTATACATTGATCATATAAATAAATAAAATGAAATAATATCAGATGATAATGTCACAACAATTTGATCTAGTCCCAAACTAAGCTCTTGGCTTGTACTAAGGGTAACAATGATATAAATACTTACCTATTTAGACAAATACATAATATTTTGTCATTAAGATGATGCTAACAAAATAACAAAACTTTTCACCTTACACTAGTTTATCTGATCATATAAATAATAGAGACCCTAAAAGTGAAGTGTATTTTTCCACATAATAATAATATGACCATATAAATAGAGCAAAATTAGTTTTTGGTGATACAAGTGAGTTACTAGTTTTCTAGGCATTCTAAAGAAACCTACAGTACCCTTTTTTTTTGATATGTCCATTAATCAATATTGTTTTTTTTAGTTTATACACATTTGACGTGAGAAAACTGAAGCAACCTGTAAATGTTCACATGGACCACACATCTGCTGTCGTAGATGTTGACTACTCTCCGACTGGCAGAGAATTTGTCTCCGGCAGTTACGACAAAACGATTAGGATCTTTGAGAGTCTTAAAGGGCACTCTCGAGATGTGTATCACACTAAGAGAATGCAGAGGCTGACGTGTGTGAAATGGTCTTTAGATGACAAATACGTGCTGACTGGTTCTGATGAAATGAATATAAGGATGTGGAAAGCTAGAGCATCGGAGAAACTTGGTGTGGTAAGTACATTTCACATGTTTTTCATGTACGCTTTGTCCTATACTTTACTTATGTTTAACTTAATGTTACCATACGAAACCATCTGATTATAGTTTGTCAGCTGATGGAAGCAAGAGTTCAAAAAAACAGTTTTGTTTAGCATCCTCCTTTCATCCTTTGGTTTGTTTACATTTATTTAAGTGTCATTCAAGTTTGTTATGCTGTATTGCAATATCACCGTTGATTTGTTTTCAACCCCCAACATAATAAGAGGTTGTTGTAAGTTTACCACGATAATCTGTGTATTTGTGTAGATCTCAAACAGATAATTGGGATAGGGCTTAGGTATCATGACAATCAGTTGAGTTGTTTATGAGATAACAGATCTGTAAGGGTGGCCATTTTGTATCAAACATGTTAATAAATAATAACTTGAAACTTTAATTTCAGTTAAAACCACGAGAAAGGACAGCTTTGAATTATTCAGAAGCTCTCAAAGAGAAATTCGCGAATCATCCACAAATAAGGCGTATAGCGCGACACAGGCACGTTCCGAAACACATTCTCAACGCGCAGAAAGAGCTCAAGACCATCAAGCAGAAGTCGAAGAGGAAGGAAGCCAACAGGCGTGCCCACAGCAAGCCCGGCTCCGTTCCGCACGTGGCCGAACGAAAGAAACATGTTGTTAAGGAAGATGAATAAAATAGTTGGTTGTATAAAATTTTTTTATTTAGCAATTAATAACAGATCTTTTTAAAAGGTCTTCCGACAAAAAACAGCCTTTTAGAGGTTTATCTCAAAAGCATTCATTTTTTTTTATTAATATTTTCCGAGGACAATTGTTATTTTAGGTGAAAAGGGAGCGTTTTGAGGTTATAAGTTTTTACTAAATAAAACAAGTCTATTGGTATGGACTTTAAGCTGTAGTATTCTTAAGGTTGAAAATTCACATTAAAGTTAATTTTGAAAGCATAGGGGATAAACGAACATTATTTTTAGAACCATGGCAATTTTTACCATGCATTTAAGTAGACGCTAATTAACGTTTCTTTACAGCTGGAAGATTTTAATTTAAATGACATACAATTCAATGAAACAATAATTACTGTGACTATAATTTATTGAAGGTTTTAATTGGTAGGTATAAAATAAATATAACAAGCTATCCATTACAAATTAAAGCCGCTTTACATTCAAAGTAAACAATACACTTAGTCTAACAAAGCTCATAAAAAATTGCGGTTATCGTTGACGAAATAAATCTACTCCTTATAAATAAATATAGTCTGCGCCAATTCGAAGTAGCGCTTCTATTCGTGTTAGAAGCTCTACTTCGAATCGGTACAGACTATATTTCGTCAACTTTACCTATCATATATTGTGATAGGATGTACCAAAGTTAGCGATTTTAAACGCAATTGTAAGGTTTTAACTGCACGAATATAAACTTTATGGAGTTATCGTAAATATATTGGGTCCTTATCTAGGAAATTGGCGTTTTTTTTACATGTTTCATTTCGTACGGAATTTATTCATTTCAAGTTTAACTTCCAAATTCTTTTAAAAAACACTATGTTATATTATAAAGGTATTAGATACAAACAATATGGTTAAACTTCTTACTTAATGTTTAAAATTAAAGTGTGAACTCAACTCTTTTCATGTGCTGCGAGTTCAAGTGTTTCAAAACTATTTTTAAGTAATTAAGATAATAAATAATATGTTTAATATAGCTTAGAAGTGTCCAATATTCCTGACAGAATTTTGTTTGGTTTGCATTTGACGTTACAAAATAATCCGCAAACTTAAATGTATGAAAACTGCCGTTTTCATAAAATTCTCCATATAAAACGCCAATTTCATAGGTAATGACCTAATAAGACAAATAAATTTACCAAGACCGACTGCAATACTACCCTTCTACGGAAAAAAGGCATATCTACTATATGAATTGTATTGCACTTCTAACCTTATTAATCTTATTATGTAACCTTTGAGAGTGTAACACATTCGCTGTCCCCATACAAAATGAGGTGACTATGTCACAAGTCCAACTTTGTATTCAGTATGGGGATGTGACGGGTACGTATCATAATCCCGAAAGTTCATAATATCGATTGTTCCTTTTTCTGAAACCATTCACTTTTCAGGATTGTTATAAAACAAACCTAACCTAACCTAATGGGTTCTATACAATGGCCTTTTAAAAAATCCTGAAAAGTTTATGGTTTCAGAAAAAGAACCATTCGATATTATGAACTTTCGGGATTATGATACGTGCCCGATGTGACACCATAGTGGAAGCATGGACTCCTGAAAAAAAGCTTCATGACCCCATATTGGGGACACCCAGACAGAGAACGTGTTAATAAGCTTCTATTAATGAACTCCGTAGGAGAGAAGATAGTTCTTGAATAATTATACATAGCTGCTAAATACCAGAGAGAACTGAGTAAAAAATTAGGTAACAGTGAGACAAGGATGAGTTCACCAGGCAATAATACCCTGCCTCCTGTCCCTCAAAACTTTACTAACTAAACCCTTATTAATGCATAATGTAAGTTGTTATTAAACAATAAAGATGTGATGACTACCGAGTTTTTTTCCTATCAATAAAATATTCCAGTTGTTACCACGGGTAACAAATTGGAAATATAGTTTAAACTTTTTGAACTGAGCTCTTCCACTTACCTGTAAACACAATGGTCATTGTATCTATACAATCTTAGGGCCTGTTGTTTGATTAGTAGTTAAACTAACTAATCGTTAAATTTTGAAAAAGGAATTGAAAATTTGACACATTTCCTTGAGATTACTTCAAATTTTCGATTCTTTTTTCAAATTTGAACAATTAGTTAGTTTAACTACTGATCAAACAACAGGGCCTTAGTCGGGTGGTTGTAAAATGCAAAAAAAAGGCAGTTATTATCTGCTTTAACTGCGAGCTCGTCCTAATTTGTAGTTAACTACACAATGACTTTGCATTCTTTAGGGCCTGTTGTTTGATCAGTAGTTAAACTAACTAATTGTTAAAATTTGAAAAAGGAATCGAAAATTTGAAGGGATCTCAAGGAAATGTGTGAAATTTTCAGTTCCTTTTTCGAATTTTAACAATTAGTTACTTTAACTACTGATCAAACAACAGGCCCTAAGTGAATAAGCTCAGTTGGAAAAGTTTAAACTATAGCAGGTAAGAATGGTCTCTTTATACTAAGGAGCGTAGAACTCCCCTATTCTGAGAGGTGAGGATATTAGAAACATTTTGGGGTTCGGCATTAAAAGGGTATAAATTGACCCTTATGGTCCGACAACATCTATTCGTCTGTCTGTCTGTCCGTCTGTCACAGCAACTAGGTACCTACTTATACTATAAATGAGATATTTGACAGTGTTTTAAATATTGCTTACCCAGCCATATAATTGCATAATAGTACATTACTTAACAAGGGCTGTAAAAGAAAGAAAGCCCGAAATCGCAGGTATTTGAGACTCGAGCCGTAGGCGAGGGTTGTAAATATGCGATAGAGGGCTTTCTTTTTTACTGCCCGTGATGAGTACACAATTTTACGTCTTCACCTGGCCACAATGCGAGTTTTACCGTGCGCGCAGCGTGCGATAAAACTCACATTATGGCCAGGTGTTACGTAAAATATTTATTGCTTTTAGTTGGGATATTACCTATAAAAAGTGCTCTAAAACTTTTTTAAATACCCCCGAAAAATACAAATAGTGTTCGCTCCCTTATTTCCGAAGTTTACAGAAATCACGTTAGAAAAAAAACATTACTTTCACTTTCTTTCATGCCCATTAACTCATTCCTTCGTTCCCTCTAAAAATTTGTTGATAATTCTGCATCCACATTTTGTACAATTAGGCCAAGATGTTGACCAGTGTATTAGTTGCAGTGGCCTAACAGTACTTCAAGCCTTTATTGTTTTAGTCGCCTCTTACGACATCCACGGGAAGACATGGAGTGGCACTATTCTAACCCGGCAACCACACGGGCACTTCCTTTCATTAACTTCGATATAGACTTAATAACATGGAAAATGAGACCTATTTTGACTGAAGTTTTAAATAAGTACGAGACCCCGCTGCGGGAGTCCGATTTGCGCCATATGTATTATAATTACAATTACTTAGTCGTTGATGCAGCAATACCGCGTTACTACCAAATTAAATAAGGTGCAAAATACACCTTAGCATATGAGCCAGTAAGGCACATTTTGCAACTTATTGAATTTGTTACGAGATAAAGCAGTATCATCGACGTTATTACACACAGAGAGTATAACAAACGAGTTAGTATCAAATGATCGAAAACGCGAGTGGTCACGGCATCAACTCGCCTAAAAATCATCTGTCTAAATTCGCACGCCGCAGATTATGTCTTTTCTAAAATCAACTGGACAAATTAGTAGTTTGTCCGACTTGTAACGAGTCTCTTTAGATAAATAGTCTTAAGATTATCTAGACAAATTCGCTACTAGGTTAAAAAGAAAACCGTCTAAAAAGCAATTGGACGAATTCGTAACTCGTCTTAAATTTTATAAAGCGTTATGCTGTGTTGGGCACACTCAAAAGAGGTTTTATTCACTTTTTGACAACTAGTTACTTACACCATAGAGTCTATCTCATTTCCTTGGAAAGATTATAGTGGCCAATGTGGCCATAGATTATGAAGCTAGTGCTTCAGGGTAGAATCCAGGTACTATGGGTAGGTATATGTGCGGTGCGTTGTTTTTAAGAAGAGTTGCTCTATAGGCAACTTAGACGACGACGACGGCATTTAAGACGAGTTGATAATATGACGGTAGAAAAAATGATTTTGTGACGAGTTGCTTTATAGACGAGTTACTTTTTAACCTAGTTACAATTTCGTCCAAATGATTTTAGGACGAGTTGTTGTAGACCAGCTGCGTTTACAGCCATCTGATACTAACTATAATAAACTACTGACTACTCTGGTACAGTCATATCATAAGCAATAATATCGTTAGTACTTTAGAAAAAACTCGTATCTGATATTTCAAAATATACGATTTTAAACTTAATTGTCTTCTCGATTAAGTTTAAAATCATACGTCAAGAAATATGAGATACGAGGTTTTATCAAAGTCATGACGATATCCGTATTGCACAAAAATATTACTAGAAGATGTGATGTATGAAACGGAACGCAGCTATGCGTTCCCTTGACTCTTCCCTTTCAGAGGAAGGGAACAAAAGAGACCAAAGAGTTGGTTTACGGGTCTACTCGTATATAAACCGATGCGAAGCAAGAGCCGGTCCCTAATGTTGGATAATATATTATTGCTTATGACTGTCCTGATATTTACTAATATACATATATATAATTTCTTAGCGTACATTCTATTTTTAAATATGAACTAAAACTACCTTTTAAGCTGAATAACCATCCTCGAAGTCACGTTCCGCTACTACTACTTAATTTGAAGTTGCACAATTTCACCAATATAGGCACCATGTAGCACTTTAAATGTTGATCCACCACAGAACCTTGTTATAATGACAGCGTTAAGTGACGAGGTGGAAAGTACGAAAGAATTATTCGGTGCTTTTATGCGACAGGGTTCTATAGCGGCTCATCAATTAAAGTCTGTGACCGTACATGCTATTAAGTAATGGAAGTATTAAGTGGATTGAATATACATAATACAAAATACATACAGTAAAGGAAATTGATTTCTAGACCATTTTGGACTATGTCAAAGTGATGTACTTAATCAATCAAAACGTAAGAGACTTCAAACGATTTTATTTACAGTGTCACTTTGTCATTGTCCAAAATAGTCTAGGTATCAATTTCCTTGACTGTACAGGAATTATCAACAATTGAATATACTAAAACAGTTTTTTACATACATAAGTACTTTTAAGAGTTAAAGTCATAGGATTACAGGTTTGACTTGCCATAATGTTGTCGAAACTGATAATAATGAGGATTGTACCTAAATACATCGTCTGCCTAACACTCTAGCTCTAACCAATTACTTTACACACATACATACACTACGCCTTCATTCCCAGAGTGGGGAAGGCAGAGCTACAGAATTACCAACAACCCTAAAAACTTGTTGTTAATTCTGTAACCAAATTTTTCACGATTATTCTAAGATATTAACCGCTCATACCCAAAATAACAGAATTTCAAAATACCAGATTCTCAATATACTTTGAATCTCAAAAAATAACATTTAAATTTCGGTATCGTTGATTATGCTTACCTAATATTTCGAAGCTGGTGATTAAGGAATCTGGTAAAGAGTATAGTCTGGTATTTTGAAATTGTGGTATTTTGGGAGTGAGCGATATTAACCACGTGTATGTTAGTGACAGGTAGCCAGCGCCATCGCCTAACAACACAATATTCAAGAATATACACATCGCAAAACTATATTAAAATGCTCGTATTTGACCTGTTTCATTAAAGTATCAATATAATTTGGATACACTTTTCAATTGCGACAAAGACACACAGTACCGTAGTACAGCTACAGTAAAATCTAAACTATGTTTTGAGCTGAGATACAACCCAGACGCTAATTTACTATTTAGTACACTATTTTACATTCATTTCTTATTTATATATGCAAGACTAGTTAAACACTAATAAATACTTGAAAAGACGGACAAGAATATACACTTATAGTATAGATAGATAAATAATGTGTTCATATCTATACTATTCAATAATCCAGATAGTTTCCAGTAAGTACACACATTAAGCATTGAAATCTACTATCATATAATAATAACAATACCGCGTTCTAACAAATTCAACAAGGTGTAAAATAAAAACTATTGTAAGTAACATTACGAGACATTGAACCTTATTTGATCTAACACCGAATATATGAAACAACATCAAGAGCTCGAATCATGTTTAATAGCGGCTCTACATGCTTGCGGTGTTTGCCAAACACTGCAGGACGCAACCACACGTTGGAGTGAGATGGAAATACATCATGCTCAGTCTAACATATAGTTGCGTCCTGCAGTATTTGGCAAACACCGCAAGCATGTGAAGCCGGTATAAGGGTTAATGTCCAACAGAGCTGTGCGATTCAGCGGTGTGGTGTGTGAGGAAAAAATCCACCAACAGGTGTCATGCAGTTCTGTCAACCGCACACCAACTGCAATCTGGCTTCACTTTTGTAATGCAGTCGTATTGCAGTTATATTGCAGTTGGTACGACTGCAATATAACATTATGAGCAGTTCTATTGCTGTCGTATTGCAGTTACAAAAGTACCTGCAAGGGGACTGCACAATGAGTTTGCAGTTCTGATGCAGTTGGTCCAACTGCATCAGAACAGCCCCGGAACTGTCTGAACAGGCCCTAATTCTCCTAGCGTCGCTCAGCGAAGCTCTCCTATTGGTGGATTTTTTCTTAGCACAGTTCTGGTGGATACACACCCTACGTCAGGTACTAAAATTGATACTTCTCGTCAGATGACAATCAAGAAATAAAGAATCCCAGCTGATGTCACGGTAGTGGTAACAGGTGGGAACACCCCAAGATATGAAGCAAAAAAACTTTTACACCGAATATCAAGTTCCAAATCCCCAGTTGTGATGCTGCCAGGTGTAATCCCGAAGTTCATGTTTTGTTAGAATTGTTTCTAAACTTCTTTTGTTTTACAATAAGTGAGTTGCCTTTGTCCCCGGACTGTGTTCATTTAAGAATTATTCAATCCTATACTGCGGGAAATTGAGGAATCCTGTGACAGTCGTATTGAGTAGTTCAAAACACTATAATAGGGAATATGTATGGATTTTTCTCAATCGAATTTCACAACAAAATACGAAAATACCGTAAAAGATATCACCAGAAGAGAAATTTTAATTAAAATCGGCCAAGAACTAGATTAGACAGACAGATCTAATATGCACTGTGACGTCATGTAACAGGTCGGCCATATAAACTCCATGTTAATCTGTTTTCCTGAGCTAGGAACAAATGTTTGTTGGATTGTATCTTGGTATTTTTTATAGTTATTAACAAAAAAGAGCTTTTATTGAAGCAGTAAAAAAAAACGCAACTTCGCAAGGTACCAGGGATGCAACATTACGAAGCGATTTATGGTAGTAAGAATTGTCACCATTATCATAATAGTGTAAAATAAAACTAAACAGCGTTAATCGGAACGCACTTACGAGTAATAATGTTTGGCCTAAATACAAGATTCCAATGCAAAAAAAAACTCTAGCTTCAATTTGATGGCATTTGTCAAATTTAAGATATGAAAATAAACGTAGCGTCGTGAGTCGGTTGGTTTGTTTGTTATTAACTATCGTATGAAAGTTTATTGCCGAGATAAGGTCATATATAACAAATATTTTCTCTTTTTCTTTAACCATAAATTATCTTATCACTGATAGAAAATTTGAATTTAAACTCTTTTTTATTATCAATCGTAATGCATAGGTTAACGTAATAAATAACGATTCGTAATCGTAATGACCGAAACGTTGCATCCCTAGTTTGTATCGATATAGTCAAATATGATCTGTCACAGGATTCACCAAAAATTAATCCTACTATAGCTACCGTTGTGGGCCCACTCACTCACAACTTCACAAGCTGCACACATACGGCTCTCCTCAGAAAAAAGGACGTATGTCTCATAGAGCTGCATAGGTATTAGTGACCTTATTTTTAAAGATAGAAGGTTGAATTTACTTTCAACCATCAAATTGCACATTCGTCCTTTTTATTTAGAAGGGGAGCATAGTCCTCAGGTTTTGGAAGCCTAGTTACGAGTATGAACTTAATATAACTTCACTAAAGTTGCTAATCAATCAGCATAAAACTATCCGGCTTGGTTGATCTTTACAGTTCTGCTGATGCGATTCGATGAGGACATGGTCTTGATGTCCATTCTAGAAGAAAATAAATCAATCATATATAAAAAATATATGTATTCAATCAGGTGCTCTATTCAACTTCTTTGGGTGAATCAACTTTTAAAGTACTCCTTTTCTTTTGCGGTATTAAAACTTTCCTGGTGACTTATGGTTCATAATGTAATGATGTATGAATATTAAAATCAGACCATCAAATTTATGGACCCCACTGCACGTTAAACACCTCAAATATTTTTTAATCATCGAAAAACCCGGGTAACTCAGAGGAAAATGCACTTTTTTCATACAAAACCTAGGGACAACATCGTTCATCGGTTTGTCCCTATCGTCCGTCTGCGTTACCAACTATATTATTTTTCAAAACTGTTTTATTTTAAATTAAATAAGTTCAAACGTTAGCCTACTTGTCTAATTAAATTAACATGTAGGTTATGTCGTAAGAAAATATATAGTTTTTCTAAAAACGTGTAATTTATGAAACTTGTCAAAAAATAGGGAGTACCTTAAAAGCCGGAGCCGGAGCCGGAGCCAAACCCTGGTGTTTACCTACCTAGTTCGTAGCGAACACGAGATGAAAGCAATTAAATAAAACGCATATATCGTGTTAATCTTAAACTTACATGATATGCATTGGCAACCACGCATGGTCGAGGCCCAGCTCCAAGACCCGGATGATGCAGAGCGTCTTGAGCGTGGGTGCGTAGTCCAAGAGGTGGAGATCATTGTTGTCCAGGAGCGACTCCATGCCATCATCTATTTCCCCCCGGTTACGCTTCACGTGTTGCGGGCTGGAATACAAACGAATAGTTAGATCGGTTCCCCAGCCTCGTTAGTTCCGCCACAGTTCCGCGTAGCAAACTATGCATTCGCATTTATCCGGGTAGGAATATATTACAAAAGGAAATGGACCCGAATTCCACTAATATTTTAATAAAATAAAAGTACAAAACTTTATTAACGCTATACTAGGTGACACCTAAGATGTAATACAAAATATTCTTTTCCGAATCTACTCATAATTACGATCAACTATTAATATGCGACCAACTTCGAAAATGTAAACACAAAATCGATGTTTCCATATAAATTGTGAAACGAGCTGATTGCTTTTAGTATGGGAGATTCCTTTTTTTTCTACCGATTTCGATATTAGTCCCATATTAAAAGTTGATCGTACTCATGAGTAGATCCAGAAAATAACATTTTGTATTACGTCTTAGGTGTCACCCTGTATAAGCTCAAGGCTTGTACAGTCACTAGATTAAATTTGGTACCCACCTTAGGTCCAAAGTAAATCTGTCATTCTACAACAATAAGGTTGAGTTTCCTAAAAGTTACAAATGACATGACATATCTAATGACATTGACGACTTCAAGCATATTTTTCTTGAAATGTCCCAAATAAACGCTCGTGACCGTACTATGGGTACTAGACAACGATATAAATACCTACTTATATAGAGAAATATATACTTAAATACACAGAAAACATCCATAACTCAGGAACAAATGTTCACGCTCATCACACAACCGTTGGCCGTTTACTTATAAATACAGTGACTAATTAATTATGAATACTCTTGTAGCGTCGTAATAAAGTCAAGGCGATCGCTCCATTTCCTTACTAAGTTGTAACAACGTATTGAATCAGATTGTTTAATTGATAATTATGTAAACATACGCGAATGTAAATCAATAATACGTAAACAAACATTGACATGTGGAAAATGAAACCAAACATTACTCTAACTTCCTTGTACAGGCTACCGTTGTTCGATACTTATCGCGACTGACGTAAGGAATCACCTCGGCGTATATATGTGTGATTTCTGTTTCTGTATGTTTAACTTGTGTTAGGTTTCTACGTCAGCGTTTAAAAGGTTAAGGATAGGTTCTGGTATGTATATTAGCCTAATTAGCAATTAATAAACTGTTGGATCGTACAATCCAGATTTCCTGATTTACTCCATCTAAAATTGTAATCTGCTTTACCAAATATACCTACTTCTTTTAAAAATAATGTATTTCTGCTGTTTTGTCCCGTCTCGTGGCAGCGGCAAAATGTGCATGTATTTAATTAAGACATTAATTTAATTTTCTGTACACTATGTATTTTATAATAAATATTCAAATTTAAAAGTCAATACTACCTAATATAATAAATCAACATGATAGGAAACGAGGGCTCAAGCTCCCGGTGGTTAGGGCTGCAGTGAGGTTATTATTATTATTGTAATTTATTTGTAAATACGATAAAGATATCCTAATCTAATGATTTTTATATCTTTTCTTTATTTTTATTAGAAGTTTGGTACATTTTTAATAGATATTAAAAACATGACAGTGTGCTCGTTTGTTAGGTAGGTACTAACGCCTCAATCGATCGACGAAATCCTACCTACTAATATTATAAATGCGAAAGTTTATGTGTGTGTTCGTTTGTTACTCTTTCACACTGCACTGACTGGACGGAAGTGGATGAATTTTGAAATGGAGATAGCTTATACCCTAGATAGGCTTTAAGTTCCCGAGGGAATAACCATAATGGAAATCAAAGCGGACGAAGTCGCGGGCAGAAGCTTGTGTAGTATAAGAATATTGCGACGTTACTATTACTACTCCATCCGCGTAGAAGTTAATTGACATTTCTTCGCAGCCGGGAAAAAGGTAGATAAACTATGAAACACTTAGGAACATCTTACCTCGTGCCGCCGAATAAGTACACTTTATCCTTATGCAGTATGCAGGCCTGCCGCCTCCTCTTGGTTGGCGGCTGGCCGTGCACATTGATGAGATCCCAACTGTTATCCGTCATTGAGTATCTGAAGATATCATTGAAATGTGTCTTCGTGTTGCCATTGAAGCCTCCGAAAACGTACATGCAGTCGTTGTGAACCCCTGAAATATAGTGTTTATGTTAAAAGCAACTCAAGTAAAAAAACATTGATCCTATACCCGCTGACTTCAATTTTACGTGTCCCAGAATACGAGTAATATCTTTAACCCAAACTTTGGTATTTTTTGAAACCTGAAAACAAATGTCATTGCGTTGTGATACAGAGCCTGAATGTATCAGTGTTTTTATGTTCATTTACACATTAAACTTGAGATTTTTCGAAAATTTGGAGCATTTCACTTGCCATTTTTCTACTTCTCCTTAGGGCAGGCGAGTAAAAGTTGCACCGGCATTAATCATTTGCAACAATGGCAAATAGCATACTAGTACACTCCACGCGCGAGTTGAATGCAATCGGGGCCTGAGGTGAAGGGCGCCACGCCTCTCCTCTCCCGCCTGCAGTGTGCATTACACTGTATGGTTCTGTCCCGTACTAACACATTCCTAAGCTCGGCATTAAGGTCACGCGCATACAGTAAGTGTACTTACATGCTGAGTGACTTCGTCTTCCCTCCGGCCAGGTATTGCTAGGGTTAGCAGCAACCCAAATCTCTTTCTCAATATCCAAGTAATAGACTTGTGAACAGTATATTTCCTCCAGTGAGTTGTAAGGACTATTCAAGTCGCCACGTCCACCGAAAATATACATTCTGTCTTCATAAGGTATGGCTGTGTGAAAATCTCTATGTGATGGAGGCGTGCCTTTGGCGTCAATGAAAGCCCACTCGTACGTGTCCAGATTCAAGCAATGAACTTCTTGTGAATACTGATCAGTGAGATATTCAAATCCTCCGAATATATACATTTTATTCTTTATCACGCATGCAGAATGTCCATCTTTGGCATATGGTATTATTCCCCAAACGTGTGGGGTTGACCAATCGAGTGTTTTGGTGTCCAGGACTGTGAGAGTGTCGCAGGCTACGGCGTTGTTTCTCCCACCCCACATATATACCTGAAAAAATAATAGTGAAAGCAATTGAAATATGAAGATAAACCAATGAAATAGATCAAGATGAAGCTTCAACCACGGGACACGTCGCCGGGATGAGCGAAACCGAAAACGCATGGGCTAACCAAGTAACAATTTGGAAACTACTCATTGGAATAAGAAAAGTTGGCAAACCAAAAATGAGATGGTATAAAATATAATTAATATCATTGGAATAGACTGGATCGATCTTGCAAAGTTTAGGAAGAAATTTAACAAGGATATAAATAAATATAATGAAGAACAAGCCAGAAAGGACTAGAGGTGTAATGCCCGTCTTCCACTGCGAGCGAAGCGGTTTGGCTTACAAGGGTGACTTCAAATGTGTTTTCTCTTAAAAGTCAACGTAAAGTCAGACAAATGGAGCCCACTCCACCCGCAGTGGATGGCAGGTATACAGCTTGGAAGGAACCTGGAAAATATGTAATGCACAATACAATAGAGTTCTTATACTGTTCCCTGAGACTGTCCACATAATACTGTAATAAATCTAAAACGGGACTTAATCGCACAAAAACATTATCGATTGTGTTCCAACGGTTGTGGTCACGAGCAGACTGAAGGCCTCTGATCAGAGATGGCAGATACTTTATTTATATTCTGTTACCAGATTCTATGTCAGAGATCATACAGATTCCCAGATATCGACTTCGGAAGAAATCCAATGATAAACAAAAAAAAAAAAAATGCATAGGAAACCATTGATCTTGATGCGACAGTCGCGACACTCGAGTCTTACAGCACTAACATATCACCTTTGCGATCACGTAGAGGCGTGCGTCGTTTTGACCTTTTGTTCGTATAGTTTCTTTACTGCTTTATATTTATACTGTGTAAATAATTTCTAAGGGATATTATTGTAGTGCAGCAACAAAACAAGGGGTATTTTATAAAGGGTGTTAGGTATTGAGTGGATAAACCTTGAACTATGGATAGATGGCACTTTGGATTTATGAAAAAGCTAAAATAGGTTTAGTAAAAGTCACACATTTTTCGAGATATTTATTATTGAGATTAACTGAACTAGACTGTTTTAGTATGCTAAACTTGCATAGATATTGCGTGAACATGTCGTAATCTCTTCTACCTAGCCATTTTCTATGTCATTTACTATTGTAGATTACATCTTTCTAATTTTCAAAACAACACAAACAATGATAACCTTAGGTAATATTTTTGAATTATTGTTGTGTGAACATGGAACATGAAACTACTATTGATATATTCAGAAGTTTTACGGTTTCTATGGATTGCTATTCTCTATCGAAACATTACATACCAAAATAAACGCATACCTTATCTCCGTACGCTACCGTCGTGTGCCCGTATCTCTGAAAGGGTACCACCTCCGACTTCTTGTAATTAACCACTGACCACCTCAGAGTGTCCGTGTTAAGGAGATGGACAGGTATTGGCTCCCAATCCTTATATTCTTCTGTGGAACAATATCCCCCGAACGAAAGGACTTTGTCTCCGATACAGACCGCGGCATGGTTCACTCGCCGCGGCCCGCCGTCGATATGAACAGTCCATCTCATGTTGGTTTCAAACAGCGACTAAAAGTAAACACAGAGAACACTATTGATCAGTGAAACGGGAGAATCACAAGTAAATAGATGCTTCGGCTTATAAGTGTACTGCTCCGATTCCGATTGACACTGACATTGACAAGTACATTTTGTGGCTTTATTTTAGTTCAGGAATTAGGATTTAGCATAAACCTTTGGCATAAACGTTTACTTATGGATTTTTTTTACGCCCATTTTAGAATTATATCTTAAGGACCCATGGTAGACGGGTCTACCGCAACCTTAGAAAATTTAAAAGTAAAAAGAAATCGATACTCATTATTCATATGGCAATGTTGCCTTGTCTGTCAATTCTCATTCAATTCAATTCTCATCACCGCTTGTCAGGATTTGTTATTTTTGCGTAAATATAAATGAAAATGTCCTAAAACCCCTTATATCTCAAGTGAAAACATATTGTTAATCATGTGTAATGTAAAGTTTGTGGGAAAGAGGATGTAAATCAAACACAATCTTTGATTTTGATTCGTTTTTCAATAGACGTAAATGAAGCCAAATAGTATTGATACTTTAAGTTCCGATGTATATTTGCAGGATCGTTACTTCGCATCTTTAGAATTATAGTGACCTAATTAGTAAATTTTGCATTTCGAGTTAGGTCTCTACAGTAATAAATTTATGACTCGAAGTCGAATGCTGAAAATTTTGAATTAGGTCACTATAATCCTAAAGGAGCGACTTATCATTATCATTTCATTTTGTTTTTATGTCTGACACTTTAAACTTTATTCAAAGCTCTGAATAATGAGGTGCTACTCAATTCTAGTAAGTACCTATTGTCTAATGCCACCACACGGCGAATCGTAGCTGTGCGGCATGTTCTTCATAATGTTTGAAGGAGTAAAAGAAAAACCTAGCTCATTATCCTCTCAGAATAATACGAAATTGGTGTACATTTAAGTTACATATCGTTGCTTAGCTAACAATACCGCGTAAGTCAATGATTAAACGCACAATAGTTAGGAGTTAATTTAATGTAATGCTTACAATAATAATACAGGCAATTTTGACTTGTGTGATATTGTTAGGTAAGCAGATGAATTATTCCCGGTAGTTGCTTTTGATGTTCCTTCGAAGAAATATTGCGTTTTTTTTCTGACTAGTTCCTGGACAAGAGATAAAGGGTGTAAGTACTGCGAACCCGAACCGAGACCTGTTTTCCGCATTAGTTCCTTTAGTTCAAAGTGCAAAATGTAAAAGTGGCAAAAAAAGAAATGCTCTATCTGAACACGTACGTGATAATATTTTAATTTAATTCTGAAAAGTACAATAATTCCACATGAAATAAAGATTTCTACGCGGATTGAGTCCAGCATTCGTGCTTCTGTAGAACAGCTGGAAAATCAAGTACCAAGACCTTAAAATCCTATTAGCCTGGAGTTGCTAGCTATAAAATTTAATTTCTCTTTTTGTCAAGAGACTGGTAGACCTGAATGGAAGGTGATTGAAACTTACAATAATGAAAGTTCAAGCTACATATTATACACATACTTCACAGTATGAAATAAGGAAGTTTTAAAGCTACATGCCATTTTTTTTCTTTACAACTTTTTGAGTAAACGCGCAAGAGTTACTTTCTCCATACTAAGAGAACCCCGCGTTTGTTTTTCACCAAGTATGGACAAACCGATTTTGTGAGGTTACTCAAAAAGTTGTAAGGAAAAAAAAATGGCATGTAGCTTTAAAACTTCCTAATTTCATAGTGAATCAAGTCATGCAAGATGACGCTATTTTTTTTTTTTAAATTAATACTTGAATTAAGGGGTTTTTCGTATCACGGACATAAGGAAAAATGACAAAAAATCCTATTAAAATGATCAATATCTCGGAAACCGTGAAACTTAGCATAATAGTAAATGACATGTGGTCAAAAATGTTCAGAATGACCCTTACTATCATCCCTTAAAACCCCTACACCCGACTGCCAAACACCCTGTAGGTATAGGGTCAAGGAGGGAACAGTGGCTAGGATTTTTTCAACAGGCTATTGCATGAAAGATATAAATCCCTGAAATAGTTATTGCAAGCACAAAGCACAGTGCATTATTGAAGTTTCATATATAGCAAATAGATTTCTTATTACTTTTACCAAAAAAGAGATACCTAGTCTTTTTAAAAAAATGGGAATCGGGCGACTGTGTACTACGACCTGTACACAGTCACTAGTACCCCTAAGTACACGGTGGTTCTAACAGTGCACAGTGGCTCGAACCTTTGTGTACACTCCCTAGTATACAGTGGTTCTTACAGTACACAATGGCTACGTTTTGATATTCAATGACCAAATAGGTTCTGACATCTTTAGGAAACATTAAAAATTGATTAGGGTTGTTATTTTTTTATTAAAGTTGTAATGTCTAGGTATCTACTACCTACTTAAAAATAATATATATGTTTTCAAGCATAATTTTTTAACTTAAATTGAATTTGCTAAAAGAATATTAGCAGCGATTCTGATTAATATACGTAGGTGTACGTAACATTTTTTTCGCCTGCTGCCAAAAAAGCGTCAAATTAGGGCAAAGTTGGATGGTTTGATTGACGGTACAATATATTATAAGCAATGAACAGCAAATTAAATTTTATTTTCATGGTAAGTACCTAGACATACCTACTCGTAAACCTACAAAATTCCGCACTTTAAATAAATGACCAAAAAATAACATCCAATTTTAAAATGTTAAAAGTAAATTATAAATTTATACAGTAAAATTCAGAATGCTGCATTATAATCATAAATCAAATTAAAGTTAAGCCAATTAACCATAGACCTTCCCCTATTATTTGCCATTTTATGACCTTCACCTATTATTTGCCATAGAACTCATTTAACTACTAATACATTTTTAATAATACTGTAATGTAAAGAGTTGCATGTAGGTACACAGTGGTTCGAGAGCGACTGTGTACTTTCCCGAAACGAACTACTGTTGTCCCTGTCGCCATTTTGGATTTTAGATAAAACTAGAAGCAAACACCAAAGCTGAGGGCCTTGCATTATCAGCCAATACTAAGTCAATTAGACACACTCTTAGTGCAAAACATAGTTTATCAAAAATGTCGTACGAGTTAAGAAAAAAAATAAGTGAAACTTAACAGAAAATGTAGTTTTGTCAGGAGTTAAAACAAAAACGCATCGCATTCGTCCGCATGGCGCCGGAGTGGGTCTCTGACTAGTTCGTGCATGGTCGGGTGCCCAATGCTTCCGATTGATGTAGAACACAGGAATATAGATCTTTCCCTTTCGAGTACAGCACATTCGAGCCACTGTTCCCACCGAGCTACTGTTCCCTCCCTGACCCTACATACATTGCAAGTTAAATAAAAGCTTTTAAAATAGGAACTCGCCGCACCGCGCCTCCTCTCTCTCTCGCGCTCAGCGCGTTTCCAGCTTTGGGTTTGCGGGGTAAAAGTGTAAACTCTTAGGAATAACAATTTACACTTTACACTATAATACGGAATCGGTAGGGTAGGGTGGGTACGATTGAAACGGGTCATGATTGAAACAACTCAAATTTCTCGGATACCGTTACACCTACCAGCGCGACACGAAGTTCGTTACTACATCGGCCATTTTCGAATCTTTGGACAGTGGCGCGCGGGGCAGCGAAGGACGCGGTCGTGTGCAGGACGCTTCGGAAAGATTTCACACGCAAAAATAAGCATTTATGTTCTTTTTATTTTCGGTTTATCTTAATTACCTCTTGTATTTTGGTATTTTTTCTTATTTCATTGTATGGTATACCTATTTGAGATAGTATTTATTGATATTGGTAATCGCTAAAGTAGTATTTAAGACTAAAATATCGACCTTGAAATGAAGAATAGGAGTTGGGTACGATTGGAACAATGTGCCTGTGTACGTTTGAAACGTTTCAATCCTCCCGGTGTTCCAACCGTCCCTTTTTAACCGACTTTAACCAGAATGGAGGAGATATGATTTTTTTAGGTACTAATGTACTTTTAGTAGGCAATGAATTTTTAATTTATATAAACCTGAATAAAAGGTTACAAACTAAGGTGTATAAATGTATATAGGTAATGTGTTTAAACCTCAAAAAAAAAGCTTACAAACTAAGGTGTATGTATATATTTAGGTATGCATTTTTATGTGTATAATCCTGAAAAAAAAGCTAACAAAATAAGGTGTATATTATTTAGGTATGCATTTTAATGTGTATAAACCTTGCTTTTGCTTTGTCGTGCTTTTTCACATTTAAGTGTTTACCTACATAAGTATATAAATGTATACGTAGGTATACATACTTTGGTCATGATTGAAACATGGTTATGATTGAAACATGTTTGTTTGTATGAGGAATAATATTCCCCTTTTTAAGCATTATTATGCCATTATAGCTAATTAATAGATTATATCTATGTTGATAATATGATATGTTAATTATTAGTTCAACTTCTACCTGCTATCGATGAATACAAAAATATTTATTAACTACCTCTACCTCTAAAACTTTCTTTCAGTAATAATCATAGAAATAGTTATAGTTACGTTACCATTTTATCATGACCTCATCAAATACTCATGTAGTATAGAAAACCGTTTAAACCTATTAAATATGTCAAATAATGACAAAGTTATTTGAAGTGTTTCAATTAACCCACATACCGTTTCAATTGTCCCTAGCATGGGGTCGATTGAACCAATTTACCCGGTCCTCTTCTTTCGGCAATAGCGGCGTAGTTATATGAGATAGAGCTACAAAATATACTTTATTTAAAAGCCAGATTACCATACTTTATATGACCAAACTATTGAATCCGTGACTTAAATAGATTCTTCGCTATACGCTGTTAAAGTGAAAGTGGTTCAATCGTACCCACCCTACCCTACTCGACTCCGACTCGCACTTGACCGGTTTTTATTAATTTTTCACTTTCTCTTAGTAATCAATATCCTTTCTCACTAAATCAATTTCAAATATCCCAGCCTCACGTAATGTATTTTTTCACAATACCCGGACTAGGGCGTGATCTCTCAGCGCCAGGCGGTAAGCAAGGGTACGAATCATTTGTTATTTCTCTCACACGCCGAATTTCCAACAAATTGTATTGTAACTGACAAAATGACTGATTGTTCTTCGATTTAATACAAATGTTGCCTTGTTTTTTGGATGATGGAAAGTTAAGGTTTTGGACGGATTACATTACTTGGATGGTTTAGCTGGAAAACTTTTTGAGTGTATGTAACAAGGAGCCTAGTTTGTAGTGACTCTGCCTGCGACGCTAGCAACCCCGGGTTCCGTTCCCGGTTAGTGCATATACGTTCATTGAATACAAAACGGACACATTCCAGAATGAGTCAGTGTTGCATTTTAAAATTAGAAGCTATTCGTATAAGATTTTGAATGTAAGAGCAAATTATTTTGGAATGTGTCAGTTTTGTATTCAATGATCCATATTTGTGATATTTTATGATCTCGAGTATTTGTTCTCGCCCGGGTCTTGGAAGTTTTTTGTGTTTTAAGTATATTATATTTATTATGTAGTCTAGTAAGTATTTAGTACAAGCTGAAACTTGATTTCCTAATTGGCCAATTTGTGTGAAATTGATTGACATTATTATGTATTCATTGATTGATCGATTTTACTTCCGAACCATTTTGTCTACACTCAGTTTTTTTTAGATTTTGTTGCTATGAGTAGACACACTAGCACACAACCACTCGATGACCGATGGGATCTGAGACCCATAGACCATAGATAGTCTGTAGCCTACAATCCTAAGATGCCTCTATGATAGTAATCTCACCGGATGTCTTATTCCCAAGTTTATGGGTAACGTTTTATAGCACTGGGTAGTGATTCTCTGAACAACGACGATCGGACGGACGGACGAGTGAATGTCCAAGCGGCGAGTTTAAGTAGCCCCGTCAGTGCGAACAAAACATATTTTAGCGCGTGCATTTTCAATTTTGCAGCATGGTTTCTGCCGATGGATCGGACTCATAAGGCTGCTTAATTGAAAATGCACGCGCTAAAGTGTATTTCGTTGTCCGCCCGTCCGTGGTTTTTGGGAGAATAACACTCCTGCTCATTAAATTTTCTTAAAAAACCCTTCGATCTTACTCCCACATACCCCTAAATACATCCTCCCTTAGCTTAGGCAGTCGGGTAAGAAATACTTACTACTGATTATTGGTAAAACTACTATATCTCTACACTCAAACGAGCAACCCCAAAGTGATTCAGCAACACATAATACTCGATAATATCCATAAAAATGTTTCTGGCAACATTTAATTTTTTTAATATAACACATGCGTAATCTTGGGCCTGTGACATACGCAAGGCATATTGCCGATGACAGCGCCATCTATAAATCATAACTGGCATCGCCAATAGTCCACCCGTCTGCCCGGCGACTTTTCCTCGTTTTTTGTCTGACTTCTGAACCGTTAGTGAGAATGATAGAAGGGTGGCAACATGTGTTAGCCTTTCATACATTACATCTTGATAAATGATCCGGTTTTATCTAAATTATTTTTTGTAATTTTTCTCCAAGTTTTTTATTTGACACGTCGTCAGCTTAGTACGATTTTCCTGTTGGAAAAAAATGCATGTCAAAAACTTGAATTTGAATATTTTGTTATTTAGATTGTATAAGTATTGACGCCGAAATCGTTTTTAAAATCGGTTTAGTCTAGTCTAGTAAATAGGTACGTTTAAAAACCAGCTTAGTAAAAAGCACTAACGTGTGAATAATGCGTTAAAAATAATTTTAAACTGTCAAATTAAATTTAGTTTTTTTTTAAACAAAATAATTTCAGTTACTTTATAGGTTGTACTGACTGGTAACTTTTCCCTCTCAATAAAAACATTGGAAATTTTCGATCACTTTTTTTCCATCATAAATCCTTTGTTAATACGTTTTGTGAGAGTCGTATCGAAACCAATTTTTAATATTTTGATTGTTGCTAAAATGCGGTTGAACCGCGCATCGTCTATTCAAATAAGCAATAGACTTATTTGGGTACCTTTCACGCACCACCCGTTAGCCTGTCCAATAACAACATTTATCATCGGAATCCTATAAAAAGTAAACCGGAACTAATCTTCCTCCCCTTCAAAACCCTCCCCTTTGGTGTTATTCTCTCTCAAGTCGAGTTCGCTCTATCGAACTTCCCTGAGGCAAGGCAAGATGCATCCGGCTTCGGTTATCGTTATCAAAATGTACAGGATTGACGTAAGCTGTCAGACGGTCGAGAGCATACGTCAATTCCAAACATTATGACAGTTATCGAAAATTGTTTAAGTTTAAATTTATTATACAATCTTTGTCGACGTTATTTAAATGTATAACTATGCCAAATTACAGCTTCGTAGTAGATATCAAGAGTCTCTGAGTTAAACTGCCGACAGATGTACAGATGGACACGGCAAACATATATCTTATCTTATCTTTTGTATGGGGTCCTTACGGATACACTTCGACCCTATGGGATCTTTTGTGTAATTACCCCTCTTTTAGCTCTTACTCCAATGCAGCCTCCACCCCTTCCAAATAGCGGATAGTGGAGTGCAATGGCAGAGCCTTGAAATCGTTCGGTTCTGGGTAGCCACAACCGAGTATTTTCATTCTTACTCCGGCGAGTGCGTCACATTCACACAATAAGTGTTTCATTGTTTCCGCCTCCTCGCCGCACATTCTACAATCTGTGTTGTCATATAGGCCCATCTTTGCTAGGAGATGTTTAACCCCAAAGTGCCCTGTAAACACTCCGATAACGAATCGGAGTTGTCTTCTGCTGAGTTTCCAAAGCTTTTTGGTCCAGCTCTGGTCAACTCTTTCTATGAAGAGCTTTGCATGCCCTAAGCCTACCGCAGTTTTCCACTCCTTCTGGTGGTTTTCTAGGGTGTTATCGTTCAGGGCTGCTTTTATGGTGCCCGGCGAGGGTGCCACAAATGGTTCTGGTCCGACGTATGCGTCCTTGGACCCTTCCCTTGCCAGCTCATCCGCGGCTTCATTTCCGGGATAGCCTTCGTGTCCTGGAATCCACATCAGTTTCACTTTGTTGTGCCTACCAAGCCTGTTTAAGGCTTGGATTCCATTGTAGACTAGTTTCGAGTCTACTTTAGGCGCTGTCAGTGCCTTTAGTGCCGCTTGGCTGTCACTTAGAATGTAGATAGACGTGTCCTGTGGAGATCTACCTATATTCTCTTGCGTACAGGCAATTATCGCATACAACTCCGCCTGGAAGACCGTTGCATAGTTGCCCATACTAATGCTACTGTTATAGTCTTTGGCGTAAATACCCGCCCCCGTACCGGTGCTCATTTTTGAACCATCAGTGTACCATATCGCGTTGTCTTCCTCTGAAAGGTGCAACCCATCTTTCCATTCATCCCTGGTTGGGATGTGGACATTGAAGTTCCTCCGGAATACATACTTGGGCTGCATTTTATCGCAGCCCATCGTCAGTATTCTGTCTAGAACAACATTGTGTGCCATTTTAGTGTGTCTGGTTCTAGGCGATGCGTCGCTCCACAGGCCCGTCTCTTTCAACCTCTGTAGCGACTTGCACGCCTCAGACTGAATGGCAATATGCAGTGGTGGCAGGTTTAGTAAGACCTCCATTGCCACCGTCGGCGTCGTTCTGAACGCCCCTGTTATAGCCATGCAAGCCACCCTCTGCACCTTAGTTAGAGAGTCCTTACACGTCCTTAGCGTTGTTCTTGGCCACCAGGCCAAGCAGCCATACATGATTATGGGTCTTACCATCATGGTATAGATCCACTTCAGAACTTTTGGGTTAAGGCCCCAAGTCTTTCCATATGCTGATCTGCACATTCCAAACACTCTCAACGCTTTTGTTAACGCGTTGTCTACGTGTTTCTTCCAAGTGAGCTCTTTATCTAGTATTATACCTAGATATTTCACCTCACTTGACAATTTTAGTTCCTCGCCAAACAGTTTTAGCTGTTTAATATGTTTGAGGTCCCTTTTCTTAGTAAATGGAATTACTACAGTTTTGCTGGGATTGATGGATAGTTGGTGACTAATGCACCAGCTTTCCACCTTTTTCAGAGCTTTTCCCATGATTTCCGATACTGTATCCGGAAATTTCCCGTTGATAAGTATCACAAGATCATCTGCATACCCAACAGTGTGTATTGGACCAGTGTTGAGTTCCTCTAGGAGTGAGTTTACCACCAGGCTCCACAGAGTTGGTGAGAGAACCCCTCCCTGGGGACATCCTTTTGTCGTTGTGGCGTATAGGACGTCACCCAGAAGACTTGACTTTATTAGCCTACTGTTTAGCATGTTGCCTATCCATTTACATATGGTTGGTTCAATGCCATGCCTAGCAGCCGATGTGCTTATGGCTTCAAACGTAGTTCTGTCAAATGCTCCCTCCACATCGAGAAATGCCGCGAGACATATCTCTTTGTTCTCGAGTGCATTTTCAGCTTTATTCACTACAAAATGAATCGCAGTATCTGTGGATTTACCCGGTTGATATGCGCATTGCATTTTATGCAGTGGATACCGCCTTAGAGCTCCATCTCTTATGTGCCTGTCTACCAGTTTCTCTAGTGTTTTTAGAAAGAATGATGACAGGCTTATTGGCCTGTATGATTTGGCATCACTGTAATCTGCCTTGCCTGGTTTTGGCAGGTAAATCACTTTAACGAGCTTCCACACGTGTGGCACGTGCCCGAAGGCTAAGCACGCTCTGTACAACCTGCTTAAGTGCGGGATAATTATATTTGCACCCTCTTGTAGTAGAATTGGATATACCTCGTCCGGTCCTGGCGCTTTGTATGGTTGGAAGGACGATAATGCCCATCTTATCCTGCTGTCGTCTACTACCTTTTTGGCAGTGTCCCAATTATATCTGGTTGTGCGTGCTGTCTGTTCTGACACACACATTGGTTCACTGTCTATTTCGCTCTCGCGTATGATCGAGCCGGGAAAGTGCGTGCTACACATCACTTTCAGGGTGTCTAAACCTGATTCTGTCATCCTTCCCCTATCGTCTTTTATTGACGTTAGCGGAGTTGACCTAGCTACTGCTAGTGCTTTTGAGAGCCTCATACCTTCTGGTATTGAGCCTATTTGGTTGCAGTGGTTCCGCCACGCACTCCTTTTTGCCTTTCTTACAGCTTTATTATACTCCGTGAGCTTGTGAGCGTAGTTGCTAAAGTTATTCGTCGCCTTCGCGTCATTGAAGATCGCCCTAGTTTCACTTCTGATTTTGGTTATCTCAGGGTTCCACCAGGGTATCTTCTTGGCTAGCACCCTTTTTTCTGGGCAATTATTGGTCCAAGCAGTGTGTATTGCTCGTACCATGTTGTCCGCTTCAAATTCAATATCAATAATAGAATTTAGCTTACCTTTCGGATCTCCTAGTTCTACCTTTAGGTCACGTTTGAAGGATGGCCAATCGGTGTTCCTAGGATTTCTTTTACGCACAGTTTCAATTGGTATATCGGTCCTGTACCTAAAGCATATATACCTGTGATCTGACAATGAGATTTCATTGGAAACATGCCAAGAGTGAATATAATCGTAAATGTGGTTAGACGCCACCGTTATGTCAATTACTTCTCCGCGCCTAGCATTGACAAAAGTTGGGCTGTTCCCTTTATTGAGTAATTGTAAAGAAGAGCTCACCAGAAAATCCAGTAACTTCTCTCCCCGTTTGTTGACATCCGAGCTGCCCCAGATGACGTGGTGTGCATTGGCGTCGCAGCCGATGATCAGGTCGGTGTTCACCTGACTGCCAGTTGCGACAAGACTCCGGAGCTGAGGTGTGATGGGGTCCGTCGCTTCGTATGGGAGGTAGGCAGACGAGATGATGAGAGTCTTGCCTAACCTCCTCTCCTGGATCTTAATGGTGGTAAGATCCCTAGAACAGTAAGCATTATAAGGCATGGCATTTATGCCATTTTTGACATACACACAAGTCCTCATGTTATTCTCGGGGCAGAGGTAATAGATAACTCCTCCCGTGCCGTTTAGTCCCCTAATCTCGCCCTTGTAAAGGTAAGGTTCTTGAATCAGGGCTACATCGAATTTATCACTCTTTAGCTGCTTCGCCAGAAGGGCTGTCGCTGCCTTATTGTGTTGCAGATTAATTTGTACGCACCTTATGCCTCCCAGGCTCTGTTTATAATGGTGCCGGCTTAGGCTTGCTGAGATCAGCAGCCTCCGCCAGCACTCCGCAGTCCTCAGACATGGGCAAACATATAAGTTTATTATTATTATTATTATTTAATCAGGCGTCACGTGACCAATCCGTCGTAGGATATCATATTCGTAAAACATGATATTCGCAAAACATGACATTCTTAAATCATCATAATAGCAAAACATCACAGTAGCAAAACTTAACTGTTATTAAGACATGAATTAGACAGTGTCGACGGAGCTCCGCTAATGCGGAGCTCCTATTTCTGTGTAGCTTGGCCCTCCGGGCCTGCTATAAATCTAACATAACCTAAACCTACCTACGATTTTATAACAAAACTCGACTATTTGTAAATATCATGTTTTGCGAATATCGTGTTTTGCTAGTATGATGTTATGCGTATATGATGTGTTGCTAGTATGATCTTTTGCGAATCTGATATTCTGTAGAGTAACTGGTTGTGACCAACGACAACTGATAGATGCCTGTATCTAGCTGTTCCTTGTTCAAGTGTTCTTTGTACTGCTAATGTGTTGGTCTAGTCGGTTTTTAAACTGATTGATGTTCAGTGGTGAGACTACTTGTTCTGGCAGTTTGACTACGGAACGCTAAATCGAGTATAAACTAGAACACACGCGTGCAGAAACTGACACCGCTGTACGTGCTAGAATTGTTTGGTGATACATGCATGTCTAACATGTCTATAGCCAAGGTACGGAGCAGCCGCAGATAGAGTTATGCCCGCTTGGTCTTTAAATGACCTTGCTTGGTGATCTTGGTCAATCGGTGAACTAGTGGGGTATTATTTCAGTTCCTTTAGGTCTTTTAGTTCCGGAGCCAATTTTGAGATCTGAGCAGGGTAGTGATTCTCTAAACAACGCCGGTCGTGCGGACTGTCGAGTGATAATATCCAAATGGCGAGATTAAGTAGTCCCGTCAGAGCGAACAAAACACATTGTAGCGCGTGCATTTTCAATTAAGCAGCCTTATATATACCTTCGATCCATCGGCAGAAACCATGCTGCTAAATTGAAAATGCACGCGCTACAATGTGTTTTGTTCGCACTGACGGGACTATTTAATCTCGCCGCTTAGACATCACTCGTTTATTCGTTCACCTTTGCTTCTTGAGAGAATCACACTCCAGGACACACTTTGAAATGGGTACCTACCTACATACTATTGGTGCTGTATGCTTTTTACTCGTTCCCTCTGTTTCGATTAAGATCGTTTACGAAGAGCTAGTTCCTTTAGGTCCGTGTCGGGAATTCATTCCTTTTAGTTCTTACTTTTTGATCTTGACCGACACAAGCCTAGCCGCAGATGTCCTAGATACCAATTAAACATGCGATTAATACCCATTAATGGTCTAGTTAAGTTAATTCGATGCAGTCGTATAGTTAAGCACGGACTTGCGACAGAGAATAACTCCATAGAAAACACCCCTAATCTGCATATGCCAAGAAAACATAATTTCACGCCCTCGCCGCATTGAGGCAGTGCTATCGTAGTACAAAGAAGATTTTCTCGTTTAAATGACATTCGATTTTTAAAAAGGCAATTCCACGCTTCGTTTTTAGGGTTTTATTGTTGTTTTGCGGTTGAATATTTTGCAACAATTGCTTATTTCGTCAGAATGAAAACGTGACAGTAACGTTATTAGGGAAATCTGCTTAGAATTGCTGATGAAAAGAACATTGGAATTAACGGCAGTTCAGAAACATAAAAAATACATGATTTTTAAACGATTATAAGTCGTTCATGGATCAAAACTAGGGTGACCCTTATATTCCATCCGTGAAATCTTACAAATATAAACAAATGAGTAGACCCTAAGACAAGTAGCTACCAAATATACTTCAAGCATTAAAAATTACGTTTTGAGATTGAAAATATCTTAAGGTTACAGGGTAGTGATTCTCTCAAGAAGCAAAGGTGAACGAATGGACGAGTGATCTTCAAGCGGCGAGATTAAGTAGTCCGGTCAGTGCGAACAAAACACATTGTAGCGCGTGCATTTTCAATTAAGCAGCCTTATACGTTCGACCCATCGGCAGGAACCATGCTGCTAAATTTAAAATGCACGCGATACAATGTGCTTTGTTCGCACTGACCGGACTACTTAATCTCGCCGCTTGAAGATCGCTCGTCCATTCGTTCACCTTTGCTTCTTGAGAGAATCACCCCCCTGATCCCATCTATCATCAAGTGGCCTGTGTACCTGTTTTTTTACCTTCATGACTTTAATAGTAAGTAGTGGGGTTGTGTTTTAATACCTAACTATGTGTACAGTCGCACACACATCTCTATCTACATGCATATCATAAGTTTTCTACAATATGTGAGAAACCTGTATCTGTGTTTTCCCTGTATATTGATGTACCTATATTTTAGTGTTTACATTAAAGTATCGGTCACCAATACTTTAATGAGAACATTAAGAAGCAACCACATACATTGATATCCGATACGTACTTTAATGACATGCAATACTTTAATGTTAACATTAAAATACAACCACAGAAACCGGTTTCTTAATATAGGCCATTTGCTTATCATTTCTGAACATATTGTAAGGAAGTTATGATATGGATGAAGATAAAATACTTAAATCATGGATGGCGTTCGAACTGGGGTGTTATTCTCTCAAAAACAACGGACGGTCGGACGGACGAGCGAAATCGCAGCGGCGAGTTTAAGTAGTCCCGTCAGAGCGAACAAATCACATTTTAGCGCGTGCATTTTCAATTAAGCAGCCTTATACGTTCGATTCATCGGCAGAAACCATGCTGCTAAATTGAAACAGCACGCGCTAAAATATGTTTTGTTCGCACTGACGGGACTACTTAAACTCGCCGCTTGGACAATTCACTTCTTCGTCCGTCCGACCGTTGATGTTGAGAGAATCACTACCCTGGGCCCTCCACATTAAGTTAAGTTTTGTATTTAGAAGACATATTTTAGAAGAAAAATACAAACTGTTCATGATATACATAACGCCCTCTATCTACACGATATCATAACAAAACAGGTATACATCGTACATCGGTCGTATAGTGGCGATGTGTCTCGACGACGTTATTGGTACACGGAAAAGATTTCTCTTTGATAGTTGCGGTCGGTGCGTTTTGACGCCTCTAGACGGCTAGAGATGGGATCGTTATCATTTTAAGATCTTTGCTAAATATCGATTTTTTTTTCTTTACATACGTACCTACCTTGTTGAGCAAAATATTCTTTTATCATAATGGCAGCATGCATGTTCCTTTGGTCTGTAGTCTTTATTTTTCTTTTCTTTTTTTTATTATGCAATGGATGTATTTGCTACCATAATCATTTGCTATTATTTCTTAGTAAGAATTGTAATAGTCCAATAGTGGTTGCTAATAATGTGATAAAAATAGAAATAAACTGATGTATAGTTTATTTTTTTCAACTGAGCTTATCCACTTAAGAATACAAAGCCATTGTGTAGTTAACCACAAATTAGGACAACGAGCTCGCAGTTTGAGCAGATAATAACCGCCTTTGAAGGTTAACATAGATTATCGACTCTATTTCTTTATACAATAGACTATAAAATGCAGTAATAGAACAATGGCCAAATTTTTTTTGCATTTTATAACTGCCCGACTATGATTGTATAGATACAATGACCATTGTGTTTACAGGTAAGTGGAAGAGTTCAGTTCAAAAAGTTTAAACCAACAAGTAATTTATTTACTTACTTACTTATTTTCCCAGTTGAAAATCATGCAACTAGTGAACAAGTCTAGAATATGTAGCAAACATAAATTCAGCGTTAGCAGCGTAAATTGAGTGATTAAAGGGTTTGGGAAAAAGTATTATCATTTGTAATAGTCATACATTTTCAAGGTGAGCGGCCATTCGTAAAAGTGGAAAATTATGATAGAGTTATTCAAATTAAACATATTTTGTTATGTAATGTAATACTCTTAAGTGCATTGGAGCGTACTTTTAGTATCAAAACTGAATACTTAAATGTCTAATATCTCCACTCTGATATTTTTTAACGCCATAAATTATATATATCTATGTGTATTTAAAGGTCCTCTAAATAACTATGTGAAAATAACATAGATCCGCTGAAAAAAAAACAATTTTCTTCATACAAACTTACCCAATGTCCTTTATGAAAAATAATCGAGTATGAGTTATCGATAGGTATTGATGACATTGTAAGCGGGCACATCCCTATTCGCGTTACGTACCCCACGCGGCGTCACATTTATTGATGGACTTTGGAAGTTTTCAATATTATGGCTACTTTACATATCATGGATAGTTTTTATTACGATTTCGCATTTGCCGCCTGATGTGCGAATCGATTTACTTCGCCAGATATAAAAGGGGAGGGGAGGGTTGACCTGTTTCAGCCAGAGTTAGTTTTAAGTGTTATTGGTAATGAATCGCCATCCAAAAAAAAACTTCTTTTCAACCCGACGCCGACTTCTGTTTGATTTGACTACAAGTTATTTTTTGCGTTTTGAAGGAGGTTAATTGTTATGTAATCCCACTTTTTAATGTACTTATAAGAAAGAAAAGAAGCAACGCCACGGCAAAGTTATTATGTAGGTATTAGTACTTCCCCATAGTCGCATAACTATCTTAATTGAGATATCTTACCATCCTTGAAATAGGTAAGTACCGTTGAGGAGCTCCGGTGGCTATCTGTGGTCATCATCGTCAGTTCCATTTCATCAAAGGATATTTTCTGAATGATTTGCATTGCTAGACTTTTTACTGAAGCAAAATTACTGTGTGCCCTATGCGGCTCAGGCTCGTTCGGTCCGCTTCTTAACATGTCTGCTTCCTAAAGTGGCCTTCTTCCCACATTGCCGTTTCCTATGTTGTCTACTTTTGAAAATGTCTGTTTCCTAAAATGTCTGCTTCTCAAAATTACCTTCTTCCCACATTGTCGCGGCTTAGGCTCGTTCGGTTCGTTTCCTAGAATTGTCTTCTTCCCACAATGTCAGTTTCCTACATTGTCTCCGTCTAACTCCGTCCACAGTCCCATTTCGTCACCTTCTTAAATGCCATCAATAATGCCATCGTTTAAGGCCGTTCTGAAAGTTCCTCAACTGATATCTGACAATTTCCTTGTCATTGAAGATGGTATGAAAGAGAAGATCCTGGTTTTTTCAACTCAACAGGCCAGAAACATTGTGAAAAGCAGACATTGTAGGAAACGGGCTTTAGAACACAAAAAGTGGGCATTATAGGAAGCATACATCGTAGGAATAGGACATCACAAGGAACGGACATTATAAGAAGCAGGTCAATTTTCGAAACGGACATAATAGGAAACGAATCATTCTAGGACAGTGGCATGATAGGAAACCATTTGCTGACATTATAGGAAAGAGTAATTTCATGGAAGAAGACCAGTTTGAGAAGCAGACATGTTAGGAAACGGACCGAACGAGCCTGAGCCACCTATGCGTATAATATTTAAGGAGTTCTCTCAACTCGTCACGGACCATTGTTATCACTGTCATCAGATACTTAATACCTTGGTAACGATCGTACCGCTTCGGGAGCGAAGTCAATCAAACTATTTTTTTTTTAAATTTGCCTGTTGTTGATGGAGAGTATTCTAAAAATAATTTATACGTATGTCACCCAACCCAAATAAATATTTTCATAAGAAAACAATACTATACTCGTATGCAAGATATTGTTCTAATTATTTTGTGCAAGATGTGAGTTAGCGTTAGTACCCACGCTGTAAAATTACGTGTGAGTTATCTTGATTAACAAAAACTATAGCCGTATTTGTAATTAAAACTATTTATTACTTACTTAATAGTTCAATTTGGACATTTTTTCCTAAAATATAAAATATGTATTCGTCAAACAGTAACAACACAGCTTTACCACGTCCTTTTCTCGAATCCGCATTTTTTTCATACATCAGTTCCAAATCCTCCAACTACCATGTTTAAAAGCGTATCAAGCAGTAAAAAGGCCAGAAATCTCCGCAAAACCCAATGAAAACTTCAAAAGTGAAAGATAACGGGGTTTATAGACGTTATTTTTCCAACTAGATCGGACGTCGCCGCCCCAGGAACCGTACGTCATTTTTATGTGCCCACTTTTGGGAAATATATACCTTTCTATTGTCGGAAAGGTGCTCAGGGATAAGGGCCTTAATGTACGATTATAGGTGGCGCACTATTGTGGATGACCTTCGTCGATTTATGACTTTATCACAAGATGGCGCTGTGAGGGATATTTATAATGGCGGCATTACATTTTAACCTTTTTCTTTTTACAGGTTTTGCACATGCCAGTTTTATTAGACTTTTGCTGAAGAGTGCGATGAATTTTAATTAGGTTTGCTGAAGATTAATAATCCGGTCTGTTTTTACAAAAAAAACTTAATACCGACACGTTGAGCTTCAAGTACTTTCAAAAAATTACCTACTTGCGTCAATATTTCTACGACATGGTTCATATAGTAGCTAAATAATTACATTTATTGAATTTATTATGGGTACGACCACAACGGACATACTTATATGTATAGATAAATGCATAAATACATAATAAAGCCTACAAGAATAACAAAGAATATCGAACCTGGGCCCACTCGCTTCGTAGGCATTGTCGTAAGTTTCCACCCGTCACTACATTAAGCAATTTTTTGCCAAAGTTACTTCTGTAAACAACTCATCTACATGTCCGTAAAATATTTAAATGTTAGTAGTTTACCAGGCTGTCCCTTGTTTTGTCGAAAAACTTTTCGTCGAATTTCATTTCATCGAAAACGTTTCAAGTAAAATTTAGTTCACGGATTATTGTTTGGTGTAATTTTATTTCATAAATCATTCTAATTTTTAATATTTCATAGAACAACTGTTCAGGGAATATTATTTGGCAAATTATTCATTTTGTATGATTTTTAGATGGCAGAAACACAAAACAACGAATTTCATTTGTTCGACGTTTCATTACATTGGTTTTTAAATAATCGAATACACATAGCTCCACAACTATGCAGAACACCAACTAGGTCTCAACTAATCTATAGGTTAGGTTAGGTTAGAATTGTGTCAAGGAGCGAAGCGCCAAAACTACGCGGAATAAGAGCTCCGTCGACTTCGTCTCACGTCTATTAAAATGATATTATGTGAAGTAATTTTCATGTTTTTCAAAAAACATTGAAACAATAAATCACGAAACGTTTTCCATGATATAATTCAACTATTTAATGAATGATCCCACAAGTAAAAATACACGATTTAAATTTACTTGCAATGACTATTCCACGAACTGAATTCTCTACGAAATGAAAATACTTACATTAAATGTTGACTTTGAAGTGAAAGACATAATAAGTGTCGACAATTATTTGATGATAAACCAGTTTACCATAAGCCACAAATCTAACAACTGTAGCCAAGAGGGTGCTAATAGTAACCACTCCACACAATCTTACCCCAAACAAAAATACTGCTGGCAGGAAAATTTAAAACGCCCCGAGGAAATGGCTACTCGAAATGCGTAATTCGACATACCGATCCTCGGTCACCAAACGGCTAAAAATGGCTAAAATGTAAAATGGCTCCCTTGCATTTTTTCCCAAGAGCCATAAAATATGACATTTATTACGGTCAAATCTCCTCTACCACTATTGATAGGCAAATGAGAGAGTTTTTTAAAAGAAAAACGATGTCTGCTTTTTATGTGTTCTTTGGATAAGGATATTCTTAAGACTTGAAAGTAAAATGACCGCGTTCTGTTTTTGTGACGAGCTTTGGAGCAGTAAAATTGCCGGGCCATTGTGGATTACTTTATATTTCTTATACGTACAGTCACCAGCAATAATATATTATGTAACATTGGGCGCAAAAATATCTGACACATGTTTATTACTATGGGTAAAAGAGCGTGTCAGATATTTTTGCACCCAGTGTTGGATAATATACTATTGCTGGTGACTGTACCTACGTACCTATATACAGATTATACAGGGTGTCTCGTCTCATTTAGATCGGTCAGCACGGGAAAGTCTGAAACTATAAGACACACGAAGATCTGTTCTTAGGAACCATGTCATCGATTTTAATAACAAGAAAAACTGCATTCATACATTTTAAAAAACCTCTAGGTACAAAGCTTGGGAATAGAACCCGGACGTTTTGAAAAATAAAACTAACACTATTTCTATTTAGATATCGATTGTGTAGGTCTCAAGCAGCAAATGTTACCCCTATAATTTATTTTAGTAGCTCATCGAAATGACAATTTTTTCAATATGTACAACATTCAACTCGTTTAAGTGCGTAAAATTGTCTGGATAGTGTCTTATGCGTGTAGTAAATAAATGTATTTTTCTGTTTTTATTCTTTTCTTTCGTTTCAATGTTTAGGATAATTTGAAATTAACAAGATCAAGTTTAAAATTGGAGCTAAATCTACATTGGATTATGATTTTAGTCCGCTCGGACGTCTGTGGCAATGTCTAAAATCTAAAATGGCCGACTCTCCAGATTTCAAAAAAATGTAACAGTAGCTTTTCATTTGTCTCGTGATACTAGTTTCTGTGATTAGGATAACCTTGCCACTCTTATGACAAGAGCCTAAACCAGTAGCATAATTAGTTATAATTTGAGTATGTAGGTAGCTAATATACGAGTACAATACATATCATATCCAAACTAAATATATTTCTACCTCTTAATATAAGCTCTGTTCAGCTGAGAGCGTCGCATGAGAGATTACGCCGCTTGCCACAGTTAGTAATAAGCTTAGTTGTGTCGTGTACGATGCAAAATAGCTAAAATAGATCTAGGGGTTATTCTGTAGAGTAATATCAGAGTTAGGTACCTAACCATAAGAGGTAACCAAAACAGGGTGCTCTAATTCACTTTGACAAGGATGTTTTCTATGTTTTAGGTATAACGTAACTTCATAATAAAAGGTAGTCACACTACAGAGTTGAGCGATAAAAATAAATAAACACCAGCGTCACTGGTAGATGGCGTGATACGAAAAGTCACGTGATATACCAGTGACGCGATTGGCTTAAAAACTAAACGAAGAGAAACGCTTGCTAGCGCAGTGCATCTTGTCTGGGCCCTCAGGACGGTGAGCATAATAAGTTGTTCGCGACTTGTTTGTCGCTCGGATCTCCCTTTCTATCTAGACTGTAACGATAGAGTCGCACTGGGTGACAAGCGAGAAAATACTGCATGTGCTAGCCATACAGTGCCCGTATCAGCAGGAATAGGCATCCCTCACTCTCGCGCTTATGTACTGGTCAGAAAGTGACAGACCAAATCCACATCTATCTACATCGAGTAACACGACCATAATAGGCCCGAGGATATTCTCACTCAAATTGGTCTAGTCCTTAACTAAAATCTATGTTTGGTTCGTTCTGAAGACCCACTAGACCACAATAAACATTCGAAACGGAAAAATAACGAGAAATACAGACGTATAAAATGCAAGACTCAGGAACATTGGTTAAAGTTGAGGCGTTAAACAGTGAATCGCATTTATTTTAATAGGTAGCAAGATTAAGCAGAAGGAAACTAGCTCTATTATGTGGTTACAGAATTATCAAAAAGCTTTTATAGATGTTGGAAATTTTGTAGCTCTGCCTACCCCACTCTGGGAATAAAGGCGTGAGTTTATGTATGTATGTAACTAGCTCAAAGCAGAAATGGCGAGTGGCAAAAATTAAACCAGTCCGTACTGCTAACGTATGTTCTCTATCGATAAAAAATGTATGGAGTTGTCATAAGCGGCGATGCGATCTGTCATCAGATTACGTCAATTCAATACATTCTATCGATTCGAAAATAGCTAACACTATTTTGCATTTGGACTAAGTAGGCCCCCTGTATCCAATGTCGATCCACGTAGAGCCTGAGCTCTATCAAGATGAAGAATAACCTCAGGGTACCTATAGTCTCATCTTAAAACAACGTTGCAATAGAAACCGAGTACATTAAGGATATAGCCTGCTTTAGAAATGATGTGCCGAAATATGAGTGATATTGGTCAACCATTTTGCAACAAATATATTTTCTAAATTCGCCATTGCTCTTAGTAACATTTGAGGAGTAAGGGTAAGGTTAGATTACTCATGTAAATGCGAGTGAATCAGTTGCCAACAGTTTTGTATGAAGGGATTTTAGGTTATTTTTGTGAAGACAATAATTATAAGCTACCAATTGTCACATCCCAGTATCTGTCTACGATCAATCAGGGATTATCCCCCTTGTTTGCCTAAACGCGATATTGCAAAAATTCAAATGAAATCGAAGCTGTACGTGTCTATCGGACGATCGGCCGCATTAAAGACTTTAAGAGTTAGAAAACCTTTCGCAAATCTGTTTGGAGCACATCTTAAAAAATGTCGTAGGTTAACGATGTGCTGGATCGACAGACGTTGTACTTCAAGATAAAAAGCACTAGAACTACCATACATACAAGTTCTTGGTATAGTGGTTTAAAGGTACGGTCACGAGCGTTAATTTGGGACCCATTTCAAGAAAAATACCTATGCTTGAAGTCGTCAGTGTCATGAGAGATGTCAAGTCATTTGTAACTTTTAGGAAACTCAACCGTATTGTTGTAGAATGTCAGATTGACTTTGGACCTAAGGTGGGTACCAAATTAAATCTCGTGACTGTAAATAAGGTGATCCGACCTTCTTACTAACACAAGTTTCTAAAAAATATCATAACCTATGGATAAGTAAACATTGGCAACAATGCTCATAGATGGCGCTAAGTACTTATTTGACGACCTTACACGCAGGTTACAAAAACAATGAAAATATATTTCAAAAATATATGTTTACAATCTGTTTTGTATTTTATTAGTAGTAACTAAGAAATTCATACAGCTAGTCTTTAATAAACATTTCACAGTTCTCGCCCAACAGCCTCTTGTGTCTGTGAAAGCATCCATATCATCCATAGAGCTCTTTCTATATTCAAAACGCCCGCATCTTGACTTACGTGAGCACACAAAAGCGTTCAGAATACAGTACAAGATTAGCGTATATAATATTTGCTTCCAAGGAGTGTGGGTACGCGATAAAAATATTATATTTATTATAGACCGCGTTCATTCACCACGCGTCATGCGGTGACATCCGACTTCGTTTTCGAACGGTCGCGAATAGGGTTGCGAAAGAGGTAAAATGTATATTAAAGCGTGCGAGACTTTGAGCTAACAAGAGTAAAAAGTCGGTTTTAAGCGTAGGTATGGAAAAAAGTTAGAATTGTAAATTTTTTCACGTTTTATTTAATTTCGTTTCTTTGATTGTGCGTTTGTTTGTCAGATTTAGTTCGAAACTTGCAAGTGTAGGCACGTAAGCCCCAGGGCAATGCAATAGGATGGCAAAGCACATAGCTAATTTCTGAAACCTTACTGTTTTTATGTAAATCTTAAGCATGGGTTACGTAGGTTAGGTTAGGCTTGTGTTCTTGTGTATCGATCACCGATACTTTAATGGGAACATTAAGATACAGGAACATTAAGATAAAGGGCAACTCACAGATGTAGGTAGAAAACTTGTGATATGCTTGCAGATAAAGTTATGTATGCGACTGTACGCATAATTAGGCATTAAAACACTCGTGTGATCTTATTATGAAACTCGCCTTTCGGCTGGCTTCATTAAACCACACTCGTGTATTAATGCCTCCATTATGCAACAGTCACATAAATAACCACATGTGTTGTGGCAACCCTGTTTAAGTTACGTCAGCCATCTTCACGCCCCCGTCAATGCTTGCGTCGAGTCAATACGCGTGTGCCAATAATTTTTCATCTAAACCCATTATTGTGTCGGCTTACTATCAGCCGCCACAGCGGCAACGTGTTGTGATCGTTTGCATTTGTGATTGGGAAGGGTTCGGTGCTAGAGAGGTTTTAACGAAATATGTTATTTGCTTATGTGGTGGCTGTGTTAGGTCTACATCCCTAGTTTTACTATAAATCCAGTATAGCACGTAGTTTTAAGCTGAAAAGTTGATTTGACAGATGTCAACGCAGTACAAAATATGACGCAAATTGACCAAGAAGCGAAATGTCCAGTATGTAAATTGACCATGCCTAAATCGTGAATCGGCTAGATAACAGCAAGTTAAAGTATGTAAAATGGGCTAACTGCTTTCGATAAGATTTGACAATGTGCTATTCCTAGAATCAGTTTTTTGACATAATAGATATAATTTGGACATTATGCTACTACTATATAAAATTTCATTGGTTTGAAGTGCGTTTAGTATGAGCATAACGTATCTAAATATAAAATATCAGTGTATGCTACACGGACTTATTTCTATTTTGATGTTCTGCGTTTTGGACGTTATGTTAATTGGGCAAATTGCTAATATGACGCCTGACATTTCCCTTCTTGGTCAGTTTGCGTCACTGGTCATTTTGCTACATAGACGATTCGGTAAGATCTTTACAGAAGCGCGTGGAGCTAACTCCGTGTGCTTCTGTTTATTCCACAAGAGAAAATACTCTTTCACCGAACAATCCATGGATTTTTTATATTCCGTAGATTAAAATGACAGCTACAAAGAAACAGTGCTGTTCGTTGTTTCGTTTTGTGGTGTAATTATTAAAAACCGATACAATAAAAATTACAATGTACAGAACATATTTTAAGGTAGGTAATTATCGAAAATGAATAACAAATAAAATCTACATGGTATTCAACCTTTATCCTACTATTGGACAATTAGTGCCAACATACAACATTAAAAAAAGACACTGACGTGACGCTAACGCATCGCTTTTTGTTTACCGTAAGTATATTCGTTACTTACCTATCTCGTATAGTCCATAAAACTCGTATTAAAAATTGATTAAAAAGTACCCTTTTTTTCCCCTAACCTAAAAAACTGACCTAAACTCTTATAAGAACGCTATCATTTCCTCTGCCATCAGACTGAAAATAAGGCCAGTTTCAAAACTAGGACTAGAAAAATGCATCTTATACTCTTCAGAGTAAAAGTATCATAGAAAATGCAGTGCGGTCAGCGCAGTTTACAGCCGAGTCAAAAGAGTTTCGACTTCAAAGCGGCGCGGTATAACTGGCAGCTCCAAGAGAATGCTAAATAAACTGGCAACACTAAAGCAGTGCAAAATAAATGTGGCAACACCACATCACACAGCCATTGAATCAAAAGACAGACAGAGCGTGAAGGGATGAAAACTGGAAAAATAATAAAGGTGCGCTGTGGGGCGGCCTATTCTAGGATCTTGAAGGACCTGGGAGACAAGTATATTATATTATAGGTAATAAGTAACATAAAAACTTGTGTCGATGATTCTTTATTTGTTAGAGTTAAGATTAGCACTATAAGTTAAGATTAGCTGAAAGGAGGGTTAGATCACATTACAGATACTGCGTCGAACTTTGGCTGGTTCGAACTAGGTCAGATTGAATGTACGCGCTGACAGGTCATCCATAGGCAAACGAGCACACAGGCCACCTGAGTCACTACTCAGGTGGCCTGTGTGCTCGTTTGCCTATGGATCTGGGCCCTATGGACTATAAGACTTCGAACGCGTTGGCAATCCTAAGGAATAAGATGGAACGCCTCTATGATAGGAATTTGACCGGTCATTTTTGGTACACTTGTATAGTCCTCTCCTGAGCCCTATCTAATAAAAGTTACAATATTATAATTACCAATCGACAAAATAATTTATTAGTTTTATTTTAACAATAGAGATTGACAAGTTTGGACTAAATGCTGCCCAGAAGTGAAAAGACCTATCTATTAGAAAAAACACATATTTTCAAAATTGGTTCAGGAGGAATAAAGTTTTGTTGCGTCGTTTTTACTTTGGACTTTTGGTTATCTAAGGTTTTTCTGTAAGCGATTATCAAATGCACCCTTTGAGCGCCAACGCCTAATGTGGTCACAAGTCTTAAAGGCCACAACGCCACTGTCAACAAATGATTTTATTGATGCATTCATCCACATAAAGCGATCTTGAAGATTGCTTTATGTGGATGAACCTAAGAATAATGGGCTAGGCACCAAGGCACCTTTTAGGTGCCCTGCTCTATTCCTTGTTTGAAATATTATCAACGACGATGACGACCATAAGAGAGTAATGTCCTAATAAATGGATTTTATTGATGAATAAGTTCTCACCAAAATGTCTTTTTTTTTCATGACTCCCTGCTGGCCTGTCGTTTAACGCACTCGCAATCGTAATCGATTTCAAAATGGAACACATGTTTTTATTCTGTATGCACACAAGCGTTCGATTTTCAAAATAAAATCAATCGCGATTGCGAGTGCATTGGGCAATAGTCCCTCGGGTTAGATCTTGAAGCGCTTTATTCTAGTCTACTGTTAGCCTAAGGAACATAATGCATTATGTGTTCATTCTAGGCAGCACTTGGTCCAACTCCCATGCAAAGATGGTCAACCTCCTTTGATGCTTTACTGAAGGGGTTTTTTGTAAAGTTTGTCACTTTACGACTACCTATGTTAGCTTGTAACATTTATTTTCTGTCAGTTAAGTATTAACTTGGGCAGCCTAGTCCAGAATAGGTTTTCCGCCAGTTAGACTGCGGCCCTCGAGATGTCAATATTGGCCGACACGTTTGCGAGGTATGGTTTATACATCAAAGCCGCGCCACTCAAAGTGAGACTTGAATCACACTTCGTAAACACGCCCTGCAGACAGTACTGAGGGGGCACCGTTACTTAAAGGCAGGACAGACTAACAGTCCGTAGGTCGATATTGGCCTGACGATTTCTCGGAACTGTAAGTGTGGGTAATATGGTTTAATTCTGAGAGATCACGGTAAAACCTGCTTTATTGCGTGCGTGGATGGTGCGTGGCCTAAGGATCGTTGTTGTTTACAAGATACGTGCATAGGAACGAGCTGAGTTTCCTTAGCACTGCGATTTATGTACGTTGAAAGGGACACCTACAAATGTAAAAACAGTACTTTTAGAGATATAGGCTTATTTCGATCGATCTCCAACTACATACATAAACTCACGCCTTTACTCCCAGAGTGGGGTAGGCAGAGCTACAAAATTTCCAAAAACTATAAAAACTTTTTGATAATAACTTTTGACTTTTTTAAACTGTGGTTGGAAAATTGATAATGCGTGGTGAGCGTGGTGAACGACAGTTTTACAACAGGCCGTATTAATATTTGCGGCAGGCATACATTGTTTAATGTGAGCGCTCCATTGATTGTGGACTGTCAGGCGGCCTGGCAGACTGTAGGTAATCTGTTGGTCTGTGGTGCCCTTTAGTTGCTAGGTTGCTACATAGGTATAGTCGACGTTGGAATACAATTATTATTTTGCTACCTTCTCACGTTACCGACATGTTTGGCTAGGCTAGCAATGAGGCTTTAACGTCAGAGTAGACTTATATAAAGCTTGTTTAACGCTTGCTTTTAAGACGCTTATATTCATTGATTACATTGATATTTAGTTCTCAAAATGGTTACTGTCACTCGTAACTCGAAGAGAAAGGGATAGAGCTAACGTAACTTCGAATTTCGATTTTTAAAGGAGGGTTTCAAGGTTGGCAACGCATTTGCAGTTTAAGGGCCGTATACGTATATACTCATCTTGGCTGAGATGGCCGTCAAAGGATACTTCAAAGTAAAGGTAAGCGGCTAGTCAAAGAAAACTATCATTTTTGACGCGTTTTGAGAAGAGCATTACAGTCGAGGTCAGTTTATTAATAACAGTATCAAAACAGTAGTAACTCGAAATACTTGAATCAAAACTAGGAGGTTTTTGAGTTGATATATGTACTGTTTGGATCTAGCAGTGCGACATGCCTCGTAGTATTTATTGCATATCTAGTATTGAGATTGGAAATATCTAAGCCTCGGATCTCACTTTTCATCAGGTGGTCTGTGTGCTGATTTACTTTATTCATGCAATACAAAAAATACAACAAACACAAACTTGTAAAGACTGAACGTTTTGTTTTGTGATTCGATTTAAATAAACTTATTCAGATACGTCTTTATTTCTTTAGCTGTGACTAACATAAAGCGCTTTAACACCGCGCGTCCTCAACGGAGAACAAATAATATTAAAACATAAATTATCGAAAACGTCGCACCTTCCTATGCACAAAATTAATTACATAGTTCGCGAGCATAAGACCCGTTACACAGCCGCCGTTGGAACTCGTTCCGAGCTGTTTCCTAGTACATCGAAGCGTTATAAACGAGACTCTACTAGAGCCATAATGTTAATGCGTCAATGTAGTACCAAACGAGTTATTTCCAACATGTTACTGTGGACCAAATGCACGAAAGGACCCGATTTAGGGGTATAGGGTAAACGTTGCAATATTTGCAGCAAAAGCGTGCATTGTAAATTGGTTTACAACACGGTTTCCTTGAAAGTGCCGTTTATTGAAAAATGATAGTGAATTTGCCGTGATTGGCTAGCAGGCTCCGAAAGTAATTTGATTAGGAGCACCTTCGGTGATATAATGTTGTTATGAGGACAGGCCAACGAGAGTTTGTAATGTCCGGCAGTGTAGGTACCACCCCAGCTACAAAAAGAGGGGGGTTTCAAGTTGGACGCCTATGTCTGTGTTAGTGTCTCTTTGTCTGAGACATTGTAGTTCCCATACAGATGGACATCGTGGTTTTTTAATAGAATCCTTGTTTAACTAAGGTGGTATTTACCTATGTGTATAGGTAAAATGAAAATCGGTTGGGCACTTTAACGCCCACTTGTGTGGACCAGAGTTAGCGTCTTAACCCGAGGTTAAGCGGCAAACCACGTACAAAAGTAGACGCTTAACTCTGGGTTAAGGGCTAACTCTGGTCCGCGCAAGTGGGCCTAAGAGTAATTAGCTCTTGATGTAGGAGGCGCGATTATATCAAACGGTTACTATATATAATAGGTAGGTACCTAACTATGCTCACATTACATAGCCTGCCTGCTTGCTTATATAGTAGGCTGAAGTGGCAATGGGCAGGCATAGCTCGAAGAATCGACGGCCGACGGGGACGGACTCAGCGTGGGACAACCGCCTGCATGATGACAGACGACCTAATAAAAGTGGTAAGAAGCCAGTGGATGCAGGCCGCGTTTCGCTGGAAATCAAAGAGGGATACCTGTATTGAGCAGTGGATGACTACGGCCTGAAATGATAGTAATGACCTATTGCCTAACGCACTAGAAATGGCAATCGATTTCAAAGTGGAACAATAGTTTTTATACGCAGGCAAGCCTTCGATTTTTAAATTGCGATAGCGAGTGCGTTAAAGTGGTGATAGATGGTCGAATAAGTACGCCGTACTTATGGCTCGGCGACCTTACGCGCCCGGGTTCAACCTAAGTAGGTACGCGAACTTTTTAACTAACTTCTAAAGGTACAGTTCTGCAGGTTTTCACAGGCGAAAAAGGTCGTCGGGTACGCGTACTAGTCTGGGACCTTAGGCCTTAGGCAATAGCACCTCTAATAAATCATAATTAAACTTTTGGTGCCAAAATGAATCAGTGAACCGTAAACGAATCCACAGCCAAGCTAAATAGGAATTGAGACGACAAACAAAAATATAAAAAATATATCAAAAATGTCACAAGCCAAATATTAATAAAGCTGAAATTAATAAAGCCGTTTCAAAGCAGGTACCTATTAAGGCTGCAGCTGTTTTTTGTTTATTTCACTGAAAATTTTCAGGACGGGGATTACAGTTGGTGAGCGTCCTGTGGGGGTATTCTTTGACGCACCAGAGATAAGTAATCGCCATCGAAATAGCCCAATTTGATCTTCTACAGGGAATGGAGATGCAAGACAAGCTTGCAGAACACTTGGTACTTAAAACTCTTATGCAAAGAGCCATTCCCAATTTTAATATGGCGAACGCGTTGCCATCATTAAAGATTAAGGGTCATTTAAATTGATGTTGAGAGAGAAACCTGTTTCAAGACACGTCGAAATAAATGTCTGGTCGAAGAAAACTATCATCTCAAGATCTTTTTAGAGGTAAGTAGGCATAAATAGTCTAATAAGTACAGCTGGTTAAATGACTCAACTCTTACACGGGTCTTATACGGGTAGGTACCTATAATTGTATCGAAATGCCTTTCAACGAACGTATCTTTACGCAAAATTTTCATTTAATGAAACGTACGTTCGTCGAAAGGCGTTTCATCGAAAGGCATTTCTCGCCGTATGAGTTGTTTTAATGTCACAAGTCTAACCTAATCTAAGTAGATTTCCAAGCTAATTATATTCTGAAAACATCATGGTTTTAGCAGAAATTAGCGTTCAATGAAATGAAATTCGATGAAGTGTAATTCGGTATAATAGTGGGTACCTTATACGTACAGCAAAATACAAGAGACGGTGTTAGGGATCCTGTCAGACTTGATCTGGCGAGGTCTTTACTCGCTAGAATCGTTTGACGAACGGGACATCCGGGTGAACTAGTTTTAAATGAGATACCGGGATGAAGTGAGGGAAGTTGGTCTGAATCGTAGCAAGTGGAAGGAAGTGTTTTCTGCCTCCCCTACGGGAACAAGGCGTGATTGTACGGTCACGACTGTCACGAGCGTTAATTTCGGACCCATTTGAAGAAAAATAATTATGCTCATTTGTAACTTTAAGGAAAGTCAACCTTATTGTTGTAAAATGTCAGATTGACTTTGAACCTAAGGTGGGTACCAGATTTAATCTCGTGACTGTATGTATGTATGTATGCCTCTCTCAAGATGCATCGGAGATAACAGTTTTCTTGTCTTGAATAGGGCATTTTACTTAAGATCAGTTTCTTAATACGGCTACCACTTTAGGCACAGGCTACCCTTAAGCGAACCCTGGAGAGATACGCGATAGTACAGAACGTACAGACCAAGTTAGCCTAGTTTGATCCAGCTCTATCCTGCGTAACAGAATACAACCACTAAAGTTACGGCTTTAATATAAAAATAAAGTTTAACGATGGCGATGCGCAGTCTGTTGCAGTTTCGCAATGTTGAGCCCGATTTATTGCTCGGAAACACCATTTTATTCCTGATACTTTTTGTGGGCTTCAGCCATAAAATTTCCTTAAAATCCTTAGTCGCAGGAGTTCAATGGATGCAGCATATACAAGGGGATCTTTTAAAGACCTATGTCCAGGAGTGGGATGTCTTTCAACGGATATAATGCTAATTATTTTCATAATAACAATTTCTTTGATTTATTTAAGTGATTCGTCTCTTACGTTTCTTACGTCTTAAATTTGTCATCGGTAAAAAAAATGCAAACTAACATAAAAAAACATAAACTTCACTGGGTTTATACAATGTTTAAATCATATTTTATATCTATACAAGCTTAATCGAATAAATAACGTTTCGAGTACCGTTCGAGCTATCGATTCTGCGCGACATTACGAGTGTAATAAAGCGCCTGCAAACATAGTAGGAGCAATATTTCAGATGCTGTTAATAAACTTGGTGCCATGCTGCTAGCTACAGGCGTTGGATTGACTATGCTAAGGATATTTGCAATTTGTAATGCATTCATTATTTTTTAATAAAGAAAGGTTAGTTTGTTCTGAACGATGAAGATTTTGAAAGTAATTAATGTAAATATGGATGGACTTTTTAAAGTTACACTTTTCATCCGTAAAAAGACTAGAATCGTAGAAAACTTTTAAATTGTCGTTGACAGATTTTAATACCAATAAAATTGTTAATAGGGATACCAACTGCAAGGGTTATTTTATTTATAGTTAGTAAATATATTAATTATTATGTTTAGTAAAATTTTATGTGCTCTATAAAATAAATGCAAACCGTGTAAATAGGAATGACGTCATATTCAAACGTCATTACATAGATATTATATGTAGGTACGTAAAATATCTAAGACAGATACAATGAAATTCTTACTCCACTTCGCGTCAATAGTAAAATTTCGTTTTCTTTTTAGATTTAAATAAATGGCCATGTTTTACGCACGTTTTCGCCTTACCTAATACATATTAATTATGTTCTATTATTATTTAATTAGAATATTAAGAAAAATATACTTTTAACATTATCTTGGTTACTTAAGAAACGGAGGTGTTTTTCACCGTATTTCATGTGGCGTTAGCATGTGACGACGAGTCCTTATATCAAAAATACCTAGCACTGGATGCTGGCGAAATCTCAGTAGCCGAGAGATAAGACTAAGTACCGTTAATTTGTTTGTTTCAGATAATGAGTACTGGAGATTATCCGCGTAAAATATTCCGAGCTGTATGATAATGCGTAGACGCAGGTTTTTTAACAACGTTAAGGCGATGGCATTTTGAAAACACCTTTTAATACCAAATCTGTAGATCTCGGTGAAGAAGTGAATGGGGTTTTTTTTTTACATAGGTTATTGACGACAATTTCAAAATACGCAGGTTTTTAGAGCTTAATTTTAAATATTGTTGTTGGTAATTCTGTAGCTCTGCCTACCCCACTCTGGGAATAAAGGCGTGAGTTTATGTATGTATGTATATTTATGTAATTTTAAATATTGACTTCAATTTTGATAAAAAAAATATCTGGTAAACGTCTTAGCCTATTTCGTTCATTGAATACAAAACGGACACAATTCGAAATGAGTCAGTGTTGCATTTTAAAATTAGAAACGGTTGGAATACGATTTTTAATGTTGTAGGTAATTCTGTAGTTCTCCCTACCTCACTCTGGGATTACAGACGTGTATGTAATTTTGGTGAACCTGATATCGGCCATTTTGTTTTGCTTTCTTAGTATTTTTCTTTACAAATTTCCCACGCATTGATGTATTCCGTTCTAAAAATAGGTCAAACATGTCAACAATAAAGATTACGATCTATCTATCTACCTTGACCTTTTAATAGAAATACCAATAACCATTATAACGTAGCTGTGTAACGTTTTAAACTCAAGCGCAGGTGTAATACGTAAGTAGAAAGCATGCTTAATCCTAATCTCACGATAGCTATCAGCATAGTAACTATGCAATCAGTTTGATTTCACTGCTACTGCTAACAAGAATGAGCAATAAAATTGTTACGGAACGCTACACATTATGACTTAATATTTTTTTGCAAAATATAAGTAGGTACTACTTAATAATGCAACTGTCACATAATGGAGTCTCTAAAATGTTCGAGTGAGACTTAGTTGATTCCTTTTTTAGGTATCCAGGACACCCTGTATAATAATAAATATTTTTTTTATTACATAGAACCCTTAATATCAATTTGTGTGAAATACTTCCTAATACAGAAAAAAAAGAACAAATGCCGGGATTAGAATGCGAATTACGCAATCTATACTTACTTATAATATAAGAAAGAGGTAAAGTTAAGGGGGGTTAGGGGAGGAGGGGGGGGGGGTTGGTTGGTAAGGGGTAATCTCTGGATCTATGGAACCGATTTTCAAAATTCTTTTACCAATAGAAAGCCACGTTATTTGTGAGTGTCCATAGCTCTAATTAATCAAAAAAAACGGGAACAGCAAGTAGCAACTTTAATAAAAATATAACTGAGGGTTTCCTCTTAACATGACATAAAATATATTTCTAAGCTCTCCGAACATTATAAGTCATTATGAGTTAGTGTCTCAGTAAATACAGATAAGACTGTCCTTTGTGTCACAAGTCTTTAGAAGCTGAAATATGATTGATAATGACAACTTGTTATCAATGAAAAATAAGGTTTCGTTCTCAATCTTAACTGTCCAATTAGTAAACGTGTTAATTCGGTTTAAAAGCATGTTGTTCTTTAAAATTAACATATAAATTGTCAGCCTTGCACTTACGCACGTGTACGCATGTCTAAGAAATATATTTCTTGGCCACTATGGAACTATGCCAGAGTGACGTAATCAATCAAATCCTAAGATTTTGTATAGGATTGGACTTACAGTGTCACTTTGACGTAGTTCAATAGTGGCGTAGAAATCGATTTGTTTGACTGTACAAATAAATGACATAAGGAAGGATTCATAAAGGAATACTGAAGTGGTTTGGTCATGTGGAGAAAATAGATGAAGTGAGATTGACGAAACAGATATATGAAGCAAGAGTAAATGAGAATGTTGGAAGAGGGCGGCCAAGGTGAACGTTCCTCGATCAGGGGGGTTATTATGACATGGCTATGCAGTTCATTTTACGGTGAGCATAAAGGACAGAGCTATAGCAGTTATATTGCTCCATCATTTTCTCTCAACGGAAAAAGAACTGCATAGCTATGTCATAATAACCCCCCAGTTCGGGGATGTATTAAGAAAGGGCCAGGTCTGGAGAGTTGGTAGGTACCCTAAACCGACGTACGTGTATGAAGAGACTTATGAGTGTGGAGGAAGCTCGGGAAGTTGGTCCGGATCGTAGCAAGCGGAAGGAAATGGACTCTGCCTGCCCCTACGGGAAAAAGGTGTAATTGTATGTATGTATGTACAAGTAAATGACAATCAATGTCTTAAAAGCAAGTGACGTGTTCTCGTCAATTGTTAACAGGAACGTTTTAAAAAAGTGTTCTGAAAATAATAATTACAGGTTTGTTTCAATCTCCAAGGCATACAATTTGTTTTTGATTTTTTAGTTTCTTATTTACTGAGAAAATAAATAAACAAATTTCTGCTTATGACTAACTAAAGAGATAAAACGACGCATGGTCTTTTCTACGTCACAGCTAGTGCTAAACTTAAAAACGTAATTCTGACCATTAGTCCAATACGGTAGAAAACGCTCATAATAATCAATATTTTTTATTTGCAAATACTAGAAAAAAAATGTATGCATGATTTTATCAGAAACCTTTAAAAAAAACCTATTGGCCACAAATTGTTTTTAGTAAACCTAAATAAAGAGAGCATCCCTAAAGGCAAAAAGAGGATTGAATTATGAGGCTAAAAATGACCATACAAAATGCGGTAACGCCTCTGTCTTCTTAAACCTTACCTATTTTTTATGATTTTTGAATAATGTTGTAAATATTATGAAAGACTAGGTCTGTACCTTTCGTTTCCTAGAAAATATATCAAAAAAAAAAACACGGAACCATCTTCGTAATAACTACTTACAACATGTTCAAAAACCGTGGCAATGAGGCTTGATTTAGGGAGTTAAAAACATTACCACCCGGAGCTAAATTTCTTATAATCCTCTCAAGCTACACGTCGAAGGAAAACGTAATGAGGAATCCACATTCGAAGAGCTGAGTGTGTAAGAGAGGAACAAAAGATCCTAGACAGTCGAAGTGTACATAAAAGGGTCCATCTGTGCCGAATAAGATTGCTATCTATTGTCCTTTTTTGTACAGTTTTCATCTACTCATCGAGACTAAAGTATCAAAGTAGATAAAGGATTTACGTAAATAACAGTCTTGAGCTCTGCCACCTTCCAAACCCATCATCAGATCAGCACAAAGATACCATTATATTGCATTGTCAATGGGATTAGGCACATTTGTATTCCAATATCGGTAGATTTCTCCTCATTCCAATACTGGTAAATGATTCAACATTCGACAAGTTAATCTTGTCAGATTTGAATTACTCATATTGAATTGACATGGAAGTTAAATAAAATGTAATAATAAGTTTCTGACAGAAATGCCATTATTTGGACAAACTTTTGCGGTCATTATCTGCTTATGGTTTATGGTTGGTGAATAAATGTTTTTTTTTTCATCTTCTTCTACTTATCAAGTATGGTGGAGATCCTGGCGCCTCCACCATAAGGTCTTAGATACCACAATATTACGTTTGTCAATTGGTTTACATTTGTATTCCGAATTCCTGCTCATTCCAATAACGGAAAATTATTCCATATTGACTTGCAAGTTGACTAAATCATACTAAGTGTGGAGTTAAATAAAATCTTACCATCGATCTTTTAAAAAAAAAACCGGGCATGAGCATGTCGAACTATGCTCATTCTCACGCCACTGTTACAAAAAAAATGTCTCGATAAAGAACAAGTATGAACTAATTTGTATTTAAAGGTATCTTAAATGATTTTGGTATAGGCATAAACACTTTAGGGTCGCCTGTATGTACTGTATTTCAAGAACCAATCAAGTCTACTTAGTCAGTATAGGTACCTAGTTGACCTTTAAAATTATAAAACGACTCTAGCGTAAATGACACTCAATATTTCTTTAGCGGTATCTCAAATCTTAAAATTGATAAGTGCATGTACAGTCAACCAATTTGATTCCTAGGCCACTATGGACTTTGTCAACGTGACGTTGTAAACCAAATCATAGGGAGTCTCTCACGTTTTGGTTGACAACGTCACTTTAACATAACTAGTCCAAAGTGGCCTAGAAATCAAATTGGTTGACTGTACACAATATAGTCTTAAAGAGTTACTGATACTTCACTCGATGTTTTAATGTAATGAAAATATCTTTGCTGTACTTGTATGGGAGGAAAACAACTAACACTAAAACTTTTTATTTAACATTTTATTTTACAACTTTGTCGGCGTAATTTAAATTCAACCACTGATCCAAATTACACCTTTGTAGTGCCACAAGTCTCTGAGTCAGACCGAGGACAGACGGAGACATGGACAAACAGACATGGCGAAGCTATAAGGGTTCCATAGTTGACTTCGGAACCCTAAAAAACCACATAGAGCGCATATTTGTCCACAAAGTAGATCACGAATTTAAAAAACACCAATCCTTTGTGAATCGATCCAAAAACTTTACAACGCGAGGGACTATAGAAACAATATTACCTAAGCCTCTTGCGTCTGAAATACAAGAGCGTTCGAGTGCTCTCCAGTGTAGCAGTATTGTTTCTCTTGGAACCCCGCACTTCGACGCGCGAGGAATAACGGATTACAAGTACATGCAAAACAAATGAAGGACTGTTGAGCCAAGTGGAGAACGTCTTACGATTTGCAATTGTTTTGCTTTGAGTTGTGTATAAGTTGAATTTACACAAGTCTAACAGAAAGTGTTTTAAGAACTCCGTGTATGATGGTTTTCGTTATTTTAAAGTTTTTTTTTTCAAACAATGCCTTTTTAATATTGTAACCCTGATGAGATGACTTTTTTGTCTGTCTGCCCGTTCGTCTGACGTTATTGTCTCTGTATTGAAATTTGGAATAGGTTTAGTACTAAGTAATCCTTAATTAATGGTTAACATGACTTAATTTTGAACTTTTCTGCTAAATTAGGATTAATACTGAATTAATGCTACATAGGGTAAAGTCAGCCAGAGACCAGTTAGTCGACGTGGTGGTGGCCTCTGCCTTTACTTTGTATAAGTGGGAAGAGTACGAAAGATATACTTCCCACTCTTCGCACTCATATTAAAACTGCTAAACACTGGTGACTTTACCCTACCTACTTAAATTGTTTACAAAAAACACAATACTTCTTACAAACACATTACAATAGTGGAACGTTATAACAATTTTAAACCTACTACAATTTAATTATATTAGGGTAAAAATCAAAATAAATGTACATACAGACGCTATTTAAATGTCACTTAAATGATGTCTAACTTACAATTTCATTACAAAATGACGTATGTTTGACATTAACCAACAGTTTCGTTACGGTGACAAAACTCTCTTTAACTAGACATTTATTTTGATTTTTACTCATTATAATATTTTGTGAATGTAATGATTAATCTAATGAGGTTCACTAACTAGTCACATTTATTTAGAAAGAAAACAAAGAAAGAACGACGTTTATTAAGGTAAGGTAACTCACTCTTATTTAATACTTATTATTTATTTTATTCTCTTTCCAAAAAGGAAACAGGGTTTAAATTTATATGGGTACCTAATGTACGTTGTAAGGTTTTACTGGCAGGGCTCTATGAGTTCCTTAAGTCAGCAGCAACAGTAGTCAAGGTTTTTCTAATAAAAGTTTCAGTTCAGTCAAGCACCAGCTATAATACCCATCTTATTCCACAATGCGCTCAAAAATATCTGATACGGTTAGTACTTCAAGCCTAGCCAAAATGAAGCTCTAGCTAAATCGTGCTGTTAAATCGTAGCAGAGCATTTTAATCCTAATATTGGTTAATTTTGATATCTACAATTTTAATAAAAGGGTCAAAATCTTTTTCGATGCACTGAAATTCTCCACTCTGTCACAGTCGTAATTGTTCTCTTTAAGTAGTAATGTTTTTTTAATCTAAATAAATGTTTATTTTATTTGAATCAGTAAAGTATTGTCAAACATCGTCAAACAAAATAAAATATTACTTCCTGCAAAAACAACTACTCTGCCATATTTCCCAGGGACAAATTTCAATGCATCAAAAAAGATTTTGTCCCAAAAAATCTACTATTTTTCAATCAATACGTATAAAGTATAAAGTGCTAGATATTTAAAAGAAAAAATAAAAATACTTTTACCTATTCACTACAGACACAAGACACACAGAAAAAAGTAAAGACAGAAGTCAGCAATAAACAAGTAGTTAGTGTGAATCGGACACTGGCTCAGCATAATGCTGAGGTGTTAAACACCTGCAGCGCTGATTTACAGCTAGCTCATTATTTTATTTACAAATTAGGTAGGTATAAAAACTTAAACGACGTTTAAAATCTTTAAATGAAATGATTATAAAAAAAATTACTAAAAAGTTTTAAATGCATTGACTAATCCTATATCAAAATTAAATTGGAAATAATAAGGACTGAGGCGTTGGAACTTGAACATTAGTTTGTTAACTCTTTGGTTGATATCTTTAGCAATTAATAGAATTACATCTGTCAAAAAAGTTTTGAAATTAAAAAGTGGCAACACCCTTGTCATCCCTTTCAAATCAATCGTAGAAAAAAGGGACGAAAATACAGTGTTGCCACTTTTTAATTTCAAGACTTTTTTGCTAGACTTTATCAGACTTACCTACACCCCTTAGATGGGCAGTAGGTCACAACATACATACACATACATACTAACATACAACCTAAAAACATTACACTCTTTTTGAGAAGTAAATTAAAAACAGATAGACATCATGTACGGTGTAACATCGAAATTCCGAAACTTAATCACCCCTAGCACAGTACCGAGTAGAGAAACAGTACGCTCGTAGACGAAGTTTTATTCCGCAGCTGCCGCAAATAAATGCTCATGGATAACCGAGATAAGTTTACGGTTTAAAAATTGAACCTTAGAATAAATAATTTACTTCATAGTATTTTATTTATTGATAGTTTTTAATTAAATTTATTTTATTAATAAATATATTATAATAGATAAAAGCTCGATATTATGTCATCTGAAGTTCTACAAGTAACTTCTGTAAGTTATCAAATGTCTTGTATATCTAATATTGCTGTTAGTTAGACAAACTTGTAATCGAGCCATTACAAAAGTTTGTAACTAAATTGCCCGCCACGTGCGTCAGAGAGCATCGACTAGATACGAGAGAGTGAGATTGAATCTACTCGTATTGCGTCGGAACGCGAGCTCGGCGGCATCTCGGCTATTGATTGCCAGTGACATTCTTTATCAATACACCCCGGCCCGCGAGCGGCCGCACCGCACAACTCCCAAAAGAAACAGAAACGTTTCTTCGCGCGCTACGAACGCACACGAAAAAAGGGCGGAGACAACGCGGCGACGTCGTTACCCAATAGAATTACGGCTTCGCCTTCGACTGGCCAATGAGAAGGAGCCGCCGGGGCGGGCGCGCGCACACGGCCGCGCCCTCGTTTCGCTCCGGCTTTTTATTTATTGTTGCGCGAAACAGCGCGCGCGACGGGCGTGTGATGCGTGCGTAGTTCGTTACGAGCATGGAGTCCGCCGTGGACTCAGCGTCGACCACGAGCGAAGTGAGCGGTTCTTCAGGAGGCTCGCCGAGAGTGAAGGCGCAGTCGCCAGCGAGGGCCATGAGTCCGCCTCAACTCCTAGCGCCGCGGATGCCGCTGCCGCCACCCGGCCTGGGCCTGCTAGGCTCTCTCCAGATGATGCACCATTCTCCTCTTGAGCTGATGGCGGCAGCGCACCACCACGGCCCTCCTCGCTACGGCAGCCCACCGCCTATATCGACATCAGATCCCTCGGCCAATGAGTGTAAACTAGTAGACTATCGTGGACAGAAAGTTGCCGCGTTTATAATCCAGGGCGATACGATGTTGTGCCTGCCGCAGGCGTTCGAGCTGTTCCTGAAGCATTTGGTAGGCGGGCTGCATACAGTGTACACGAAGCTGAAGAGACTGGACATAGTGCCGCTGGTGTGTAACGTGGAGCAGGTGCGCATCCTGCGCGGCCTGGGGGCCATCCAGCCGGGCGTCAACCGCTGCAAGCTGCTCTCCTGCAAGGACTTCGACGTGCTCTACCGGGACTGCACCACGGCAAGGTACGTTTCGAAACGAAACAACCCTCTAGGTGTGAATGTGAATGTTTCGTTTTGCAACTCTGCGGTCCGGTCGAGCGACGGTAACGTGATGTGTATTTTTTTTGGTTCGTCTGTTTTGCGCCTGTTTTGAGTTCACAAAAAATGGTTTCGCTTATTTTTGTTATCTCCTCGTTGGTGTGTTTTTGTATGGAATCCCAGAAATCTGATATGGTAAAGAAATTTGTTTTTTTTTATTACCTTAATTAAGAATACAAGCTAAATCGATACATATTACGTTGACGATTTACCTAACAATAACAGAATAAATTGCGTTAAATGAAAATAAGTAATGTTCTTACAGATTATATTTTATTTTATCTATTTTTATTTTCATTTTTAAGGAAAATAATTAAAATAATAGCGTATTATTTCAGTAAATTGCAATTTAGTTGATGATAAGAATTTTAAGTGATTGATGAATTATTCCCGATCAACGGTGGTCGCAACTCTCGATAGAAACGATAATTAACTCCTTAATTTGGTGTTCCCCGGAACTAGGATTGTTGCACTCCGCGGGCGAGGGTTGTGGTTCCCATTAATTTTTCACATTTTAATACGCGCCAAATATTTCCACTGGGTTAAATATTAAAGTGAGTTTCGGCGACGGAAGGGTTAAATCCCTGTTAATTAGCGGGTGAAGTTTAAATATTTAAATAGTAATTTTTACAAACGGTAAAGTTAGATTAAAAAAAGTCTTGTTTGTTGTGAGCGGCGGCGGGTAGGCCTAAATGGCTCGTTTTAATATTTGGTTCTGGACTCGTTTTTAAAAATGTAATGTGCCGTGAAAGTGTTCTCTTGGGCGTTGTAAAGTTAAATTTTTGCTCGTATTGACGGTTAATGTTTGTAATAATTAATGTTTGTTTATTGGTGAGCGGAAACGGCCGGCGAACTGGGTCCTGTGTGACTCACGTATTTAAGTTTACGAGTTTATCACTGATAGGCCATGCTCATTCGGCTGGTGATCTCATGGGGCATCTAGTTTTTGTGTTTTTGCGAGGCGTGTGTGCGGAACAAACAATCAAGTAGGCTCAACCGGGCACACATATCAAGAAATTAAAGGTTACAAATATGAAATTTTGGTTGTTTTATATGACTGTATGGGTATTACATGAATCAGAAGTCATACTTTTTAGGTGAATGAATTTTGTTCCTAAGTTAATACAATTCAATTGTTTCATTTTAGTGACCAAGCTGTTTATTGAATTGCTTTTAAACGAACATTTATAATTTTTTATAAATCATAATAAGTAAGTATTTAATCCATATTGATTATTGAATGCAGAAACAATAATAAAAAAACAAATGCTACGTTAAAATGCAATGAATTAATATTAACGCACTATTATAAAAAGAGCAAATGAAATGTAATTATTATTTATATTGTAACACAAACATTTTAACAGGAGAGCAATACGGATAGTTAGTAAAATAATCTCACAGTCACAGGTACAATGTTGAATTAGTGAAATCGCCGCGGCGGAAACCTGTCAATACGGATTAGTTTGATTTGAAAGGCCGTTGTTGATGCATTAAACTTTACTAAAAAACTGAAAAAGGTTAAACGTATTAACATTAAGAGGAGTTAAGGATGAAATATTATTATAACTCGAATATACGAATGATTGACGCGGATAACGATAATTTGCTACTGTTGTTTAATTGCAGTCCTACTGCTTTTTGTTAATTTACTGCGACATTATTAATTTTAATTGTAAATGACTTTTTTTAAGCGTACCATTTATTATATATTCTACATTAAATAACAATGATAGAATTAAGTAAAATATTTGCATTGTTTAATATTAATTACTTAATTTTGAAGAAAGGAACTTAATCTATAAATATTCTTAATATTATAAAATACATTAAAAGTTCCAGGTTAAAAAAAAACTGAAATGGCTTATTGAATTTTACATTAACTAATGCGGACTTACGGATAAAGTTGGTCTAACATTATAAAGTGGGTTAGGATAACAATGGTCTAAGTATTTACTTTGTCGTATACATTGTTACAAATAAAATCATTTTCATTATCTTAACACCAGGCACCTATTATTGTATCGAAACAACTTTCAACGAACGCATTACGCAGAATTTGTATTAAGTCGAAAGACATTTATCTCGCCGCATGAGTTAGATATTTTTTTTCCAGTCACAGGTCTAACCTAACCTCTATGAACTTAATTTTTGAGATATAGTAAAAACATGTTACATTTGGTACAATTGATTATATTCGACAACATTATGGATTACCCGTAACATCTCTATGCTTATAAAAGAAAGCGCCGAGGCATTTCTTGGGATGATTTCGCCTAAGCGACAACGGGAAAGATAATTCTTTACAAAAATACTGTTAAATTTAATCGTTTCGGAAACAAAAAGTTCGTATATTTTATTAACCTCCGCACTACTAGAATATTTTTAATTTCAAACAGGAGCCTGACAGCTTGCAACCGCTGTTTGTTAGGAAACGCAATATTTTTCAAAAATGGAACGCCCGCATTACAAAACGCAGTGTAAATAATAGGAGGTCCTTTTCACGCTTCGATAATTGCTCGGCCGAAGATAAACGAATGGGGTCGGGTTACTTCGGATCAGAAAACGGTATTAGGGTGTGGATATATCATTCTATAATTCCTTAGGGATATCTGTATTGTTATCGGAGTTACCGAAAGACTGGAAGTATTTTGGCAGGTTTGCGTTAGAAACAAGATGTTGAAATTACTTAGACGTCGGAAGTTTATAGCAAAAAATAATTAAATTTTATGTTCTTGTAGAATTTTGAGTGATGGCCGACAGAAAAGGGTAATGAATTTAATGAATGATAATACGAATGCAGTGCGCAGGAAAAACGTTTGAAGTTGAAATTGAATAATAATGTGTAATACCTATTTGGTTTTTGCTATCTTGTAACTATCATTTGAAAAAAATGACAAACATAAAAGAAACTATCGAATTTAGGTTGTCATGTACAGTGAGTCTCAGAAATGTGACACAAAAAATGTGCTTAAAGTTAAAACACGAATCCGGTAGCATTGAGCACGTTATTTTTAGATATCTCCAATAATAAAAGCTTTGATCCGTGATACAGGAAAAAACTGTAATAAGCTTAACAAACGAATGAACCGTAGAGCGAATAGAATCACAAATTTTCAATCGAATCCGTCCATTGTCTCTGTCTTTAGGAGTTCATCAACACGCCGACACTTTTTATGGAATTTCGAGCTTTTACGACGTATTTTGATGGCCCGTCTTCAAACGTAGTGATATTTTGTAAATAAACAATGCACTGAAAACAGACTCATTACCTTTGTGAAGAAGCCGGTGTCGGAACTTGGACTTTTTGGACACCAGGTAGTTCCGTCCAGAGCAAAAAGGCAGTATACGCGCATGGAGTTCATACTTTTTTAATGCGTGTTTCTTTTGACGGCAGAGGTAAGGCCCACACGCTGCCACACAGAGAAATATAAACAATATGTTAACGAGGTTCAAAAAGGGCTTTGCGGATGTCTCACAGGAAATAATGAAAACTTATTTGATTTTGGATGCCGGAACATTATAGGCGACCGAAAAAACGAGGGCACGGATCAATGCTTCAAAATGTAAGACATGTCTTGCATCAGGGAATTTGAGGTGAAACTAGGACTTCGTCATTATTAATCATTATACGTACTCCGTAATATGTTAGATGGTCGTGTTGCTTAGTTGATGAGTGATTCTATTTTAGATTTCTGGTTGGTTACTTGTATTTATTACATCAAAGTAATAGCGTTATATACTATGTTCATCTTTTTACGTGTTCAATGATATTAAGAGAAACATGAACAAATAAAACGTGTTTATTTTGTCGACTGTACAAGTCGTCTCGGATGTACTAGGCTTACATATATGTTAGGTAGTCTGTCTGGAATATCATGAATGGTGGGACTGGCAATGCTCCAAGTTGTGGTTCTCATTGAAATATTAAACCCAAGGAGCCGCAATGCAGTGTCTTAGGCACGCATGGCGCTTTTGATTGCCTTTATGGGACTATGTAATTGAAATTAACGTGGCTTGATCACGTGGAACTAGAGTGCTCTTAGAATCAAGGAAACTAATTGGAAAATTGTCTAGAAACAGGGTTTTCAAACATTTACATTGGTTTTTAGTAGACGTAATGGATTAAATATTTGTAGACCAATTTCATTGGAGTCATTATGAAAGTCATTTACTTTTTATCGCCCCTATTACACTTTAGAAATGTGGTTTAATCAAGATTTTTTCTTTTTGATAATCTTCTGAGCTTGAACTGTATATTTTCTAGCTATTATTAGAGTTTATTATACAGAAAACCAAACTAGTACAGGTTATATCTTGAGTTACTAATTTAAAAATAATAGATACAAAAGACATTTCAATTCATAAAAAGAACCGAAGACATGATTTGATACAAATTATGAATCAAAAGATAGATTCAAAACATGAATATGAAAAATTACGCATGCCTAAGCAACTATACTTACCCTACAACATAAACGTATGGCCTAAGCGTGGTTACCTTAATTCCAGTGTACACCAAAACCATTCACAAACCAATTCATTGAGCAGTGAATTGACAAATAAACCGGCAACAGAAGGAAACTCAATTTCCTCGGGCAGTAAAGCGACAAACGTTCCACAATGGGAATATCATGGTGCCAATTTATTACGAATGCTCAACAAGTTGCTGGGGAAAGACACTCGAAGCACAAAAAAAGACGCATCTAATACAACTGCTGTAGGAAATACATCCCAATTGTTAGGGAAGAGGGTTGGTTTGGTTTAGCAACTGAATTGTAGATTTGCTCTTGTTGTACGAGGGTGGAATCCAAACGAACAGACGGCATAAGGAGCCGACTAACAACGAACGCACTCCGATCCCATTCGGAAAACTCACACAAATGACACTGGGGAATCCCTCCAGCACTTTCGGTGCCCTGCGACACTCCTCGTGCCCAATTCCCCTACAATTCAAAGTTGATGGCATCGAATGCGCTAGACGGAATTATCTCTCTCTATTTCCGTTTCGCGTACCATTCAAATTGCATCCTTGTCGTGCCCTCGCGAAAATGCGTCCGTCTCTTTCCCATTCCGTTCATTCATGCGATTTCAATGGATTTGCAACGCTCAGAATTGGCGAGGATTTGGGGACGAGGCGACGTGGATCGCTCGATTTGCACGAGTCTCCTATTTCCGATACGTAATTCGATGAGTCAGTTAGTTACAGTCAGTACAGAAAAATAAATGTTTTCTATTTGTTTAACACGCGCGTTACGAAATGTGCATGTCACTCTAGACTTCACTTGTTTTTATTATCGCTGATTTTTTGGTGTTCCGATTTTGGTTCTTGTACAAAAACGTGATAGTATTTAGTATTTTGAATTTCAAAACGTTGAAACGGTCTTAAATAGAGAATATTAATGATTTTTCACATCTACAATAAAAGCTAAAAAAATAACCAAGATAAATTGCAAAATAGAATTTAACATAGAGTTTGTATGGCCGCCTGTTTGTTACATGATGGATGTCCAGTGCATATTGGATCTCTCTGTCCAATCGCTGACTAATTAGCACTAAAATACTTGTATTATCTGTATTTCTTGGCCAATTTTAATTTTGATTTCCCTTTTGGTGATCGGTATTGCCATACTTTGTTGAGAAATAGGATTTAAAAATACATGCATATTCCTTATTTGGCTTTCTCCAACTGTGAGAAACTGGGTCCTAGACAATAACATCAAAGCTTCATAATTTAAATTATAGTACTCAAGATATGTAAAATACAGTCCGAGCACTGACAATGAAAAACACAGACATGTTTTTTTAACTCAGTGCAATTTTTTTATAACTTTTGCGATGTAGAAAGATACCGCGAGCAGAAATAGTTGTCCGCTAGGATTCGAACCCTGGCCCCGGCCGTTTCCACCCAACCATGGCTCCATAGCTTAATTAAATCGCATCCGTGTTACTTATTGAATGGCTTTAATGGCTGATGTATGAATCGCATGGCGTGTAAGCAGTAGCCGTTGTGTTCTCATAATTGCCCCATGTGTTGAGCTGGGGCTCTAATCATTCATAATTATAGCAAAGAGTCATTGCAGCTTATCATGAGATGAACTGTTACAATTGTATAAACGCGAGAAACTGATGGATGCTTGCTCTAGAAATAAGTACGGTTAGCATCGTGAACTACAAAAAAGTGTCAGTAATCGAGTAGCTGCCAAAAAAAAAATCGGGCGTTTCTCACCCCTTAAATGTAGTTACATTTTCACGATTTTTGAATATGTTGGAGACATGAAAACTAGGTAAGAATGTTCCCGTTTTTTTTCAAGAAATATTTTCCTGGAAAGGTACTTAGCGTATAGAACTAGAGTTTTCATAATAATCATCATCATCATGAAAAAAAAAAAATGGAATTTAGGTTGCAAATACATTTTTGCAATTCACTTTCCACATTTCCCATATTTTATATTGTTAGTTAATTTAGGTCACATGCAATAATACTATAAGATTAAGTTTTTGTTTGTATCTATAGTAGAGTTGATTTTATAGACATTAGAACCCTTTAGAATACAAAAAGAACAATTGACGATAAAACACCTCAATAATAAGATAACTAGCTATAAATTACAATGAAATTTACTACAAGAAACACAAACGGAACGCAATAAATGTCTCTAGTAATTTATAGATCATTTAAAGATACTCTGTTGCACTAGACGCCATATAATTGGCGTATACTGGCTGCTAAGAACACTTTTTTTCTGGCGGTACCCTTAAAGCTTTTTTACATTATTAATCCAATGCAGATTAGATAAAGACAATGGAAGGCGGAAATGCAGGAAAACGACCTTTTTGCGCTACTCGCTCCACTCGCTATTGTGTGAGAGGTACTAATTGCTGGTGAAAACCTTCTCTATGCGCTTGAGGTGGTTTAGGGGCTTATTTGAAGCTGTATAGATGGTCAGATGATTTATAACTGTGATGATAATTTATATGAATGTAAGAATTTCTTAAAAAAGTGGCTATTGAGGCGGTATTAAAATGTCATTATTCATGACATACCGCAAGATGGCTTTAATATTTTTTTGGAATAGACCTTTCCCTTTGTAACTTTTTTTTCAAGGCAGTGGCATGAATGATGCATTTTTATATATAAATATTATCACTGAAATAAACTTTTATAAAAACTGATTTGTAAATACGTGAGTAAAGTTAACCTTTCTTGGATTTCTATTCAAATTAATTGCTTCTTAATCCGATTATTCCTACTAATATTCTAACTATAAATTGTAATACGCTTATCTAAGTATTAAACATAGTTTTATTTCAATATGATACACCCTAACGTCTCTTAAAATACCTTCCAGTCTATAAAAATACTTTAAGCGAAATACTTGACATTACCAACCATTTATCTGCCATGTATAGTGCGAGAAAAAAGCGTTTTCTGCCGCGTGACAAAATGAAGTTATTATTGTTTAGATTCCGCAAGATCGAACAATTAGCCCGTTACATAGTGATACCGGCAAAAAGCTGTAGCAAGACGCCGCGGTGCCTTCCCATGGTAATAATCAATTAAACTAAATCATCAGCGCTTGATTACTGTGCAACAATGTTGCCGTTTGAGGCCAGGAAGAAAACAGTAACTTTCCGGTCGCTAATTTAATCTAAGCTAGAGAATGGGTCGGTTCGGAAAAAAGTCCAACTTGTGTTTTTTATTGTTTTTCTAATTGAAGCAAACTTGAGAAAATTAAACTTAGTGTAAAATGTGCCGTTGTGTCTACTTTAGTGGTATTATTTTTAAATCGAAAATTTTGCACTACAGAAAGAGTTTGTCTGTGCTTCCGTTTCTCAAGAAGAAGCAGAGAAACGGATAGACTTGATTCTTTGTACAGAGATATTTGGAGTGATGTTATTTTGTACACTCTGCCAAAAATGCAGTCTACCACCCTACGGTTGCAGTTCATTTGCACGTCATAATACAGCAAGTTCGATTTTCCCTTGCAACAATATTTTGACAGTGACAGGTGTCAACCTTAGCGATAATAAGATCTCTCATAAACTTTTGTCATAACTGGTAGACCACTCTATTGGCCGACCGTACCCATGCAAAAAATAATACGAAAATAGAGTAGCAAAAGTTTGCAATATACGTTTTAAACATGTCATGTTACTCGTAAATTACATCACGGATAGCTAATTTTAGATGTTAGTTAACAATAACAAACTTACAACAAAGCAACGTTTCAGATAAGGGCTACTTATACCCCTCGTTAACTCTGATATACGATTTATAATAAAAAGCAATAAAACATTTGCAACAATTTAAAAGGGAATCGATAAAAACTTGGCCGTAACAACCGAACGGACTTACAACTTAAAAGTAGTAAATTGCTTTTTACTGCTTTGCTTTATTACTTTTATTACAATAAATATGTGGATGGAAGTGATTAATTTAAATACCAGAAATTTGCTGGCGTGTTTTAATTAAAATGTCTATTCCGGTGTTGCCAACATTATATTGACATGTACCATTATCCCTAAAAATTATATTATGCAGCCTGTGGTTTGATTTCACTACAAGGCAACGTTTGCAACACCATAGAGTAAAAATAATCAGAGATAGAGCGCTATCACCTCTGTGGTCTGGGCTTCGATTAAAAATTATTTATAACCAATATAAAATACATTTAATTCCTTCGGCAGACACATTCCGAATCATTATCTCCGCCATTAAGTGACTTTGTTAGCAGGGACTCTGAAGGTAATAAAGGCTACCTTTTGCATCAAAACGCGTATTAAAATTCGCATAAAAAGATACCCAACGAGATAGGTAATAATTGAGGAGTATTTTGGTCAGTCTACATGTCTGAACTATAATTAAACATTATTCTAACCTATAAATAAGTTTTTTTGGGTGAAGTGAATTAATTAGGGTAACAACAGAGAGGACTTAGACGATTCTAAATTGTACTATAATTAGTTTAAATTTATTTACTTGGTAAAATCAATTGTAAGTACTTACATGTTATTGATATCGATTGGCACCGCGCGGCGAAAAATCGATTCCGGTCCAGATGCACAAAAATGGGGCACAATCGATTTGCCCCACATTTTGGCGGTCTAGCGGCCGAGGGTAACGCTCCCGGTAAGGGATAGTGCCCCCCTCCGGGGCGGGGGCATTCCCCTTGCACCCCCTGATAATATTTACCGCCCCCCAGCCATACTTACGCCCCTTAGTATTTACGGGAGAAAAACAAGGGTACTCGGAAGGTGCAACGTAGATTTTAATCCTTTCTGATACTTGTGATTGATGGGGGATTTCGTGATCGGTTGATGTTGATGGATCCCTCTTGATTCTGCCTGTGCCGAGTCGTGCCACAGAAAACGTTTTTACGATTAGCGTTCTGCCACTGTATACATCCACTGGAGCCTGAAAAGGGTTAAATGCAGAGTGGCCGGTAAGACTAGCGAAATAGTGGTAAAAAAAATAACTGGCTGTTACGCTCGTCCAGTTTTGTTTTTGGCGCGTATATTGATCGAAGTATTGACATTGTCATGATCATAATGTCAGTTAAAACGCATCGCGTTTTGCAAGAGTCAGTGTACTACGTACATCTCGTAGCAAGCAGGTGCAAGCAAGTTGTACGAGTAGGTACGTTTCAAGCCTCATTCTGTCAAATAATTTAAAAGGTAAAAATGTTGCCATACAAAAAAAAAACTTTAGTTGACGTAGGGAAATGGGAAATATGGGAATACACCGGTTCCTGGAGAGATTCAGTTCCTGTAAGTAAAGTCGTTGATGAAACGTGTCGTCGCATACAAAACTGGTACGTGACATCGCACAACGCTTCTTATTTGCTTAGAATTCAGTACTAGATGGTCCAATTTCTGTGCAAACTGGACCCCGTTTTGAGTAAATGGCACTGATTATGAAATGCAACCTCATTTTGATGGTAAAAAGCACAAACGGTGGAAGGCTATTTTTATGGTTTTCAAATTAATGTCAACAGCGAGATAAAATTTCATTTTGAAAATTGAGGTTCGTACCTAAAAGTCAATACGCAAGGAACTATTAACTTCCAACATTCAATACACTTTTCAATTATTGCGCCCTCACAAGACGTTCCAAAACATTATTCGACGGCCAGTTCAAGTGCTATTGAACAATCCATTTCACATAGCTGCTGGCGCCATCTGTCAGTCAACAATAAAATTCAATGCTCTTTAAAAAAAACTTAATTAGATTCCTTTTAGAGACAGCAAGATCATCTGCAATCTAACTTACAAGTATTAAACAGGTCACGTATGCTTAATACCTGGTTTTAGAGTTGAGTTTAGTTTGTCTGTTGTTTTTAGGGATGTGAAAGTAACGTTGTATCGGTGTAATGTGATGATAGTAAAGATGTCAGTCAAGTATTGACGCGTGCCCAATAGTTTTCGGCTCGTGACCGGCCGCAAGGTCGAGGTACTAATTATTATACTTATACGGGTCTCAGCGGACAGCTCAGCGATGTAACAGTAAAAAAAGTACTTTAAAACTTAAAAAAAATATTCGAAAAATTTCTTATAATCTGTCAATTCTTGATTGAATTGACCTTTTATAAAACTATCAAATGGGGTAATAGATATGCTGCAAAAAAGTAGTTGAAGCATTCTGTAATTTACTAGCTTGGGCCCGCGACTTTGTCCGCGTAGATTTCGATTATGGTATCGAGAACTTTTTAATTGGACGTGGTTTTGCAAACGGGAACCAACCCACAAAGATTTGACAATAAAATGTCACGCTGTAACGCTGAATACTGTGGGTTGGTTCCAGTTTACAAAATCTTTGTGGGTTGGTTCCTGTTTGCAAAATTACGTCCAATTTTCCAGAATGAAAGTAACATATGTGTCTATCTTTATCCTAATCGGTCCAGCCGTTACAGCTTACTCGTATTAGTAGGATACGTAGATAAAGCTTCTGTCCGCGTCTTCGTCCGCTTAGATTTCGATTATGGTTATTCGCTTGGGAACTTTTAAATTTTCATGGGTAGCCTATGAGTTAATCCACGGTATAAGCTATCTCAATTTCAAATTTCATCCAAATCTGTCCAGACATTGCAGCGTGAAGGAGTAGCAAACTGACACACAAACACACACACGCGCACACACACACACACTGAAATGCTTGTACTATTACTATGCAGTAAGCCGCCATCTTCATCCTTTAACCTACCGCCTAACAGTAGTATTTGCATGTTGTGTTCCAGAATGCGGATAAAACAACAGGTGAAATTACTAGCATAAAGGCATTCCTTCCTAGTCCTCAGGTTTGGAAACGTATTTGCACCCTCAGAATTGCAGTCTTGAGGTTGTAGACTTGAGATTGCAAGTATCATCATAAAAAAAAAGGATAAAGAATGGTTCTGTGTACTTAACTGAGAAAAGATGCATATTATATCGTAAGAATTTAGTGTTAAACAATAAAATGTTTTGATTTGATTTGATTTTTTTACAAACCATTTTTAACTAGACTATCAAAGTTATACTTGAGTAATAGTGTTACTACTTCAAAAAAGTTTTTTTTTCCACTCTTCCGTTCAACAGTAAATAAATATCCAAAGTTATACTTTGTAGGAAGAAAAAGTACAAATTAAAATAAAATCCCTTGTTTTTTAACGTACTTATCAAAGCGTTATATTTCCAGTTAGTTACACGTTTGCGTAGGAAATTAAGTTTGGGGAATTGAAACTAGTCATTGTTCTTTTAATTGCGGTCAATTTGTGGCGTTCTACACGAAATGTGCCCGTCATCGTGTGAAGAGGCTTTGAATCAGGGTGAAAATAAACGATGAAAATGTATTTTGTTGCCATATTCTATAATTAGTTTGAAAAAAGTTTTACTATTTTACTTGGTTTAGTGTTAAAATATACCAAATTCTAGACTTGCTTCAATTCAAGTATTCATGTATTTTATTAAAAAAATACTCCGTATTAAAGGTACCTAAGTATCCTTAGAGATACGTTACTTATTCCGTTTGTATATACTTTTTAAAATGGATAAATAAAAAATGATTTTATAAAAACAAAAAAAACAACACAAAACACCGGAACATATAAATAATAAAAAATGTAACGTACGCTATACTTCGCCTTAAAATAAAACATCGACATAAACCGACAAAATTCAAAAGAGCATCGACATACGTTCTCCCATCCCTAACTACACATTTAGGGACGGCGTTTTAATAATTCCATTCGAAATATCATTATAGATATCAAAGAAAGGGTTGCACAGTGGGTCCGGCTGACTCGCACAAACGCCCGATCTGCATGTGCCCCTGATTGATGCTCTCTGTAATTATTTAGACGCGTTAATAACACCGCTGATGACGGCTGCACTTTGTTTCTGACGACTTAAGACGAATCAAACGAGAAATTCTATCGTACTCATTGCTTTCTGATGTTTTGTTGATTAAAATATTAAACTGCTTTTATTTTTCGCAATTTTAATTATGTTTTTGCTTTTGTTTCTTCAAGGTTTGAATGGAAGTTTTGAAAATTACGTTAATATTTATGGTTAATGCGCGAATGGCGATGTACACCGGGGTCACTTACGCCATTTTTATTTGTTAATTTTTTGATCGAGGCATCCTACAAGTGACGTGGCAAACATTGATTTAGAACAAACTTGACGTAAGTCACGGTTCTTAAGTATGTTTAAATTTCAGCTGCGATTGACATGTTACACACAATTGCAAAAACAAGGCCCAAGTGATTTAGCTATAGTATCATGGAATATACACAAATATTTACACAAAATGGCCGCCATATGCAGATTATCTTTATGTTTTCTGTGCGTGCGAGCCGACCCCAAACAAATCAGATATTAACTTAAATAGTAATGGCGGAAAAAAAGCCATTATGTAAATGAAACATTTTGAGGTAAATAGAAACTGACGTAATGCGATGTTAAGAAAGGAATAAGTAATAAATCGTTTTTGATGGCGGGTTCGGTTTACTTATTAGATTATTTCTGGTATAACGTGACTGGGTATTATTTTTGTGACTTTATTGGGCTTTGTCAGCCTATGTCGTTACTTAACAGTAATTTAATTATACCGTTCGAAAATGCTTCCAAATGATGTAAAGAACTTTACGTTTTTATTGGTAGCAAAGCACATTGTGTTTTTAACATGTTTTAAACGTAAAATGGAAAAATACAAAAATGTAGTGTCTTTGAAATTAGATTCACGAGATGCACTTGAAGCAAACAATAATCATAAATCGAGCTACATAAGTACCGTTATTTCTCTCTGACCTTCATCCGTAAGGGTACGGAACCCCAACAATAAAAATTGCCATCCATTCAGATCCTAGATATGAATACGTTATTATAGGTATTATTACATTTAATAACTAACTGCTGCTGAGTGCCGAATATGCTTACGTCAGAACCGAATAATAGAGATCGCTGCAAACGTTTAGGGAACCCTCGGAAACGTAAAAAACATTTGTGATGTAACAGCGATATGATATTGCACTTTTTAGTTTTTTTTCTGTTTGCGCATGTTTTTTTATCGCCGGAAACTAGAGGGAATCGATTAGACACGTCTAAATTAGTCATTTTTATATCGAGTTTAGGTCAATACTCGATTTTAGAATTCATGAAAAAAATAATGAAATTTTAATCACTATTTAGACCGTATTTTTTACTCGTATCCACATTTTTTTGCACTAAGTAAATGAATTTTACGCAGCACAAAACTGATATGACTATAAAATAAATTTTATCAGTGTTAGTAGAAATGGAATGTCCTGTCTATTTCTTGCTTTGCCAATGTGGTTCAAATCTGGAGATCCCCCATTTTCGTTTGACTAGCTTAATTAACACAGAGATTGTTGCAAAATGACTCGTAACAAATCCCCTTCAAAAACTTCACAAACATTCAACAATCATCGAAAAAATTACAACAAATAAATTCGTGATTGTCCAAATTTTTAATTTGGTACGTTTTTGCAAAAGAACTCGAAATATTCGGACATTCAGATGTGGACCCCATTCGTAAGAATGTAATTAATTTAATTAATGGACGGACCCTTGGTTCCGTTTTTTACAACAGACATATCTCATTTTGTTTTAGGGGAAGTAACTGGGAGGACGATAATTTTATTTTAATATTGCACGAGGGGTTTTGACCTACCTTGAGATTTTCGAATTCTTTCGGCAATTATCTACCTATGTTTTTAATTGTCTGTTATTGACACGTACAATTTTAAATAGAAGATTGTTCAACAAGCGACTAAAATAAGCCACTCGAGATGTTTAGCCACTCGAGAGTGTCATTAATTCAATATGGTGGTTAAATCGAGAGATAACGACAAGATTCAGAGCAATTTATTTTTGTCATACTTACCTACGTAGTTTATAATTTTTGTTGTGATGAAATTGTATTAGATATATTGTGCATAATAGATATAAGTAACTTATTGTTAGTTTAAAAACACTCTTATGTACCTTTTTATTTGATTGTAGCTGTCGTGGAATGTTGCATCGAGACAAACCAAATTGTGGTTTAACGGTGCAGTTTTTAATAATTTGTAAATGTTTGTTTGATTTATTTTAATAAAAAAAAAAAAAAACTCGCGTTAAACAATCTACTTTTCACTTTGAATTTTATTATAACTAAGTTTCATGCATATTTTTTTTGTAAAGTGACTCTTTATATGTTTCTATATTTAGCACAATAGTTTAGAATGGGCACTGGTAAACGTAAAGCTAGATATCAGACAACTTCATGGCGATAGCTAGGAGGACTCAAGAAGAAAAACGCCTGTTATAAATCAATGAAATAAATTTAGTTAGGCACATGTGTCCAAAACTGAACGAATAAAACTCACATTTTATCGAAAGAAAAGCCTAACGCATGTTTCTACACTTTCTACAGATATTAACAATGTAATCATTTTTTTTTTATTTTTTTTTAAATGTGGCTTTCACATCTATTGTAGTAAGATGTATTTCGCCAATTACAACTTGATAATAGACACGCTTGAAAATGTTCGGTGGAGAAATGTTTACTGTTATTGAAAGGATCCGGACTTCAGGAAACCTAAAACCAATAACACGTGTTAAGACGACACAGATATAAATAAGCCACAAAACGTTTGACGGACAAATACAGTGGGGCTAGACAAGTTGCCATCGTTCACGAACGCTAGCGTTAGGTGATCACTGTCGACTTGTGTTGTTATTGAAAAATGCATGGGAATGACGTAAGTCACGTGATATATCACTCGTTACAACTGACACGCTAAAAACTGATTGTCTAGTCTATTTAATTTAGACAGCGCCAAGTGACAGGTGATCACCAAAGTGATCGCCTAACACTAGCGTTCGTGAACGATGGCAACTTGTCTAGTTAGGTGAATGGAATCAAATTGTCAATAAGGTTCAAATACCTACCACCGTTAAGACATTGACAGTTAGCAACTAGACACCGATACTCGTAGTTAGTGGAATAGAAATCATCGAATGCGTCTTACCCTAACAAAGACAGGATAGAAACAGTACATCAAAACAATGCAACATTCGTATCTCGTATTTCCAATTACGCCTATATCTATGCACACAATGCACATATAGGAATTTTAATTGGAAAAATGAGACGCGTATGGTTTGTTATTTGAATTCAGTGCCGGTGAATCTTTTCATTTTCCGAAATCAAATTAATTCAGTTGGAGCCGTAGTTTCGAATTGTTACGTACGGTTTGGTGTGTTGATGTATTTGCGTTTTTAAATTATTCCCAAATTTATTCTCCCGTTCACATGTTTTAATTTAAGTAACGAGAACTCTATACATTCCTATTTTGTAGTGTAGTTTTGTAAAGGGCAACAAATTTTTCGCTTACCTTTGATTTTAGAACACCTTTCTCTAATTCCGTAAAACTACACAACTATGGTCCTAGCCTGTAACAATAGTCCAATTTTCCTCATTACATTATTGTAAAGTATGATACCTTACGGCTATTATTGCTGGGTATAATTATGTACTGTTTAGCCTAAAATCGATTGCTCTAAACTCAAGCCTTAGCTAAAGCTATCATATTTTTAGAATAATGTGATAAGTAAAATTGTACTATTATTATAGGCCAGGACCATAGTTGTATAGTTTTACCTTGTTTTCAATATTCTCTCCATTCATATTTTCCTTTAAAGATATCACAAGTTTCTATCCTCAGTAGTCAATTAGCTAAGCTGTGCGTAGTACATCAGTGAGTAACTTCAGTTTGGTATTTATAAAAGTTAGGTTATGAAAAAGAATTAACAACTACACACACTCCTTAAATAAGTTACTATTCACCTTCTAATTACTGTTTTGGAACAGTCCATTCACACGTAATCATAAATGAAAAGAAAATCATCTTCTGCATGACTTTTATAAGCTGCATCACTTGCATCAGATAAACCCACAGTTATAAAGACAAACAAAGTACATCCATAGTACTGCAAACAAGATTACGGTGTATCCTGCTTTCCTGGTGGCCTCATCCGCGCTTATCATAAAATAGGGAAATTTATGAATAGTGCTGTTGTATAATTCCTTGGAGACAAAAGAACCGCGTATAGCCGTGGATGTCGAAATTTTATAAGCTTTATCTTATGTAGATTGTTTAAATCACATTCATTTATAACACCTAAGCTTTAATGCAAACACGGATGGTAAAACAGATGAAGGAGCAAAGGAGCTGCTTCGCTGGTTTCTCAAAAATCAACACGTTGTAGCGGAAAATCTCAATAGAAAACTTACGTAATCAGCATGTTTTTTGCACCTTTAAAAACATCTTGGAGAATCTCTTTCTGTGTATTCATGGACAATCAAGAGGATTGGGGCATTACCACCGCCCAATGACAAGAAGTGCTATGGTGGAAAGACTAACTACTCGTAGGAATATAACTTGTTTCTTTGTAGCCATCAAAGGAAACATTCAACTTGTTTGTTGTTTGACAAAAATACCATGGAAATTTCTACAAGTCTAGTTAACATTTAACTACAAAATAGTCTAATTTATATCTTTTATCAGCTCATATCTCTAGTACAAATACTCAAGTTGTCTGCCTGAGAACAAAACAAAATTATAATTGTTTGAACAAATGTCTTCATTCATAGTTTTTGAGATAAGCGGTCCACATTAAATTAAACATAGAGTACCGTTTCAAATTAAAGGTGGGTTTAAATGAGTATAATCTGGGTTGAAAGTAGCTCGAGGAGTAAATGCGACAGGGTGTTAGATTGTGGTAAAGCTAAATTGTTTGCTCAAGAAATAGTTTGATATGGTAATTCAACTTCCGTGAACCGAGATAGTCTGGGAGTCGGGTTGTCTGCTATGACGTTGCCTGCAGGGTTTAATTCATGGGTTTAATATAAATCAGTATTACAGGGTAATTAATGTTGGCGTATAATATACTAACACAAACTTGGCTCTTATGCAACGTATTCGATTGCACTCGGATTATATTATATTCTGTGTAGAGGAATTGGAAATGTTCAGATCCGGTGTAAGGAAACTGGCACAATAAGTACTAGAGATGCATTGAGGCGATTATCGACTGCGAAATTAATTAAAAATTAACGAATGAGTTTCACAGAGGTAAAGTTGATGGCAGAATTATAAGCGAAGAGAATTAGTTAAATTACTTAGAAAAAATCGAATTGTTATGCTGTTACAAAAAAATACCCATTTTTTTTAAAATCCCCACATCAACCAACTATATGAGATAACTCCCAATCTTGATCAAGAGTACGAACATGTTGGTTTCAGCAAACCAGACTGTATGCAAGAATGCAATGATGTCATCGTAGAATTTACTTGCCGTGCTTTACTAACATTACACCGATTCAGCAAACATTCTACAAATGCAAAGCATAGATTTCCGCATGTAAACGCAAATGGTAAAGGTACACTTGACGGTTGCGGTCTTTGCATGTGGTGTTGAAACCAACACAACAAATAATTCAGAACGAACTTGATGCATTGTGCTTGTGTGAGATTAAATGACAGGTGCTATTATGATCTGTGCATAATCACACACACATATGGAAAGGCAGGGTCAAAACGATGTAAGTGAAGAAGAAAGTTCTTTAGATATTAGAGAAAGTGTGGAATCTAATTCTCGATTGTGACACTAATAGAGACTATTGAACGGAATTATAATCCTCGATGAAGAAACAGTTTGCAATGAATTAAAGTGACATTTTGATGAATTGGATGATTAATGTAATTGCCAAGGTTGGTATTGGCTCGAACTGCTTCGTAGTTAGTATAGGAAAGACGAAAGGAAGGTAGCATAATCCATTAACGAGAGATTAAAACCAAGATAGAGCAGTTGGAAAAAAAGTTAAAGCGTTTTTACATTGTTCAAATGAATACAGAATAATGATTTCATACTCATAATAATATGTCATTTTAGACGTGGTGGTCAGTCAATTTGAATTAAAATTTATTATTCCATAATTTTAAAGAACAAACAGTACTTAATATCACATGCCAAAATAAAATTTAACCTTGCACTTGTTTCCCAGTTTTTGAAGTCCTATCTAAAATCAGAATAACCAGAAAGCCAGAAAATCCGCAGAAATAACCGTCTTAAAAACAGAATAGTGAAAACCACAAAGGACATAAAAACTAGTTTGATAACAGTTCTACTCCCAAAATCGAAGTTCGAAGTCACGTTTGCCCTGACCTTATTTTTTACAGTGTGATCTGTTGAGTGAAAGGGAAAGAGCTTATTCAGTGCTTTGAAAGAACCCATTCAATGTTTTCACCAGTAAATTCTTCAGGGACGTTGCACCGTCACATGCAAGCATATCGCAACGCTGCATATTCCCCAAAGAAGAGTTTATTAATTAATTAACCAAGTAATACCCAGCAGTAATAGCAATAGTTGGTTATGCACCAGTGTAGTAACACAGTAGGAAATGCAATTAGCCCGCGATGCCTCTAAGCCAGTCAGGCATGTAACCTTATCTCTGTTGCATGTTTTTTCAATATGCAATCCCAGACAATCGTGCGGCTTTATCTGGCAATCGGAATTCTCAGCTATTTTTTCCAGCCAGCAGTTCTAATTATCGAGTTTCGTAACTGGGCAACTGTTCGTGTCAATGGCTGGGAATTTAGGGGTGCCACTGACGCGCAGTTTACCTGGAAATTGGTTGTGGTGAGGTGGTAACAGGTTGTTACAGCTGAACGCAGCGTCTAAGGGACATTGCCTGGATAAGCTAGCTGTTACTTTAACTGGGCTAAAGATGTACGTATCGCCTTATAACAGTTACGGGTGTGCGGTTCAAGTTATGATTTCCGGTCAATTTAATAATTAAACGAACACCAATTGACTTTTTCATTCCATAAGCGACTGTCGAAGACTCACATTCCCTCTCTACCTACTCATTATTTTTAAAACACACGATTCCTAAGTTACTTTAGGTGTTCATAATTAGATACCGTGCACCATATCACATTAAACTACATATTAAACATATATACAGTATTGTATTTTTTTAAAGATTTAATCATTGAAATTTAGCCAGTGCGCTTTAACTTCTGCTTCTTTCCACAAAACTGAACTTTGGATGTATCTCTAGGTAATGCAGCAAATCTAATAGTCAGTGCCACCCTTAACAGCTACACACGGCGTCAAAGTTCGATGAACCATTTATCGCGACGGCTATCGGTGAAATAAGTATTTTATGATCATTAACAGCCCGCAGTTAGCATTCGAGACGACGAGTGGCGTGTCGTGAACGGTGTTAATTCTCCACTGGATCACATCGCATTGTTTATTGTCTAGCATGACAGTATGTAGTCGTTACGTCTGATGCCGGTTCCAAGACCGTTGAAATGGATAGAATACTTCACTTGTGTTCTCTAATTAATTTTCACTGATTGAGTCGTAATGCAGAGTTATGTTGTTACGATTACAGTTTTAATTAGACGTGTGTAATAAAAAGGCGATAGATAGTAGATAAACGTGATTTTAAAGATATACCACGTTTATGTTAAATTAATAATAATCCGTGTTCAGTGTTTTATGAGGTTTGTAGCTTTAATACCAACCTACCGCAAAATACGCGTTCTTCTGCAGTTGTAAAGTAATAGAGCGATAAATAAAATACATATTAAGTGGGCAAAGTGGGGAATCGGAACCATTTACTTAAATCGTATGAATTCTTCACACAAAGTAAGGTGTGTTTCCCCCTTTTGATGTCTTAATGATATCGCTGTGATGCATGTGCCCCGGATATGAATGCCAGAACGATAAACGGACGGACGGGCCAATTCTCAGACAATTACTTAATACATTTGCGTATTATTCGCCTATTATTGCTGCACGCTATGCAACAAACTTGCTGTATTTTTTGATAAATTAGAAAAATAGCCTTTACCTCTTTGTAAGTAAAAATGGAAAACTGAATACGTTTATGTTTAAAGTTAAAGTTGAAGACAAAAGAAGTCATAATTACAAAGAGAAATGTAAAAGCAGGAATCATTTTAAAGTGGTAACTAAAAAAATTACAGAAAACTAGTTTAAAAATAGCGTTCATCCTCGAGCATGCTTGAAATTTGGTGCAATTTTTGAAATCTGTGGATAATAACTTGTAAGTTATCGTCAATTCTGGATTATTCTAACAAATTTTCAAAAAATATCGACATCTTTTGGAGTTTACAAAGTTCTACTTATGAATATAAAGCAAATAGACCTAAGGCAACTACAGTTGCAGAGAAAAGATGCCTTACCATAACTCCCCAAGCAAGTTCTATCCCAAGACAAGCATCTCCTAAACAGTTAAGTCTTCACATTGAAAATATTTACCAACATACAACAGATGCATCTAAAACCACCCTGAATCAATTTGCAACTTTATGGCAATAAAAGCTAAGGTGTGTTTTATTCGAAGTGTTTATTCTGTCTGTAAAATCAATTAAGTTTTGATGTGAAGTAAGTCGTGACCGCAAGTCGGTGCCTCGAGCCAATCGCTTCTGTACCCCCTTTTTGCCTTTAGTTGCGTTTTGAAACTTGCTTTATGTTAAGAGAGCACTGTTGTTCTGTTTAAGACTGTTTGAGAACTTTAAATGTCATTTCGCTAGAAGTTTGTTTGTTGATCATATTTGATGTTTTTTACTGAACAATTTTTTGGCATGTACATGTAGTTTGGTATAGCCTTTTGAATATGAGCGGCCAATGGTTGTATATACCAATCCCTAGTCCTAAGAAGACCGAACAAGTTATGATTGCTGTCTAGTTCATCATTTGGAACGAATTCTACGGGTAATTGTAAAAACATTTAGTAATGCGAAAACTTGAGACATTACAAACACAAACATACAAAGAAAGGTACGCAATAACAAACAAATTTGACAGTTGAGTGAGCTCCTTTAGGTATATTTTATGAGTTAATAAAATAACACTAATTCTAGTTGATATGTTATGTAATAAAACATACGTAATGGGTATTTTTTATTAAGGCCAATGAATGTTAAGTGTCGTTACAGGGATGTTATACATCAGTAGCACTTTGAAAGGCAATGAATATTATTTAAATGAATAAGTGCAAATACAGACTAATGCAAGCCTTTGCGGAATTAACATTTGCAAATTACATTTTACAATAAAATAATGAACTACTTAATAAAAGAAAAATATCGGTTGCTTATAATTAGAATGATGCGAATAGAACAGTTTTTTATGATGTAAAATATGTCGTGGAGCTACCTACCAGTTCTAATTTGGTGGGGAATACATTATTTAGCATGAAAAATGTTATATTTCAAGTCTTTTCAAGAGCCCTAATGTGGTTGCGTTTATCGCGTGACAAAGTTTGAATAAGGCATCCGTCACCTTCTGACACGTAAATAAGTACGAGAGTGACGGATGCTTTATCCACTTTGACACGCGATATAGACGCAGCCATACTAGGCCCGCACCATTTTAAAATAGGCCCGATGTTATTATCTTGGTATTGAGCATCTTAATGAAAAATACAAAAGAAATATTACATAAATGTAAAACCCCAAGGTAGAACGGTGAAATTACTTCAATAGACTTTGTAAACAAAGGCGAATGTTTCGATTAATCATTTCTTAAAAAAGTTACCCTTTTAATTAGCGTCGGAACATAATCTGAGCCAAAGGATTACAAATACTGGAGAAGGACTTAAACGATTCAGAAATAATTCTTCGAAGTCTTAACAAGAAGCGTGAAGGATGTCCTGCACAGACCTTAGGGAAAGGGGAACGTTAGAAAGGGGCACACTGCTAGCTTAAATATGATGAAGATAGAAAATTTATAACACTTTAAGTTGTGTTAGGATTAAAATAATGAAGAAAATAAAACGCACAAAACCTACTATAGTCTGTCAAAAAAGTCTTGAAATTAAAAAGTGGCAACACTGTAGTGTGGTCCTTTTTTTCTTAGATTGATGTGAAAGGGATGACACTACAGTATTGCCACTTTTTAATTTCAAGACTTTTTTGACTATCAGAAACCACTTTTAAGTTTTTTTTTTTTTGGTGTTTGAAGATATTTGTGCTTTCATTGTCATCGGTTTCAATTTAACTATAATTAACTAGTTTCACGTAGGGTGGTGGACCAGTGATGGACAAGAACCCAATGATGGACACTTTCTTGATTCTTATTTTACAGAAGATAAGGGTGCAACAATAAATTTAGGACCGTATGAAATTTGAATTAAGAGGGAAGTGTCCATAACTGGTGCCTGTCAGCTAGAAGTGTCCATCATAGGTGCGTCACTCTAATTTTCGTCTAATTTATAAAATAATTGAATGTTTGTCTTGCTTATCTATTTCTGATTAAAATACTACGATCATAATTAAGGCAATATGTATATTGCTGACTGGTGTCTTATCATCGTTACTATGTGTTCCAACTAGTTTCACTACCGGTTCACCGATACTGAATATAATTGTGTCCACTTATTCAAAAGTGCCGCTCATAATAATAACAATTTCGTTAATGTCAACAATTTTACTCCATACAATGAATAGCTAATCGTTGACAGTCCAGTTAATGTCGGCAACTTTTATCCAAAGACTTTTTTTCTTTTGTAAAATGGCCGACTGTTTCCATGTTCACTGACATTATTAAATTACTCAGTAATTTGCGGCGACTGACGCCACACTATAGTTACCGCCTCAGAGGACAGAACTATATTAACATAGTAAATACCATAATAGCCTACGTGATGGTCACGGTATTTTTCATAATTGAATATTTTAAGCTAGAGTTTGCCCAGAATATAGATTAAAAATCCAGCTGGCAATACCAATTGCGTTCAATTTTTTTTTTAAGAGTAGAACCTTATAATACAACTCTTTAACCTGGCTCTATCTACCATTATACTAGTGGGACACCTGAAATATCACAAACTTTATAATGGTTGCATTTAGTGATCTGGGGTCTGATTCTCTTAGGGCTGTATTAATAAACTCATCTTGGCTGAGAGACCCATCACAAGACACGTCAAAGTAAACGTCAAACCATAGAACACTGTCATTTTTGACATATCTCGAGACGAGCATTAGAAATGAGATTAGTTTGTTAAGACGGGCCTTAAAAATACGGTCAGTCGAACGAACGAATGCAAGCGTTAAAAAGTGTTTTGTTCGATCTGACGGGACTACTTAAACTCGCCACTGCGACATTCACTCGTTCGTTCGTCCGTTTTTGAGAGAATCACACCCCTGGAATAATTATATTGATTTTATACATATTCTAATGTCATTTTAACATTCAAGTAATACATACAAATAAATAATTAATAAGTAGACTAAAGTTTGAGCAAAGCGATTATTTCTTTAACGAGCATATTGTGTGTTACTTTCCTAACCAAGCAGCAAGGTTTAAGTAAGAAGTAACGCACTAATTGCCCTTTCTAGCTGTATCGTGGAGGGAAATTAATGCCTCAGGGAGATAAACCTGCCATTATTTTTGTTAAAAAACCTTAGTGTCAAAAGTTGGTAACCAGGTGTCTGAAGATTACTGATACTAATGTTTCCTATTTTGAAAACGAAATGAAGCAAACGAAACTAAGGCTGGTAATGAAGACTTGTTTGTATTAATTTTTAATTTTAATTCAACGAAATCATCTTAGAGCGGCTAATAAAGAGGTTGAGTATCGGAGGAGGGACAGGCTCGTATTTACATTATTAATTAGATTTACAAGTGGGGTGGATGCTTCCTAATAATTATTTCTACAATTTAATTGAGAGGTATGAAATTCCTGCCTCTTCAACTCGCGAATTGAGAATTATGATTCGTATTGTAATTACAAACGAATTTATTGTTTGCTAATGAATCGGGCGTATCTTGTTTCGTATTTTGTAATGCACTTTGTTATTTGGTATGCGAAAGTAACTCTTATATTCCTTGTTTTTGTTGTACAAAATTTATGTTGAAGACTTATTTTTCTTGTTTTAATTTTAAAAGAGTTAATACATAGTTAATGTATCCATTGACTAAAGTGGCACTAGTTTAAAAAATAGGAATTAATTTCAATAACATTTCTTTACTGTTCAGTGTAGGTACGAAAATGTACGATTTACTGAAGCTGTTCTTGCTTCTTATACATGCATTAGTAATCTTCAAAAAAATGGAGCATTTTTGCTGTAAAATCTGATTACCGTTAAACTTAGGTGATTCAGAATAGATAGATTAGATATCGCGTTTTATTAATTAACTCTTTTCAAATAAACAAAAGAAAAAAACCATCTTCAACAAATTTCGTACTGCAAAACAAGGAATATCGTCAACAACTCGTTCTTGAACTCGACGCCCCGAATATTAACCGGCGAGTTGAAGTTGTCCCGTCAGAGCGCAAAACCACACTTATTGCTATTTCTCAGCTTTCCCGCTTTCATTTTTGATTTAAGTCTGACGCATCAATATACACAGCCAAACTGTGATTACCGCTAAAACTTGTTTTTTTTTAAATTACCAATGAGTGAAAGACCAAAAATATATTACTGAAAAACCAAGTAAAATACAGATAATAAATATACAAAAAACTATAAAAAGGTCGCTAGTCACCTGTCAATTCCAAACGTCATTTGGAAACATACATGCATTATACGTACTGAGTCATACAGAGGTGATGTATTATTATGTATTGATATGGTATGAAATAACCTCTAATAGGCTCCTAGACCCCCACTTCCCGGCGACGAGCAAATTGAATGTTTAGCCTAGAACATATCAATTCAATTCTGTCGCCTGTCAAACGCAATTTATTACAGACACAGTTTAAATAAATACGCGTCAGTTATAAAAGGAATTATGTGCATTGGAAACCAGCTGCCAATTAAAAGCTGATGAATGAACTAATACTAAGTTAAATTCCATACTTTAAAAATAAAAAATGCGTTCTTCTTTATATCTCTACAAATAAGTCCCAAGTCGTGTCAAGACGCGGTTCTGTTAGACAATTTTGTCGACTGATATGATGTCGTACAAATCAGAAACGTGAACCACACCGTACGTAAACTTTATGACGTTATACTTATCTGCCGTATAAATCGCCATCAATCATAATTTTGATGAATCATATAAAACAATAAAGCATTGAAAGCAAATTAATGCCAAAGTCCGGACGCCACCTCAAAAGAAATGTCCGAAACGTCCGTGGTCAATTTACTTCAGCTTAATCGTTTTGAGCTTGCGTTTGCAAACGTGTGTGTAATTGTGTATGTGTGTACAAACATATGACAATCTCAAAGGCATTCAAACTACCACAAGAACTGTGATTTATTTGCCTTGAATTTGTTGTAAATGTTTGTTGTGTTGGTTTTACCACTACACTCAAAAACCGCAAGCCTAAAGCAATTTACCTACTAGTGATTCGTTACCATTGGGCGGATACTTGCTCGATGATAAATTATACACAGACATTCATTTTCTTCGACACCGACATCAAACACTGAAACGCCAACACTGACACGGTTGTCTTAAGATTCTAATTTGTTTACAACTGTCAAAACAATCTTCAAGTTCTTTCGTTCAATCTGTACACAGGGGAAGAAGTCAAATTTGAACTTTCAAGTTGCTACGGGTAAGGACATTTTGGAATGATAGATTTGTAATATTACTGTGGGATTCGAATGACACTCGGAATTGACAAATGGATACCAGTCACAGTTCAACAGTTAATTTGTATGTTAATAATGTGGATTTTATTTGGTTTGTTGAGGAATTTGCTTTTTTAACTCTTGTGGAAGAATATAATGTGTTTTATTCCAATGTTTTTGTGTTTTTTCGAGTTAAATAATGAAATGCTTTATGAATTAATAATAACAGCCATTGAAAGAGGGAATAAATGCTAAATTGCACTCATTTAGTATGTCGACGATCAATCATGGCGTCCAAGTCATCAGGCGGTTCAAATGTCAACCGTTCCTAGGGTGGCAATAAAAAAAGAAAAAACCGAGTTGCCATTATTAAAAAAGTGACTGTGACTATTTCCATTGTCGATTGCCGATTCGGGATTATTAACTGACTTGCATTTTTTTTGTGTTCTAATATTGATAGATAGGTTCGAGTAGTGACTTTTGATTTTACATGCAGTAAGTGCCGATTACAATATCGTCGAGAAAATATTTGTATCAAAATAGCACAAAACGGTAGTCATCAGCGTTGTTCACACGCGATGTGAAAAGTATTGTCTGAACCGCTACGGACTACTTTATTTATTGCTCTTTACATTGTTTGCTACTTTTGATTTGTTTAGTAATAATTCTTTTCAGCGTTTTGATGTCTTCATTGGTGCGTTGAATGGTTTATTAGAGCCTTGCGTCGTCTAGAACGCGAATCATGTTGTTAGTGTAACGTAACCAGAGATGCTCGACATCGCAAGCGCAACATAGAGTTTGCTCCATCTGTAGTTATCGCAGGCTGTTCAAGATATATGTTATATTAGAAAGAACAACCATCAACATTTACACATGCTCCTCACAATTAACAATTAACGAGAAATACAGTAATTAGTGTTGTAAAATGGTTCCACTGGTTAGTATTGTTACCAGCACATAATATTATGATTCGTGAGAATTTTGAAATTTCGAAAACTGCCACGTATCTATATCAGCACTGAACATCCTCTGGGTCAATCAATTACGTAATAACTCAAAGAAATACGACCGCAATCAGCAATACGGTTAGTGGATTGCTTTCAATTTGACCGAATGGATTTCCTTTAATTTTACGATTTCGTTTGCGTGATCTCGGCCGGTAATAATTTAATAAATTCGTCCATTGGGAGGGAACCTTTAGCTACAGCTATATTAATGGCTCTATAGTAATCAGTTTTTATTGATCAATTCATTTCCTTACCCTGTGTAAGTTGCACTTTATAACTTCTAGGGGATCATACAATTTATTGTTCAAATCACTTAAAAATGGAACTCAACAATTTTCTGCAGGTCTAAAATGGAGAACACGTAAAATTTTGAATAAACAGAAGCTGGAATTATAGACAGGGTAAAACTACATGCAACAGTTTCTCTTTCGAGGTGCTGAAAATATTCAAACCTAATTAATTCAAGGGCCTTTCTGTTATTGTTGTTAATACCCAACTAACAATTTAACGTCGTTCAAAAGTTTAGCAAACGTTATCTTAATACCTTTGATCGTAATCAATAAGTCATACTAATGTTTTAATAACGTTTACTAAACGCGAAAATGGCCCCAGTTATACGACCTACTTTGTCGTATAATGGTCATACAGAAGTTCCAAGCCGTCTTCGTTGACGTCGCGTCATTCAAAAGTCATATAAACGTTATGGAATTACCACTTTTGTTGTATTGTGGTCGTACAGGTGTTTTTGAATGACTAAAACGTTTTATTTGAGTCAAGGAACACAACACCTGTAAGACTTCTTATTCATTTTTCTTGTCAGTGGCACTTTGTGATTGTTTCGAGATTTGAGTGCAAAATAAATAGTTACAAGGAAATAAAAGGGGAATGTTATTTAACATTCATATTTTACTAACTTTATCTGTCTCTTATGCCGTTTAGTTCGACTGGGAATTGAAGTTTTATGATAATATACCTATGTAAATACTATTCAGATTTTCATGCCCCCTCGTAATTTTGTGATTAAATCATTATATTTTTATCAATAAAAATATGTTTGTATCTAAAAATGTAGGAAATTGTTGCTTTTGTCGTACACTTATCTCTTTACGACGTTGTAAAAACATAAAGTCATATTAAGGTTATTTTAAAACCATGCAATACGCCATGACAGCTAGCTATTAGGGTAGGTAGGGTTTTTTGATAACAGGAAATCCCTATTAACTTTCCTTTTGAAAGTTCCACTATGTTTTAGTTTTCTCCACGTATTTTTTGCTTCCATTTTTCGTAGTTTCTATACAGCGTTCCGTAAAATAATGGCGGCCTAGACGTTTTAAAGTCAAAACCTGACTAAAATGCGACTACAGGTTAGATTAAAGTCAGGAAATTACATTAAACGGCCATCATGCAAATAAACGTTATATTTAAGTTTTAAATAAACAACTAAGTCATTTAAGAGTCGCTTATTAACCGCAGAAAAACAAGATAGTGGTTGTTTTATAAACGTTACTGTAAAAACGTCTATACAATGCTACGTTATATAAATGTCATATAAAGGTTTTTCAAACACCTAATTTGGTCAGTTCAAATCGTTTAATGGACTATAACGTTAGTATGACAATTGCGTTGTCGTACAAACGTTTCAGCTAAGACTGTAATAAAACGTCGTATAGTTTAGTCTTACCGACGTTGCTAAGACCAGTGTATTATGACATATTCGTCGCACGACTAATAGGTTAAATTAAAGACGTCTATAGGACCTAGTAGTCATCTCATTACCATTATAAGACTGCTATCCAACTTTATGTCGTACAAGTCAAGACTTATGCGACGTTTTTGTTTGTTGGGTAATGTAAGACTTTGTTAAAATTAATGACTTTACATGATCCTCAGGGATTTTGAACCCTAATACAGTTGTATCAAAATCGTCAGGGGAATAAAAGAGAGAAATCATAATAATACCACTGCCATTGTCGATATCAAAGAAGTTTTTAAAGGGCAATTCTTGAATGCTTTTAGTAGCGGTAGCGGTTGCAGGTGGTAGGACCTCGTGCAGGGTCCGTCCGGATCGCTACCACCATCTTATCCATTAACCCACCGCCAAACAGCAGTGTTCGCATTGTTGTGTTCCGGTTTGGGGATAAGACAGCCGGTGAAATGACTAGCATAGAGGCATTCCATCTTAGCCCTCAGGGTTGGCAACGCATTTGCAGTCTTAGGATTGCATTGCAGTCTTGTGATTGCAAATGTCTATGGGTCACAGTTTCCACTTACCATCAGGTGGCCTGTGTGCTCGTTTGTCTTCTCTATGCCATAAAAAAAAACAAAAAAAAAAACGAGTAGGTATTCATGTTTCGTACCATCTAGATTCACTTATTACGTAATTTGCTGTAGTCCTTGGTGACGTCATTTGTCGTGTCAAATCCGGTTTCCGGCCATCACGGTGCCTTGTATCAGAGTAAACGTTTGACGTATGCATCGACGCCCGCGCACCGCATCTGCGCCGGATCGCGTGCAAGCGCACAACATTACCGAGTCAAGCCGCCACGCTACCCCATATTTTAACAACTGTCCTAATGCATCTTGCAGTGTTGTTTTTAACTGTTTTTGCCCTATTATTGTTTGTTCTTTTTGGCATGTTTACTTTTAATTTTTGTATGTTCCTTTTTGTTGCATTATGATTATGACATAAAGGGATTTTTTGTTGATCGATCGGGATGTCAATTGCATATTTTTGGACGTTTGAATTCAAATACAAATACGTACATATTCGGATGGTTCGATTCAATTTATAAATGCATGCTCGATGTTAAACAAATAAATATTTAGGGAGTAAGTACAAGATTGCATGTAAATTTATCTGTGTTTATCCGCCCGTGCCGTGAGTAGTCAGTTTTTGAAATTTAAAATTTTCAACGAAATGGATCGATTTTTTTCTTCATTTCAGGTGCCTGTCAATGAAAGCGCCAGACAGGTATGTCGCTATCTCGGTCGCGGCGCATTCGGTTTCGTTCGGCCGGATTCGGTTACGTTCGGGCGGAGTCGGATCGCTCGCAGGCTAAGGGGGTAGCCTGGAAGACTACACCCGCAACGCAGGATTATTAAATTCAGTATTACTTTCCCAAAAATGCTTATCGATGTTTACTTTTGTGTTTATCGATTTATTATTGCCAAATTTCATTTCATTAGAACCTATTGATGAGGTAGGTCCCATTTGTGCCATCGAATTTGGTCTTGTTACTGGTCAAACAACAGTTTGATTTATGACTGGAACATTTTCATTGTTTTTCTCATTGGTGTGATTATTTTTCTTGATATTTTCGGTTTTTAATTTGTTGTCGGTGTTTTCGATCCAGGTTACAACCCTAGCTTTACATGATAAATCAATCCTGACCATATCACAGATAAATTTACAAATAACCCTCTCTATTCCGTAGTTAGATGTTGCTTTTAAGACCTATTCGTGTTTAGTTTTTTAAGCATGTCAATTATTTTCATGTCAACCTAATAGTTTAATTTCATTTCTGGACGTAGGTACATTGTGGCTTATATTTGGAGGTTAAATTTTATGAAAAAATACTTTGAGCGATCATGACTGTAAACTTAGTTCTAACTTTGCAATGATATTAAATAGTTGTACAATTTTAAAAATTCCATAAATTATAAGTAATCTAAAAGACGATTTTTTTTTGAATTTTTTAGAGTAATAAAGTAATACCAAGTTGTAAAAATTTTGCAGCGCAGTAAACTACCAGCTCAATTCTACTCGTACTCTCACACATAGGAATCTAATATTGCACAAAGCACCGTATTGCATCAAAATCCTAAATAACAATACTTTTGCATTAGTACGCGTCGAAGCACGCATGAGAGGCATCAGTTCAAAACTTCGAACGACAAATGGGTCATCAAATCGTAAAGGATTTAACGCCTGTGTTGGCACGCTTCTTTTGTTGGCTATAAAGCCGACCATTACCATGTTTGATAAAATGTTGGTTACAAAAAGATACTAGCTGCCCTCCTAAATCCAAAAGATACATGTCAATTCAACAACTCTAGTAGAATCAACTCTCTACAGTTACAAATAGAGATACATTTGCAATGGAAGTCCTATAGCTGATGCGGCGTTTTAATCAAAGCAATGTAGACTGGTGGCTACTGTAGACTCCCCACGGTGAGTCCTCATTCACAGCGGTACCATGCTGTGGCTCATATAAAAGCGAAAGCGGAGCAAAGAGATTCTCGTTTTTGTGTCTTGTTTTTTATTTTTGCAAAATGCATCAGTAATCTTAAATCAGTTTTGCGATGTCATTAACATTTTTATATTAAGAGTCTACTGATGGCGCATGCAACTGTTGCATATTGAGAGTTCAAAGTAGGCATCGCGGTCGAAATTCCGTAAGTTTTTTCATTGTTTCTTCTCTATGACGTCTGGTTTTATTGGCTTGTTTTGTATTCGTTTTAATCCGGGAGCCAAGCTCCAAGTCTTTAATCTAATGGAATTCGATTTGTGTCATCTCAAACTCTTCTTATACCCGAACGGTAGCTCTCTGGGTATTAAGATAATGGTAGAAATACGTTAAGATTAAATCAGCTGACGTATTAATATTATTTCATTTAATAATGTTGAGAGCTTAAGACCCTCTGAGTTGTGGTTGTTTTGGAAAAAAACATATTTGGTGCTTTAAGTTGTAAACTGTGACAAAGAAACGAATGTGGTCGCAAGTCTCAAAAATATGTCCACAATATCTTATATTCAAGATTAATTATATTATATCTTGGATGTAGGGTAGTGTAGACATTTTTTTTAAACATATTATAATACGTAGCATTAATAACGGACATGTTGAAAAGGTTGTCCTTAACTGTTTTGTCTATTTGGTGTAATAACGTGTTTAAAAACACAAATAAATAAACACGAAACGGTAAAACAACACCCAACAAATTCCAAATAAACATAAAACCAATTCAGCAAAACCCTTTACAAATAACACCCATGAAAACTTATATCCTTTTAAACGCAGGCGGCAAAACAAACGGCAATCGGAACAAAGGATCAGTTTACATTCTAACGCCTTTTAGACCAACAAAGGGATTCAAATAAACACTAAATCGTTAACCCTTTGACCGTCGGTGGGCAATTTTCAGTTAAAACGGAATGGAAATGATTTTCCAAAGGGATCACCCCTACCGCTGTGACGCCTGTTTCCGAGCCTCTGCATTTACACCTTCGGGGATATATGTCGAAGCTAGGGGAAATAAATTGATGTTTATATTCTGAAATCTTTACCTAGTTTGATTAGTGAAACAATTGGGATCGTTTTTGGTGTCATAATATCTGAAACTTGAAACGAGTTACATAGTACATATTTTTAATTACTAGACTTTGAAATCAGCTTCAAGGTTTGTAGAAAGAACTATACTAAGTAGATGATTGCGTACCTATTTTAAAAGATTTCATCGAAACTTTTATGATTGACTTTTCTAATGTATTTGAAGAAAATCTGTTTTTAATTCTCTGTTAATATCTATAAAATGAATAGCTACTACTTATAAGTGAATGATTGGATTCATTTTAATTAATAAATATCGGGAAATATAAACACAGCCTCAGGCAGTCAATTCTCAACAAACCCGATATCGAAATTGATCAGTTTTAATAAACATGTAGTAGACGATTTTACAGACTATGTTCTAGTTTAAATATATCACTTTTACAGCAAGCGCGCCTACTAATATCTAGAAACGGCATAACATGTTTCTAAAAATGCTATTTTAATTTTAAATTACTGAATGAACTAACGATTATTTTCAATTTAGCAATTTGCTCCTCTGTCACCTCTCGGCCTCTAAGAGGTGTGGCCACGACTCTGACAATCGACTTTGATCTCGCCGCCTGGTCGCCCCCGCACGGTACCAGCGCATTATACCTAACAATAAGTATACATTCTGGCATTATTATTAGTGACATTAGTTCAAGTTTTTCTATCTAACAGACCTATCTCAAATCATTCACAGTCACAAAATATTTGCTTATGGCAGCATTTTTAGCTATCTCTCACTTCCCATCATCAAGTTTAACCCAAAAATCTGATAACCCGACATTCAATCCACTTCTTTTGACATTAACACCACCACAAACCAAACGCTCAATAAAATTGATCATTCATATCTAATTATATAACTCATTGAAGTTCAGATCCATGTAGCGTAACCATTAGACCACCTAACCCCTGGAGGTGCTAACGTGCTCATGTGAGAATCCTTGTGTTAAATGAGCCCTCTCGCCAATTATGTCATGACTGGCCGGTGCATTGCTCTGGTCACTCACCGCACTCACCCACTTGAGCGCGGAGGCGTGAGGAACGCAATGGACTTTCCCTCTCATCAGTATACCCTAACTCGTGAACCCTCGTTCCCTTTTGTGATGTGTCTTAGTGCAAACGGCGATGGCTTGAGGAGGTTTTTTTTTTAACATTTAACAGAAATCTTGTAAATATCAAGGAAACACTTTTTTTGCCCTTAACGATGTCTAAAATAATTTTTGATTATTACAAGAAGAAGAACTAAAAATGTTAGGTATTTGAAAGTAGCAAGTCTCGTTTTTTTACATGTTATCGTTCTGATATTTTCCTAACTTCATCTAATTTGAGCTATATTTGACCTATTGTATAATGTTTTAGTTTTAAATAAAGCAAATTGGAACTCTGTCAATGTTTGAAGATAATTCAAAGCGTTCAAGACAAATGAATCTATAAAATTAATTACACCAGTAATCGAAAACTCAAAAGAATTTCTTCATCTCTGCTGATGCTGTGGGGGAGCGGAAACAAATGAAGGGCGGACATTGAATAATTCGATTTCCTTATTTGTACCAATCAATATCTTGTAAGAGCATTCGATATCTTGCGAATGAGACGTTTGATGTTGTATATTGAAATAATATTTGCGCAAAATATGAAACACGGTTCACTTCTCAAAGATTTATGTTCTTATGTCGGAGATTGGTTACCGCAATGCAAAGAGGAAAGTTATCTGAAGTGGTTTTGCATCTGTTTTCGCCAGTCTGGAAATTGACAAGTAAACTCAGGTGCAACACGATAACTAAATTTCAAGTGATCCCCTCTAAACAGTTAAAGGGTGGCTGGAAGCGGCGGGCGGTGGTCGCAGACGGCATATTAGTAGATGTAATTGCATTTGCTACCGAGCTCACTGACGTTTCCTTCAGAGAGTCTACCGCTGAATCTACGGAGACAATCGAGTTACTAATAAACCACCCTCTGGAATAAGTTGCCACTGATGAGAATATTTCGCTTCTTGATTGAATTCCTGACGTCTTCGGAACCAATCCCAAGTCAGAGGAAGATAGACTGCAATAAAGCTTCCGTAATAATACACGAAGAAAAATATAATTGGAAGTAATCTTTCGGTTTTTACGTCAAATGAAATGAACGCAGGGCAGTATCTGATTAATTAAGAAAGAAACTCTGCTAAAAATAAGCTTATATTAAATTCGGTTGGTAATGCTGTCGGGTACTTATTTAATTCCGGATATAAAATTTCTGTGATTGAGCCCCGGCGGGTGGAGCGAGGGGCGTGAATTCCAACAAAATTAGCACCAGGGGTCGAAATAAAAAAGCGAAGGAAAAATTTAATGAACAGGAAAATGCTCCTTTTTGCAGCTATTCCATCTATTTATCTACATCGGGATGCCCATTACCTTGCTAAGAGAAAAGTTTACATTTTTAATTTAATGATTCCACTTTGTGGAAGTTGGGCGGGTTTCAGCGAGATCTTAATTTGGGGATTTCTGAGGCGTCTCGTTTTGTAAATATTATTCCTTTAATAAGACCTCACGTCGAGGGGTGCCTTCTGAACTCCGTGATTATGACTCTCGCGAGCTTCATTTTGGACCTCGTCAATTTGATTGGCGCTAATGAAATTTTTCCTACTTTGCCATTTTCTTGTTCTTGACAGTATAATTTTGAAGCCAGACGTTCCTCGTTGTCACTTACACGCTCTAAACGATTACCAGAGCGAATTTGTTTCATCATATTTTCCTGTTTATTTTTATGTTTCACTTCTCCTAATGCAATTTGTTACTTATCTCCTTTGGGCGCGTAAAGTGCGTGTCCCATCTGTAGCTAAATTTCTAAATCGTCAGGTCTCAGCTGCTGCGGTGGCGCGATGACGTTTCGCTCTTAGCGGCTGTTTTAAAATTGAATATTTGATGCGCTCTCCCTCATGACGAATCCGCGGCGGGCGGAAAGTGCCCAATTCCGCGGTGCGTAATTTTTGAAATGCCTTTGTTAACGACTGCTCCCATTACCCTCAATTTCCCGTGTCACTTTACAATGCTCATAATATTATTTTCTGCGTTTATTGCCCTTGGTAACATTATGGTGTCGGTGTAACTTTGGCTATTAAACCTTAATAATACGAATATAGACACATTAGTGGGAGTCACTTTGACTTAAACAGAAACATGACAATTATTTCCTAGAAAAGTTTTGGTTACCCTTGTCTAGTAACAAGCAATTTTAGAGCCCAAGTAGGACCAGTTTTTCAGAGTATTTTGTATTATAATTTAAGGTGCGTCGCCAGTCGGGTTTAAAATTGTAACTATTGAATTGTTGCAGTCCGTGTAAGCACTGTTATTCTTAGCTTTATAAACCTAAACCTAACGACAAACTGTATCACAAACATTAAACACCTTTCTAAACCATTGACATAGATTTCGACTGAGCCGATTACTCATAACGAGTAATATATCTATTTCCCTGTTATCAGGCATTGCATGGCACTCACTATTTCCATTCCAAACGAATGGTAACAGATTAGTTCTTTCTAATTACGGAGATAGCGAATCCAATAACGGTTTATCGCATTCATTTGTTTGAAATCTAATAGGAATTTAGCATGTTATGTATTTATTGGTCGATATTATGTTTGCTTTCTGATACTGTCTCGCATTAACGGTGTAATGATAAATGTAACGTTGGATACATACGAATAAAGTAACTAATAGTTACAGGATGGTATTTTTAGTGTAGAAATAGAAAGTGTTCTCATTTCGTACGTTGAAAAAATGATAAGTCTTAGTCCATCATTGTGATGCCGTAGTTACAAAAATCACAAGATTTTAAAAAAGTGTAGTAAATTATAGTTCTTTCTTATAAATAACAACGAAAAGCACTCACCTGTCAAAATAAGCAATGTAAACTTTTTCAAATTTACCATTTTTATGACTTAATCATCCAGCCACAATTTATCAAGCGACTAAATTAATTTAAAAAATGGTTTATTAGCATTTAGACTAGAAAAGATAAGGCACTAAAGGTCGAGGGGTAAGTTTTTTTCGAAAACATCTGTTGTGTGTTGTGTTTTTTGTGTTCAAAAGACATGATGGATCAGTTTCAACGCGCATTTGCCGGTCTCTTTGTTGTTAGTTTATGGCATTGTAATGTGTTTTTTTGTTTGTACAGTACGTGTTACACTCGCTCCCGAACTTGGGAAATTACTTCTTTATTATAAGTTGGCTTAGGTTACAGTTGGGACTTTGACGATAAGTAATTACTTTTGAAATTTAGTTGAAACTACATAATTCCGAATTTTCGTAATTTCTTTATTTTTTGATAGGTTACAGTTGGGACTTTGACAATAATTACTTTTGAACTTTAGTTGAAACTACATAATTTATTATAATGATCTAAATACATTTTTCGAATAAGATGATGACTTCCATATTATTATATTATACATTCCAATTTAAAATCTAGGTGACGTCAAAACTCATCTTGAATTTTACCATAAAAAATGTAAAAAAAATATCATTGAAAATAACCACACGAATACAGTTTTTTCTTTGAAAAAAAAAACTATAACCCACGCAAGGACTATAAAGGGGGATTACATTTTGTAAACGCAATTACAATCGGATTAGCTAATTTTCGATGGCGACACTGTTACACAAAAGGAAACAAAAAACACGTTGCAATCCCTAAGACCTTTATACAAGTGTGGGAGTAAATGCGTTTTAAGAGCCCTTCAAAACCACCGTTGCGTGTTTTTTAATAAGATTTACAAAACTGAAGTTTACGTAATCTTATCTTTTGAAACCTTTTCTTTCATATGCTATTGTAAAGCCATGTGACATTAAAAGATTTGGATGTAGAAAAAAAACGTGCTTTAAGTTTTTTCAATTATCACTTGAATACGTTTTTGTGGACATGTGTAGACTGATAAAACACGATGTAGCGACTTTTAAAGTTTTTCTTATACAGCGTGCTCTGTTTTTTTATGCTGTGTATTGTAACAAGGTATCATTTTACATTTCTCAATTATTTTCACTGTCATCTTGCTATCTTTTTTTGCATGTTTTGTATTTATTGTAAAATATGTTGGTTTGTTATTTCCTACTACTGGTTTAACTAGGTCAATCCGTAAGAATCGTAATCAAGGAAAGCAAAGCGTCTTGAACTAGTTCTTTTCGATTAAAATGCGTCTTTCAGAATGAAAGCTTTCAGTTGGTATTTGAGCAGAGCACGACCGTGGATTTTTTACCATTGCGATTTCAAATGAACCATTTATAAACGACCTCTACCTCCAAAAGAACTGTTCAGAATAGCAATTCAAGTTATACTTGCTTTGCACTGAAACAACCAGAAATCTAGAGCTGTGGTTTCGTAAAGTTGCTTTGACTTCATGGGTCATTATTGTGTGGTTTCAGAGTGAATTCAACGCTTTTGCGATAATGAATAGAACCGTATGAGGCATTCGTAAGGCAAATATGAAGGAAAGGTTCATCTTGCGGCAGCTAAAGACGAGCTTTGAACAATTTTGATACTTGTGACAAAATTAAATTAATTTTACTACCGAAAATCGGTTAAAATTTACGATTACAAGTGCGCATAACCGTACTTTTTCATTAAAATAAATCATGCCTTACGTTAGTTAAATAAAATTTTGCTACTGTATTTTATACGTATTTAAGAACTTCACAGCCTTGGCTGCACTTCTAATCTTAAGTTCCATTAAAACAGTAAGTTTTATCGCAATTTCTGATTGCATACCCAACCTTCTTATGCATAAACGTGCAATAGCTAAAGTGTGCTCAATATATGCTCTGGCTTTATCTGCCATTGTGACATTTTAATTTAACAAAAACTGGCAAAGAATACTTAAACCAAAGGGGTACAAAATTAACATTTAACGATTAACTCGTTTTTATTTATTAACACACACAAATCAACTTTGAACGCTGCATACATTTTCGCAAGTAGATATCAAGGTAATCCATGAAAAGGGTATTTGACAACAGTGAAATTAAATTGGGTTTCCATTAACAATCTTTTATTTATGGTTGCTATTTTAAGATTTTTAAATTCATAAAATCCAACAATAAGGACGCTGTTTGATTGTGACGTCACAAGACAGTAATCCCTATAAATTCCATAGTAACCAAGCGTTTTTGATGTTTCATAAGAAGCTGATTTGACTTTGGTCAAATACCGTAATGAGCAGTTTTTTTTTAATTTTCAACGCTCAAGACAGTTCGATCTCAGTTGCAATTAGAATGTCTGCATAAAACACATGTAATTCCCGAACAAACCCGACCGTCCCCGAATGATCACGAAGTCGAGTGTTTGTTTACATGCGACCGAGTCTATGCCATTTGTGAGATCCAGGGTAGAGCTAGGAACATGGTTACAGTCATTTGATAAAAATCTAGCTTTAAAACCGGTTTCTTTAAGGGTTCTGTACACGATGGGTGTCCCAACGGGACCCTATTAATATGCCTACGCTGTACGTCCGTCTGTCCATCTATCCGTCAGCTTGTCATATCTCTAAATAGCTGTACCATCCGTAGCTGAAAGTGGGTTGTTTTTTTGTTCAAAATAATGTGTTATTACCGCAGACTTACTAACAAAAACCGGGCAAGACCATGTCGGACCATGCTCAGTGTAGGGTTCCGAAGCCGTAACGACAAACACAAAAAACTATCTCAAAAATCAACATGTATGAAACAATTTTCTATTTAAAGTTATTTGGCGCTGTCTTAGATGATTTTTAGTAGGTTATAAACCCGTTAATCGCCTGTATCTCAGGAACTAATCATGTCTACTTAGCCGTGATAGTTTTCCTTTAAAATTCGTTATATGCGCTTTTGTTGAAGATTTTTTTCAGATTTTTAGTACTTGTAGTTTTGGCTTTAGGGGGGGGGGGGGGACACTTGACTCTAACAAAAAATAGCGCTTTAAAGCTTAATATTTCATAAACGGATCCCTTAATCGAAAAATTGTATTGATAAACCCGCAATATTTTAAAAAAAACTATCCAACGACACCCCACACTATGGGGTAGGCAAGAAAAAAAAAGACTCCCCACGTTACGTGTAGGGGAGGTGCATTAAAAAAAAATATTTTTCAAAATTTTATTTTACCACTTTGTTGGGGTGACTAATATGTACATTCATGCCAAATTACAGCTTTAGAAACTACGAAACTACTAGAGTACTATGAGTCTCTGAGCTAGACTGGGGACGGACGGACGGACGGACGGACATGGCGAAACTATAAGGGTTCCTAGTTTGACTACGGAACCCTAAAAAAAGGAAGTTTTTTTTCATATCGTATTGTAAAAACGGTAAAACATACGTATAAACAGCATCAAGGTTAACTGACCACTAGTGAGCATTATTGGCAAGATTGACAAATGGTCATTTAACTGTGCTGTTGATGGTACTAGCGTAAAGTATTGGTGTGGTTATAGTCAAACGATGTCATGATAACCCCAGGTAATCTTAAAATAAGTAGCTAGGATTGGGTTAGTCTTGTGACTATCACAAATTTTTAACTCCTGCGCTTAGAAAAAGTCAATGAAATGAAAATTCTGTGAAGTGATACGTTCTATTAAATGAGTGTCGACAATAGGTATAGAGTAAACCATTTTGATATTATTATTATATTTGATAATAATAGTACACGAGGCTTAAATGGTATAAAATATTTTCGACTGCTTTTTACCAATAAAAAAATGCTAAACATGCCATGTCTATAGTATTCCAAGTGCATGCACTCGCTTGAGACGGAATTGGCACTCCACATGCGACCACTCAATCATGAGTTTGCATTCTGCAAAGTAACTATTACCCTTCTTACAGAAAGGGCACATCTCTTATAAAAAGTAATTTGTAAATACAACCTTGTTTATGACTGGGTAGGGTTGCGTTTAATTTAATAATTGTAATTGTATATACGCTCTTAAGTTATAACTACTAGTGAAATTTAGTCGATTTAGGATTTTTTTTAACTATTTTCAAACTGGCAACACTAGTGACAGTTGGCCTATTTTAGCAACATAGTGTTCCTAGTTTTATATTTGTCAAAATTACTAGGTTTTAATTTTTAAATTAACCTTTTGTTTTTGCGCGGTCTTTTGTCTTGAGCTCAATAGATATTTTTCTTTAACAAGTAGTGTACTAAAGGGACATAAAAAAAAAAATACATACAGTGGAACGTATAACCTCCTCCTTTTTTGAAGTCGGTTAAAAATAATAATAATAGGGAATTTGACCAAGTATGTAAAGTGTATAAAATTACACAAAATTTAAGAAAAAAAATAATCAGAAACAATATTTTGTTAGATTACATTTTTCAAGTTTTATTATTTGAACGAAAGTTACTAAGTACATTTCAAATTTCTCACCTAATGCCATAGTAAATTATTGTCCCCTAATTTAATCTAATCCATATCAATTTTCTTTTTGCAAACAAAAACAGTTTATGGCGGTTATGAACGAAAGTGTATTGCAATGGAAAAAAAGTATTAAAAAAACAAGCGGGAGTTGTGATTGATCACCGCCTTGGAGCTGTTTTTTGTATGGAGTCATACAACTCGATATGGAGCCCAATTTGTATGGAAAACAGAGGGATTGGCTCTGAACGCGGCAAATTAAAAACACGGAGTGGGCATGCGATGGAGAGAGGAATTTCATTTACCAATAAATAAGGGATGTTGTTCAAAACAGACGGAACTTTATTTCTCTTTTGACAGTATAGCTAAATCGGTCTATCTTTACGTTTGTACCAGTGAGATCTTGTACACGTAATGTCATAAGCAGACCTAGGAATATACGTGGCAAAACTAAATGACAGCTAGGGATTGCCTATATCGATAAACTTAACTATCGATGCTTTTCCCATATACTAGTGATCGCTCCAAGTTTTGATTGTAAAAATAGTTTATTTTTTAAAGTATGCAAATTAAACAAAACAGCAACATACTTAATTCTGGTCATTCTTTATTTGAAAAGGATTTATAACCTTCACTCATCATCGTCATAATGTTTTTACTCGTAACAAATTTTGTCGTTTATTTTAACAATAGTAAATGGGACAGTCATTCTGAAATTCACAATACGGAAAAAATATATGATGATAATAAGTGAAGGTTAAAAAATGGTATTAAAATAAAGAATAACCTGAATTATGTTATTTCATTGCATACTTTCAATCAAATTTTGTTTTTACAAACAAAACTTGGAGCGATCACTAATATATGGGAAAAGCATCAATAATTGAGTTTATCGATATAGGCAATCCCTAATACTCCTAGGTCTGATCATAAGTAAATGAGTATGAGGGTAAGCATGCACAAAATAAGCTTAAACAATTAAGCTATTTAGTCCCAAACTAAGCTTTAGGTTTGTACTATGGGTACTAGACAACGATAGACATAGGTATACAGCTGGTAGACAATGCCATTAGGCATTAAATTCACGTTTTGTAAGAAATGTATTTTTGTGACATAAAGGTTAAATAAATAAATACATAGAAAACAACCAAAACTCAGAAAAGAAAACTCGTGTAGTAAATTTTAAATTGTGTAGCAAATATTACCTCGTACGGTCATTCAACACGGTCAACATCATGCTTCGTGCAAATCTGTCAAAGATGTTAAAGCTACAAGGTACAAAAGTCTGCTGCTACATATATACTGTACCTACTAAGAGTTGTCAAACAAAGCACATTTAATACCACCCATTGCGCCTGATGACTCATTTACAAATAAAACTGGCCATAAAATGAATAAATTGAAATATTCCAAAACTTCCCTCATAAGAAACCTTTCAAACCCAATTAATGTCGATATTACGAACCCCTAAAGAGTTGGAAACACGAAATGGAATTATGCATTCCCCTAAAAGTCGCCATTAGAATTAGAGCCGGAATTTATTCCGCACTGGGGCCCAATATTTCCGGATTTCCGGGATCACTGTTCCTGGTTTACAACTTGGAGGTGAACGGACACTTTCATTGCTTGAGACAAGAATTTCAGTTTCGATAGGGAATTTATAAAGTCCGAAATTTTGAGTTTGAAGTTCATAATAATTGCGAAGACTAATAAAATTTGAAGAAATATTACTAATTTTGAATGATACTTGTATAACATAATTTTGTTTAATTCAATTCAATGTAATTCAATGTAATTGGTAAATATAAAATACCAACAGAACATTGTCATAAATATTTAAAGTTAAATCTAAATATTTCTTATTATTGATTCTATTGAAATTATTACAATTGCACTATATCTATCTAGATTTTAATAGTAAGTATTCGTAAATACAATGGACAAAAACGTTTTTTAGTGTTTACTTCAGGTATAAACACATGCTGTTCCATAAACAAATACAAAACACATTTATAAAAGCCATTGAGAGCATTGAAACTTATAAAACACAAAATGGCGTTGGAGACATGCAAACATATTAATTTATGGGCATCTTCGAAAACTTTTTAAGCTCTAACCGTTTCCAGAAACTTTTACATTAAGTCTCCCGGAACTTCAATTTAATTTTGTATCTACTTCTAAGTTCTGTTACACCTTGCTTGTTCAATGCTTTTGTGTTTTAAACAATTTATGGCATTAGTTTTTATGGGTTCTTACTTTGTATTGCAGCGCAAAAAATAAAACTACTACCTACCTACATACATTAAAGGTCCTGGCAACATTTTATTTACAGCAATTAGTAAATTGGAGTAGTGGATGTACAACGCACATGAGGAAGAATTTAACGTATTTAGCTCGCAATATCTCTATTTGTTTGCATTTAGGGACGCAGCATCTTAGAATTAGAAGATAATTCGTATATAAATAGGCCAGAACTCCATTCAATGATTAACAAAATGCTGTCAGATTACAGAAAAACAAAAAACCGTATGATTTTAAAAGCTTTTATTTAAATCTTGCAAGTTAAATTTGACCCACTTCCCGGGTTTTCGATGAAGCTGAAAATTTGCATACACCTTTAGTTCTGATGACAATACAATGATATATAACCATCCAGCTGGTCAGATGACAGAGACTCAGGGTGGCCATAGGAATTCCTAAATTACACATGGTAAACCCCTCGTGTTAGGGCTTGTTAGAATTGTCTTGATAAGAAGATGACGACTGTGCAAAAAAAAAGTACAGCCGGTAATAAAAGCTTATCCCAAAAATTAATTTTTTGACAGAAACTTATTAACTCTATAATTTTCATTCATTTAGAGCAGAGGGGCTATTGCCTTACTCACTCGCAATTGCAGTCAGCTTCAAAGTGGAACAATTGTTATCATTTTGTATGTAGACAAGCCTTCGATTTTCAAAATGAAAACGATCGATGGTTTATCAGACGGCCTCTGATCGAACTTGAATGGTGCTCTGGAAAAATGGCGCCAACTGCACTCATTGTAGCTTCATTTACTCAACAATGTAAGCATGCAGAGCAATAAACAAGTCAGAACAAGCAGGCTGTCAAATAAATCCAACAAATATTTTAATGGCACCATAGACCCTCTTTATAGCTGTTATAAAGGCGCGTAAAACCTGACCAACCCTTGGACAAAGTCTTTACTATAAAATAAATCTAGCAAGTTATCGTCCACAATAAACAGTCGCCGCGGAAGGCTATCGCCAATTCCCACGCAAAGTTGCTGTTAATAAAAGCAACAAAATTATATATTCAAGAGTTAGGAGGTGGTGGTATAGCAGTTAGGGTTTTCTACGTGGTCCGGGTTACAATGCAAATTGCTGTAGAGGGGTGCGCCGATGCCCTCTAACTGTAAGTCTAAAGATGGCCGCTGTAATGGCGAAATGAAATTATTAAGCATTGTCTTGTGAAATCGGCCGCAGTCGACACCTGAGTCTCGCACTTAGTGTGGATATTCCTGGTCACGGCACCAAAATCGCTGTTTCGCATCGTGAAAAATTATTTCCTGGTTTTGTCGCTTTTGCTTTTAGTATGTGAGTTTTAAATTAAGTTATACTTTTTTACATAGAGTACCGAATTTTCTCATTTTTCTTTCAACGTTGCTGTTTTAACCAAAAAGTCGTTCATCGGAATTAGTTCATCATCACATCTATAACAGTTCATGTGGTAAATATTAATTTATTCAGGGTTTGTGTGTCTAAACATTATAGGTACAAATTATTAATCTTACGCATGTCAATTTCGATCAAAATTATTTTTATAAAATTGGACCTACTAGTCCCAAAATAAGCTAAAGTCTTGTACTTCGGGGGAGTACTTGACAAGGATATAGATACACAAGAAACATCCAAGACATGAAAAATTACTTACGCTCTTCATACAAATATTTTTGTCCTTACCTAGAATCTAACGCCGTACCGCTAACTTTGTAGGCAGGGTCACTACCATCTAGGCTAATCGCTTCGACAAACCAAACTTCAAATAATTTACCTGGAACGGCTTCAGCACTACCCCTATCCAGTGACGGATCCACGCAATCCCAACGCGAAGACATTACGCTACCCTTCAGCTTTGTATTAAAATTTAAATCTACTTTGCGAAGTGTATTTTATACACGCGGTCTTGCAATTTTGATCGCCATAAAGCCTCCAAACGTGTATTTACGCTGTACCTTTGTGGTATTCGGTGTTACACTGCCGAGCATTTCGACGTTCTCCCATGAGTTCAGTATGCATAATGTTAATATATTATAGATGATTTAATTACTCGTTTGTGGTACACTTGCGGTTTGGTGTTGATGCTCGTACCGTTCGGTTTACATTTAAATGATTTTATGCCTATTTATGAAGTAATAAATAAAGCATATTGCATTAGTTGGATGATGCATTGGAATCTGATTATTTTTAACTGTATTAATGATGCTTTTTTTACGGTCTGTTATAGGCATTCACGTAGTTAGCTCATTTTTATTAAATCAACTAAAAACTAAATATTTTCCATGTGAAATATTTGTTATTAATATATTTGATTGATTACTCTTCTATTTTTAAAACAGAGTGATAATCCAACGATGTGAATTCTTACTTAACGATAATTAAAGGGGAAGTGATTAAATTTCATATTAAACGAAAAAATCAGGCTATAAGAATATAAGTATATTATGTAAACAAAATCGCAGACAATATTAGCTCTCCGCAAGATATCGCGGGAACAGGATCCGTTCGAATCCCTTCCTCCATCTTAACTCTCAGGGTTCCGTCCAGTATAGAGGTTAGGAGATTTTGAAAATAGAATTAGTAGAAGTTTCTACTTTTATAACAAGGGTTGGCAGCTTGAAATCTTCTAATAGCAAAATGTACCTTACTTTAAAAAATTAAGTTCGAAGTTACATTCATTCCATCCCTTTTTTTCGAGTTGATCTCGAATAACAAGTGACAGGGATGCCACCCAAAGATTCGACTTAAGTTCTTCGTTTAAACCATCTATGTGTCTCAGAACCCACTTAGCATGCCATAAAAAAGTCTATATTCCTTAGGCATAGACACCACAAGTGTCAACCAGAGTCTATTTCCAAAAACAAAGACTGTAAAGTACCATTGTATGCATTGAGTGCAGGACATACGGGCGTCTTATGCACAACACTGTACACGTGTCGAGTTTCACACACGTGCATGCACTTGCATGCAGCTTTGTTTAATTAGAGAGGTGATGAGATCGTGGAGGTTCCGGGCAGATTGAAAAGAGTAATTGAGGATTAATGCTTGTAAAAATAAACATATTAAATAAAAATAGACCAGTATTATAGGAAGTTGGAATGAACTTCCTGCTAAGACTTTCCCAATGCGATACAATAATATGGAGATTTTTAAAAAGGTTTTCTTTAAATTTATTTGAGACCGGCTACGCACTGGTGATGCTTCTAGCGTGTCGCGTACATAAGCAGTGGTGACCACTTCCCATCAGGTGAACAGTCATCTGCCTGTTGACATGGCAAAAAAAAAATAGTTTTAGGGAAATAATGGCCACGCCAAGTGTCTTGACGAAAAATAATATTTTTTTATTCTTTATTTTTTTTACGCATAATTTGCAACTCGCGCACCTCAAGTAGTTTTTCGTTTTAAAATATTTATTTAGATGTCTAAAATGTAGAATACTTAAAAACAAAATACAACTTTCGACAAATCGACACTATCTACGAACACTACGCTAACTCGTTTTTCGCTACTTTACAGGAGACGTGTTTTAATGAAAAAGTTTAATAACTCCGTTGATTTTTGACATTTTACTTTGAAATTTGGAATTAAAATAGCTTAATAGTTACTTTATTAATTGGTATATATTGACTCACTTAAGTCTTGTTCGTTTTAGATTTATGACGACTTAGCGTTATATACTTCATTTTTACCATCACGAACTGCAATGAATAATACGCCAAGTGACACTTAGCCTAATATATCTCGCTACGGTTTATGATGAAAATATTCATTTTACTGTCCAAAAATCTATGCTTCCCACTAGTAGGAAGTGAGCTGACCTATAAATAGTCATAATTAATTACAAACACAATAAAACAATGATAATTAAGTGAAATCTATGACTTAGCGTAATTTACACCTGATAGACGTTTTTATCGCTCCATTCTAAACTACGCTATTTACCACTTAGCTGCTTATACGATCGCCGATACTGTTACTTAGCTTTTTATTCGCGATTGGAAACTATGAAAAATTAAATTAAGCAGGTGAATTTATAAACTACGAATGACTAAAAAGTTAATTTAATCAAGTAATGACCCTTTAACATTGAATCACACTAATATGAAAAATTTAAAGGTTGATGTGTGGGTGTTAGTTAGTATTTTTTATTACTCCTTTATACTGAAACGGCTAGACCAATTTGGATGCTAATATCCCTAACGCATAAGTACGTAGTACCTATTCCGTGGTAGGCGTCTTGGTGACTTACCTAGGTACTAATTAAACGCGGACGAAGTCGCGGGCAGAAGCTAATTTATAAATAAATAAAACAACATTATAATTCTTAGATTTATTTAAATTGAACATGATTCATGACAAAAATCGGTTTCCACATTATGTTACGTTTAGAATATCAAACCACTAAAAAAAACATTACCAAAAACTCACTTATTCTGAGATCAAGAGATTATAAAAAAAAATAACAAATAATAATTCTTAATAATTTTTTAAACTTGCTTTGTATTACTTATTAAAAAACAAAATAAAAAACTCTATATTAAGTTACCTGCCTCTATAAAAGACATGTTGACAACGTCCGTTTTCGTGATTGTTAAAATAAAAGTAAGTTCAAATAACCATTTACTCTGGACATCAATATTCTGGTGTATTTAAATATGTAGCTTATTTTTTTATTCATTTGCACCATAATATACCTAATATAAATATACTTAATTTCACTTTATTAAACAAGAAAAAACGAAAACATGACGTGGCCAGTTCTGCTTTTCTTAGAGAGGGTTCTTAATTTGAGATCAACTTAAAAATAGTATTTTGAGATCAACTTAAAAATTGTATTTTGAGATCAACTTAAAAATAGTATTTTGAGATAAACGTTATCAAGACTTCACAACCATTTATTTTGAGTAAATAAAATAACTTATTCCTCCTCTTCACTTTCTCTTTCTATTTGCTCAGCAGTCGCAGTACTCGTAGCAGCCGTCAAGTTCCTGTAGAAATCGTGATATTTCTCTGGAATTATGTTTTTGTCACAAAAGTACTGTAAGTCCTTATATTTAGCTGTGCTTATCTTAATCAACGTCTGATATGCTTTCTCTGGTAGGGTTTCAGGGTGAGCAGATGACCTTCTAGTGAAATTCTTAAAACACTGTATTTGTTGAATTTCGGGGTCTCCCAAGTTATACTTGTAACTGAGTAATCCGGAACTTTGCGGTGAAGCTAATATTACTTTCATTTTGTTCCAGGATACTTTCTCTTGGTTTAAGTTTTTCATCCAATTTTTTCCATTCAAGGCCGATTTAAAATCGTAAATCATGTCTTGGTCAACTTCAATAACCTTATAAGGTTTGCCATTGACCTTAGCCCAGCGTACTAAGGAGTACCACTCGTCAGGTGAATAGATCTCTTTTCCTTTCGCCGTTCTTTCAATTAAGGCATGTACTGAGTCGCCTTCGTTTTGCGTATGGCCTTTCTCCATAAAACGGTGACTTATGTTAAAATTAAACATTTTTGCAGCAAGTAAATACATCAGGTAGACGACTCGATTACGGTTCTGCCCACCACAGTTATCGGACCATAACTTTACATCAGTTACTCCATTAGCCACCAATTTTGAGAAAAAATTGTACAAGCAGCTCGCTACTTCATTAGCTCCACGTTTTGCAGTTTGCTCGTCCCACATATAACAGAAAGCCTCTTTGGATCCCATATCATAAATAGTAAAGTTGTAAACATTGAGTTTCCTTTTGTAGTAGTATATGCTTACGTTTCCATGTGGTGAACCGAGCACTTTTTGAAAATCAAATACGGCACATACCACTTTAACAGGGTTCGCTATAGCCAAAATCTTATCTTCCAGCTTTAATTTTCGTGAGAGTTCTTTGTCTTGTAGATGTTTTTGATTTATTTCTAATTGCTGCTCAGAAGGTTCTTTAGTGGTTTTAAATTGATGACAGATGTCACACTGGTCTTTTTTTGGTACATAAAATCCTATGTTCAAATTCGAATTCGTAATATCTCGATATTGCCTCACTGTTTCTACTCTTTCGCCATAGTCATTGTCCACACACCAACTGGGATACATTTTAAACATCTTTGCTATAGAGAGTGACGCATCTAAATATTTTTTACTGGATCTTTGTCTTACGTAGTGAGACTCAATCGGTACAAAAGAGTTCACGTGATCAATCACACTTTGTGTCATTGCAGGTGTAAGTATAGTTTTATGATTCTTGTGCCGACCCCTGTCATCAGAAACATTACTAAAATCATTACTATCCTTATGTTTCTGTATTGCTGTGTATACGAAATCCTTACTTATAGCAAATGTGTTCAAAAACATTTCTTTGCACACTTTTTGTAAAATGATTTCACCATTTTCCGACGAAATAGGGAGATGATAAAACAAGGAGTAAGAGCGACGGCTAATTCCACCTTCTTTTGTATGCATTTTTTTGTTTTTTTGTTGAACATATTTTGCTATAATTTCCCATTGTTTAATGTGATTACCAGTCTTCCAAAAATTTTCAAACAAATCCATCCGCAAATTTTCACGTATTTTATCAGGACATCGAAGACGACAACCCTTGCAAGTTTCTTTAATTTTTCTTTTACTTTTGACAGTGCCATTTCGCCTTGTATAACATTCGCCTAAATTACAGAGCCGTTTTCGTTTTACATCTATCCAGTCGCGTTCGTGTCTAAGACGCTTGCGTCCTAAATCAGTTTTTTTACAACCCTTTCTATTTTGTGGTGAGAGGACTGAGGAACAATCACTGTCGTTAAATGTCGAAACAACTGACGGGTTTTCAGAGTTAGTAAACGGAGACAAGCATTCAGACAAATTACTTGTAGAAGGTACGTTAGTTTCTATTGAATCTACATGTTCTTCTTGATTTCTTGTTTCAATTGAAGCTGCTGGAACAGGTGACGAAGCAACTATTGAAGAATAATTTTGGGTAAGTAATTCGCTATTTTCAGTTTCACTAAGTGTAACATTCAGAGCTGATTTAGATATCAGAGTAATATCGCCGTCAGTACCAACCAAGGTAGTATCACTTAACTCATTCGTTGAAGTTGACAAAGTACTATCAAAATCGCATAATTGTTGAGGTACAGGTGTAGATCTTTCTGAACTAATATCTTGCAGTAAGTGACTACTCGTGCTTTTAATAGAAGGTACCGGAGAAAATATCGGCTGTTTGCGGGGAGAGAAGTCAGTAATAGGGGACGAATTCTCTACATTTATCATTGAGCTTGTGACACCGTTGTTGCTGGCAAAGCTAGGCGATGTAGGTGGTACAGCATTTACATAATTTAGATTTGGGTCAATATTTACGGAATTGGTGGTGTCCTCGGGATCGGATGTATAATCACATGTGAGAGTGTCGTTGCTAAAGTGGTTTTCTTTTGTTGCTGTTAAAGGCACAGTGGTTTGGATTGGATCTTCAAAAACAGATTGAAACATATCCATGAACTGCGGAGTGAAGTTCGCTCCAGACGGTAACGGTGACTCTATAAACCAAAAACGAAACAATCATCAAATTTTGCTACCTACAAAATTAAATCTTTTTAAAACAAAAATCCGACTTAACAAGAAGTAAAAATAAATTAAATAACGCATTTTAAAATCACACGGGCTCGCACGTTTAACCATAATCACTATGATACCAACATACTTACATCAATACCTACGTACAAACACCATACTTACATGCAAACACGCATTAATACATACGGGATAAACACAGAACCTTTTCTTTAATCCGGTAGGTAATGCTAAATAAATTGACTATAACCTAATTCATGTCAAAGAGGCTTTTAAAAATAATATTTTTTTAAATAATCTTGACACAATATGGATATGCAGACAAATATACAAACAGACCACCAATGACAATCCTATAACGGAGGCTCCGTTTTAGGTAAATGAGGCACGAAACCCTAAAGTCATTAACATTGTTGTTATTCTCTTGTGAGTACCTTGACCGTATATTACGCTAACTCAAAGTTAGCGTTGGCTTAGTCGGACCTTTGAAAAAATAAACTAGCACTTGGTACTTGAACGAAAAGAAATAAATGGCCGGGTTCTAATTAAGTAAAATTATTAACTTAAATCTAACACATTTTTTTTTTAAATAGACTTACCCTTTCCATTGTTTTCGTTGAAATAAATGTGATTCTTGTTGGTTTCTTCATCATCAAAACGGTTATTTTTACTTAAATCTACTAAATGTCGTGCTCTGTTTCGTGCCATGATTCTAATTTACATTAAACTAAACAAAACAATCGTAACAACATAACTTTAAACCATATTAAACAAAAAACAAAACAAAAGCGCGCGCGTCCCGCTTACAGGCGCCTACGTCACACTTGGACGACAACAATCAAACTAGTGCCCCTCCCGCTCCCCCCGTACGAGCGGCTATCACAGTTGGCGGGGTGTACATCGTTCGGTTTCAAATTAGTCATAAACTTAGCGCTATTCACGTTTCGTAACTTTGTTATTTTTATCGATAATTGAAAAATAAAAATAGGATTTTGTAAATAATGAACTTTTAAGATATTTGACATTAAAAAGTGAAAATCACCCAAAATCGAGTTAGCGTAGTGTTCGTAGATAGTGTCGATTAATAGGGACACAACGACGAACTTAATCCTTTAATGGATTTCTTCCAACCAGTTCATAATTCTGAAATAAAAATGAATGCTGGGCTTATAGTGTATTAGGTAAGTAAGCATATTTTTAGAAATAGTTTTTTAAATTACCATACATACATACCTACACCTACTTGTCTAATCTGCATATGAGAGACATGACTACAGTTCCGAATGACTAGCATTACGTGCCAATGTGTTTTTGTTTTAACATGAAAATTATGATAGCCAGGCACCTAATGGGTTAAACTAAAAATGGTGGCCAAACTGTGGTAATAGGAAGTATGAATAATAAATAAGGCCTAATTTAGCGCAGTATCAGCTGAGTTTTACATACTATCACGCCTTTATAGCCTTCAGTATAAATTACCTACAACTCTCTGACGTCATAGAAAAACAGTAATGTACAATTAGATATCCGAAGGCCCTTAAAAGTTATTTTTGAACAAAATATCTTGTGACACTACGAAATATGCGACGATATGAAATGTCTAGGAAAGTAAGCGCCATGGTTCCTAGAAATGTATGTTCTATGTACTTGTACTACAATACTAGTATTCTACGTGTAGTTGGATACATTAGGAAATTGCGTATAAACATAACACTACTACATGCACAATTCTACGAAATCTAACAGACAACAACTATTCAATGCGGGAGACTGTTCGTTCATCTTATTCAACAAGCAACAAAAGTTCAAGGCTGAGAATGGGATAGGGCTATGTGAGTGTGTATCGCTGTCCCTTTCATTGCCTGGAACTTTAAGACATCGTAAAAAAGGCACTTGTTATGCTCTCGTTACATACCTACTCAAAAGTAAGAACATTTTCGACTATAATGATTAAAAATATGCATTTAATTGATGTAAAATGCAATGTCATCAACATACCTACTCGAATTTCTGCAGTCTGACAAAATACATATTGTCCAGAACTACATGATATAATTTAAGCAGTTTATAATGTAAAGCCAGTAGCTCTAGCAAGATGCATTTGCCGATCGTAGTCAAACGCTTACGTCAATTAATTTTTTTTTTTTCGAAAATCTTTAACGGTTTAAAAGCTTCAGCAAAATTCTGTCTAGCCCCACTGGTTTGCTATTTGCCGTTTTCGACGTGTCGTTTTTGTAAACGTCAGTTGACGTCGGGAAGAGCAAAGCTAATAGTATCGCGGCTGCTCGCGCGTTATAATTAGTACAAATTGTCGACTCGATGCGCCTTCGCGTAGACGTGACAACGGACGCGGACGCGGCGTAGACCCGGCAGGCAAAAAAAACCCTGAAAAAAAAGCATCCTTGACATTATGGCCTAAGGGATACGGATTACTAATGCGCTAAATAAGAATGATTAAGAAAAGTTCTTGTCAGCATAAAGGGCTATTTCACTATAGGTCCTCACGAACTAATTGATACAAAAGACTAAGTATGTATATATATAATTTACAAAACACTGGGTTTTCTTTTTCTAGTCGATGTAACGCTTAGAAATGCTTACTTTTAGCATGTTGCATTTGTCTGTCACGTGATTGAATAATTCCTTGCACCATAAAAATGAATGCACTAAATTTGTTTTAAACCGTGCCCTGTCTAAACAAACCATTGTTTTGCTCAAGCCATGGAATCCATATGTATATATGAAATAATAGAGCAAAATATAATCATATAATTTACAAAACACAGGGTTTTCTTTTTCTAGTCGATGTAACGCTTAGAAATGCTTACTTTTAGCATGTTGCATTTGTCTGTCACGTGATTGAATAATTCCTTGCACCATAAAAATGAATGCACTAAATTTGTTTTAAACCGTGCCCTGTCTAAACAAACCATTGTTTTGCTCAAGCCATGGAATCCAGTAATCTCACGAGTTAATAGATTCGATAATTCATCGTCGCGCCGAAGTCGATAGTCGATTGATAGCACTCTAGATCGACGGGTGAAATCCGCTTCACGCTTGCCTTGCTCGAGATTATCGATTTCAGCTATAAAAGGCAGTTAATATCGATTTGAAATAAAATTCAATAATGAAACATTAATAGGACAATTAACATTTATTGCAAGTGACCGTAAAATTAATGTGTATTGAAACATGGGCGAAGCAAAACCGGTCATAGTATCGATCCTTGGGGGACACCTCTGTGCAGTTATAGACTTTTGAGCTGACACAGTGATAATGATGAGACTAAAAAGAAAAAATCTAACGATGACTAAAAATAAAAAATACTACGTGAGCGAAAAGTAAAATAGTTCCATTAGTACACTTTTTTTTCATTCCCAATTGTTATGATCGAAAGAACGCTTGTTATAAATGCCTATCGAGGAAGAAATGTTTATTTTCTAGAACTTTCCCACCGCGTCGGTTTGTGGTAACTCGAGCCGCGTCACTAAGCGATTCGGCTTGCCTACCTTGGCCGCCGAATAACAGGTGAGGCCTTCGTATAAACGGCTAGACCAATCGAAGAGCAGCATTATTTTCGGTCACATTCCATTCATGGATTAATAATCGACGAAACAGTTCTTTATTAAGGCAAAAAGTTTTCCAAAGCAAGTTTTTCGTGGATTTTTTTACGTTTGGTGCAAGTATTCAATTTTTTTTGTTACTTTTCATGCTATGAAAGTAACGAATCATAGCAATGTCCTATAATTCGTAACTCGTGTAACTACTTTTATAGCTCATATTTTACTTACTTATTTCGTTTTTATGGTTTAAGCAAAAAATCCAAAGAAAGTAAAAAATTATGACGCATTTTACGCAACTAAACTGCAAAATCATTGTAGCGAATTAGACTGCACCTAAATCGTTTAGGTTAAGTGTATTAACAACAGAATTTAATTACTTGAAAAACTCAGCTACCGTGGAGTCGGACATCAAACGCGTAAATAGACCGGCACTAATATAAAAAAACCGTTGGATTGAATCCAAACATTTGTCTCTTAACGAATCGTGTCGCGGGCGGCGAAGTCAAAGCGGCGTGATTCGGCGATTCTGTTCCATTTTCGAATGCTTGCTGCCCATTCGTTCCCTCGGCTACGCCTACCCAATAAATTAGATGCCTCGCGCATAGTTACGCAACTAATGAAATCCCAAAAAGATCCCAACTCATTTTCTCAACTTTTCCGTAAGAGCACGCGCCTTCAAAGATTTCGCCTGAGGAATAATTCCTCTAATAACGCCTGCTCACACGGTATGTTATGCAACCATAGGAATTTCATTAGATACACACGCGTCTGTTTGCTAAGACGCTTTCCATTGCTAAAAGTTTCTTGAGGCGGGTATAATTCCTTTGTTTGTTGTCGGGGTGGCGCGCCCGCCTCACCCAACGTTTTCTAAGTCATCGGGTCCAATTATGCCCCTTTGTAGGTTTTGATATGTAAATTCGCGATTTTATTAAACAAACCGTGATGCCATTTGGGAGCAGCGAGCCGGATTAATAGCTTCTTCAGATTTGTGTAATCGCTTCTTAAGACAACGGCAGTGGGTTAGGGATTGGTTCCCTTTCAAGTGTGCCGGGAATGTTTCGAATCAATGCAATTAGTACCAGGAAAACAGAAAGGTAAAGGAGTTGGCAAAAACAACTAGTATACTTATTGTGGTCATAAATCCTGGAGGTTCTTGATCATAATCGAATGTAAGTATACTGGACGTAAACTACACATTAGTTCCATCAGCTCTAGACATCATAATATGGTGTTAACCCCCATAATTATAACAATATCATCGGGTAATACCAATATATTACACTTGTTCTAATCCTAACCCATCTCAATAACATAAACAAGTTTTAAAGTTGACTTGCAAAATTTAAAATAAATATACCACAAATCAAACACAAATGCGAAGTAAAACGAAAACTTGTTAAAATACATACGTGTGCGTCCATACATCCTCACAGGATGGCACTCCCCCACAAATTAATCTGTCTACGTAAACATAAAACGGTCATAACAACCAAACTACCCATTCGATTTAAGCTTAATTTTTACCCCAGCACTATTAATAATTTACAGGGATAACGCCAACGCTTGCGCCATATTACAACGCATAAATTAATTATGTCGTTCGCTTGTTTAACTGCGAATCAGATGAGTTTTATTGACAATATTGTTGGGAAAGAGCAATTTGTGGGATGGCCGATGCGACGCCGAGTGGTCACCAAACAGCGGGCGAGGCAATTGTCAACGGTCGTATTTAATAACATCGATAGTGCTGGTTAGTCGCTGATGCAAATGGAAGGAGGTAAACTCTCCTGCTGACTTCTGGTATCCTGGTAGTTTTTATTTAAAATTCATGCTGAGGAACTTTGTAATTAATGAGCATTTTGTATGTATAAGTAAAAAAGTTTCATTGAATTATTTCTCATGTTTTACATTGAATATAATTAGACTCATTGTCAGTACAAACCAAACTATATTTTAGTATCAAACATAGTAAACGACAGAGTATCTAAAAATTTCTGTATTCATTTGATACTAAGCCAATTTAATCCTTAACACACTTGAAATATAATTCTTCTTCAAATCAGCTATAGCTAGACATGTGGCACTCTACCTACTTACTCGTATTGTGCAGTGAAACTATTCAGTGAATTTATGTAAGCTAACAACTTGCATCTTATCTTTTTGGCCTACTGGTCACTTCTTCAAACCTTAGCCTTCTTTCTACGACTAGTAAATTGACATCTTTAAGTACCTAGATGTCAGGCCCACCTGAAACTACAATCATACAAAAAAAATTGCCGTGGTTGTGTGACATATCAGGAATATAGAGTAAATCTGCCAACGCTTCCGACAAGATCACCATTGCTAAAGAGAAGCGCTGCAAGAAACTAAGATTTCAAAATCCAAAAACCACCTAGTTCTAGTACCTGTACTCGTAAGTGCAATATTGAATTGTGGGGCCACAACACAAATTGCCCGGAGCTCTCTCCACACCTCCAGACCAAACTATCGGAACATGCAAATGTTTCCATCGCATTACTGTAACTCAATATTCGCACGAATGTACACAATTGCATTTGGGGTTGCATTGAGGCGCTGACACACCGGCTATTATTGTGCAAACGGCTCCCGTTTGTATGGAGCTAGCCTTATGCTAGTTTAGTATAATTACGTAATTGTTGTGTGATTGATTGCATTGCTTTAGGTAAATAGAGATAAATGTTGTTACCGTTTTCAGTTGTTTGTATTTTACAAACAGTGCAATGTTTTGTTTCTCAATCTTAATGATTGAGAAATAAGGGATCTAAGGAGCTTACTGCAGTAGAAACGATTTATAAAATGTACCCAAGTATGTTTTTTTTTAATTGGTGCTCATCTTATTCAACTCCTGTAGTTACTTCACCTGCCGTCTAAATAAAAATATAATATTGTCTTAGCAATTTCTAAGATGAGAGAAGCCATTTCACCGTAATGTAAATTGCAAAGGTGAGTAATTAAATGTAGAACGGACTTTAATATGTATGTTTAAGGCATTGCATAATATATTCTGAAACCATAACGTCAATTTAAACCTACAAAATAAATAAACCAAAATACATATTCACTGACTGCACACAACCAAATTATAACTCATCTTTGCTCCGCCGGCCAGTAATGGATACTAAAAGCACGCGCTGTCGCCTCGAATTAACACAAGCTTTTGTTATCATTCAATTTGATTCGGCCGTCGGCTGTTTTATTATTTTAATGAGCCTCAATTTTCAGGGATAATTGAAAGCACGTTCGATTATTATTTCATCAGGACAGAGCTCTGAAGCACCAAATTCAATGGCGTCCAACGTGGGGCTCTTTTACTCTCCAATTATGATACAAGGGAGCGAAAGGGATAGGTTACCCTGCAATAGTAAACTGCGTTCCAATTGTGCATTTGGATTTTAGCCAAATAATGGCTTATTAGGGCTGTCAAGTATGGAGTTTGAGTAGGCATTTTTTTAATTGTGTTATTTGGAATGAAAGGTTCCTCAATGAAAATATTCAAGGTAGTTAAAGGGTTTAATTAGGTTCTTATCCTTTATTTGTTTTTTGTATGTTAACGACGTTGCGTTATAATCGTAATGTTAGTACATAACATATTGACATACTTTGTATAGATAATTAAATTTTATATTTATAGAATTTAGTGTAGAATTTTTGTGTTTAGAACTTTTCACGTGTAGAACTCTGTTTTGTCAAGGAATTAAAAAATAAATAATAAATAGATGAAGTTTTACTTTTTGAGGTAGGTACTAAGAATCGGGGTAACGTTCAAACTGTCAAAGTTTAAGGTCAACCAAATTTCAACAACTTGCGTAGTGGGTATGGAATTCAATAATGTCTGAATTTATTAATGCCCAGTGCAATAGTTCAATCAAATATATCGACTGAGGTCATTCCAATCGGTTTCATTAAAATCTAGATCTTAATTGCTTCTGCTAGCCCTATGCCCACTATATTTTGCTGTTTGCCTACTAACAACGACCCCGCCTATAAAGTACAACATATTCAATGCCCCCAACTAGCTCCTACATCTAAACTGAGCACGTCTGGAGTGTCACCAGTCCTGGATGTCACAAACGACGAGGGACAAACGTGCGGGTAAATTATACTCGCTTTTATTTCTCGACTAACAGTTAGTTCAACTGTGAGTTGACTTAGTAGTTTAATTAAAAGGGTGGCTTTTGATTTGTAGCAGGAAACGTGGAAAGTATTTGCAAACAATGGCACTAACTTTATTGGCGCTTCGTTATAGGTACGATATGAATGCTAGATTGTGTTTGAAATTTACTATTCCAGCTAATCTTAGGTTGGAACTTATAAGATGTGTCAAGGTGTAGATGTTTGTATGTATGTTTAGTGTGCCTTTATTGTACCTAAACAGTACTAAAACTTATTTGCATCGATACAGTATGCGTAGTAAGTATAGTAGTAGTATTGTAGTACATGTGAAAATAGACGTGGGTTCATGTTCATTCATGTCCTGTTAGCGGAAAGTTTTGTGTGATGAGCTGTTTTACCTTGAGTTCAGTTTTATAGTTATAAAAGTATCGTTACTCATAGTTAAGCAAATCTTAATATAGGGCTAGTTTTTTTTTTATCTAAGATACAATTTAATACTATTTAAATAAAAAAAGGTTTAAAAGTCGTACTTACCCGCAAAGGCAATTTTATGAGCAGTATTTGCCACATGCTACTTCCACAGTACGAGCGTCTCATTCTATTACACCAAATTAGAGTATTTAAAAGCTATTATTGACGGGCAATAACTGCAAAAAAAATATGGCCATGTAAGTTTATCTTTAAATTCACTAAGTATGACAAGTAATATGTTTATCGATATAAAATTCTCAAAATAATAAAAAGCCAATCTAAACCAAAGTAGAGTTATCACTAGTTAAACACGTCATAAAGGTGGGGTGATCGTACAAACCACGTACATATTTAGACGTCATATACGTCTGATACACGTGTATTTACGTATAGGTGTAAAGGCAGCCTTTCACGCTACAACTGGTAAGTGACACGCGCCGATTCGAGTCAGCCCACAGACCGCAGCACGCGCTGTTACCTTAGAACTATGCATGGCAATCACAGTCACCACAATCTCCCTTAACATGTTAAAAACCGGGCTCTCTTGTTACCGTATAAAGTGGACCCTATTTTGAGTCCTGAGCTCTGATTACTTTAATAATTTGGTGATCGTTGAGGGTAAATTTTGATTTATGCGATATTGCAAATCTTGCAATCACTGGTAAAAGGTATAGGTAGTTGGAAAGATCGGGTTGCCCGATGTTATGATGAACCTAATTAACACATAATATTATATGTAATGCAAAGTTTTCTGGTAGGGTATTTATTACGTATCCGTACTACTCAATGCCTAATACATACATACGTTCACGCCTGTAATCCCATAATGGGGTAGACAGAGCTACAGAATTACCTAATAATTGTTGTAATTTGCCTTGTAAAAGATTTTGTATCTTTCCCCGCAAAAATCGTAGACAACTTTATCGCGAGATCTCTGAACGAAACCCCTTGCAAAGCATGCAACGTTTATTAGTGGCCAGTTCGAAATCGCCGTAAGACAATTTGGTTTAAAAAACTAGCGAACCCTATAGAGTGAGAGGTTCGTTTTGACAGCTCTCTTCGCGTGACCGGCGCGCTTAATAGTTTTTTTTCGCTCATTCATACACAGTTCGAGCAAATTGATTAGGTCTATTAACTTGTTTCTCCAAAGTGACAGCCCTGGCTATTAAATATGGCGGTTAGATTCCAATTTTGAATTCGGGATCTGATAATGGGCTTATTATAGGCGAGGAAGTAGGTTATTAACAACTTATTAATGTCATTTTTAAACATTAAGTGGTTCCGCAGGAACTAGATGTTATGATAAGAGATGATCTATCATTAACTTGAGGTATAAAGCGTTGAAATGTGATTAATCGTGTTGTTTTTAATCAAAATTTAGAAATTATTCTTGTAAATTATGACGTGTACTGTAAAGACTTTTTTAAAGTAAAAACAGGAATTTCATGGCTAACTTGCTTCTAGACCGGGACAAACATACTTGCTGACAAAATTACTAATATTAAAAACAGTAACCATGAACAGCCAAACTACTACAAACCTTAAGAACATAAGTAACAATTTACACGCACTAAATCAAAGCGGTCTGTTTTACTCCCGCTATTTTTGCCAGTCCAATGTTTAAAAACGTATCCGTCTATAAGTTATCCAATCATAACCCGGATGTGCACACAATAGAATGAGTCCCACATGCCTCCGACTAAACACATCTCAAACGCCTAAACACTGAAATAACAAATTGATTACACCACCACCAGTTACTATTTAGTCCAAGATATAAGAGACAGTGATAATAAAAGCTTGTTCCACCTTTTTGAATTCGCTACCTCCTTGGATTTTGGCAACCCTATAGGTCCGTAGTATGAACAAATTAGTAACAGTAAAAAAGTATCCTTATCTTAACTTTTGCTAGCTTATAACTTTGAACTCTCGATTAAGATTTTGCGCCCCCCTAAAAGAAGAAAATAATGGGTAAAAGTCTGTTTCGAAATATGGCCCCCAAAACACGTCCGTTTTTAGACTAACAATCCTTCTCTTATTCAATTGCGTCTACAATGTTTTAGGTTTCAACTTCTATTAAAATGTACTTCGCTCAGCACATAACTATTTGCCCTAACCTGAACCCGAACCCAAGATCGCTAGTTTTGTAGGGTAACTACCAACTAGGCTACCGGTGTCGTCAAATTAAAAGCTTCTTGGCTTAAAAAAATATCCTTGCCCTTGACAGTTCCAATTAGCTCGCACTTAAATTGCGTGTTGCCCTCAAGCCCTGAGGCAGATTGTACAAAACAGTAGGTCAAGTGTAAGGTTGTAGCCAACTGTGAGAAGCGCGGGAAAAGGTTGCAAATCGCGATCTCTTGCTCGAATGGTCGAAAGAGGAATTAATCCAGTTCGTCGACATTGGTACTTAAATCATTGATGGGGCATACCAGAGGTACTTTTTATGGCATTTGAAACTTTAAGATATTGCTTAAGGCTTAGTTTTCTTAGTTTCGTTTTCTTAGGAAGGATGTAGGCACGAGGGTACAGTAGGAATAAAGTAGGGCCAAAGACATTGCCTTGAGGTACGCCAAAATTAATGAAACTCTTGTAAGTTTAGTAGTGGGTATATCTGTCTATTATATCAACGTTTGTGAATTCGAAGCTGCTACGTAAGGGCAAATTCTGTGTTTTGGTTTAGTACGAACGTTAGTACTCAATTATCCATGTTTTATAAATGGAACATTTTAGGAAAATCTTTTTGAGATCCAGATTAATCCAGACCGTTCGACATTCTATATTTGAAATTAGACGTAAATTCCATATTAGTTATTTGCACAACTACATGCAAGAGGTCATTTATTTAAGATTTTCACCTATACCTCTATATCTTTCATTTTTTCTATCTGAAACTCATCAGAGATAGATAGCCAGGGGGGTCATTATGGCATAGCTATGCAGTTCAGTTTACGCCGAGAGAATAGAATAGCTCTGTCCTTTACGCTCGCCGTAAAATAAACTGCATAGCTGTCATAATAACGCCGCAGTAGCTAACAATCAATTGTCATTGGGTCTCGCTAAATCTTTATTGTCTGTTGGTCGACTAATATAGGAATGTTAGGGTGTTGAATTCCGCTATCTCTACAAACTTGCACCAAATGTTCGTGAAAACAGTAGCGCGGCTAGTCTCACTCATCGTTCTAATATTTAGTAGTTTTATGATGTATTATCAAAACAAATCTCGACGAGTTCGAAGTACATACGTTTCGGTTGCAACTGATCGACTCAACAATCTTGATATTTGTATAACCAAACCGACACAACCAACACAAACACTGTAGTGTGAATCAAGTTTTAAATAGAACGATATTATTTTTGAGTTACGCCCTTTGTATTTTAGCAGCAAATATGCTGAGTTATGGATATTAGTTGAGACATATGTAATGTTGCTAATAAATTATGCTAATTACTTGCAATTAACTTACAATGTTGTTTGACAAACCGCTGTAGTTATTGCGTCTATCACACGTTAAATCTAAATACATATCGACCATGTTATTTTTTAAAGATTATAAACTGAATATATAAGGCTGTATTCTTCTTTTAATTTTATTGAATAATATTTAACAATGTACTTAACCTTTGGGCTCTTTCATCTCTACGATTTTGGTTTAATATAAAAAAAAGGTTGATTATTTCTCCTTGTTCAACGTAACGGCACTTGTCATAAAGCACTAGAATTGTATAATTAATGCCAGTACGATAGCTTTATATTCAACACACGACGAAGTGGAGCAGAAAAAAGTTGGATTGCCGCGGTTCATGAGCAAAACCGGTATGAAGTAAGGGACGTCTGGCATTTAGATCTTCGCGCGGACGCGGACATTATTTATGTCGACTAATTGTAATTTCTTTAAGCTGAATATTAATAAATGCATTTAGCCTAGTACTTTTGCTACTAACGTAATATTTTACTATGTTTTTAATGGCTGTTACCAATTGATTAAACGATAACTACACTATAGAACACTCGTTTCAAAGTTATATTATAGGATAACATAATAAACCTTTGAATGTTCCATTGCCTTCTTAAGAAAGTGTGTCGATACCGAGATGTTTGTCAGTTTCTGAAAACGAAATGAAAATAAAACCAGTTCACTTCTAAATTATGTTACAATCGACATGAATAAAAAGTATCACGACCGTTCAATCCTAAATAGCGGTCGATACAAAAGGACTTAACATAGTTTTTCATCATATTTTATTATGAACTTCTGTTCAACATCCAGATGTTTGAGTCTGATCAAACAAAAGAACTTTGAGATATCTTCTCGTGTAACTATTATAGATTGATTTATTATTAACTGAGCGTCCTACTGGAATTCTTAACCAAGTGATGCATGTTGTATTTTTGATTCAATGTTACTAGATTCAAATCACATTGTTCTTCATTTTAGTGTCACGACAAGTTTAGACGTAGTATTTTAAAAAATAATCCCAATATTTCTCCTGCACCTCAGAAACCCTACATTTAAATGAGCCTACTCTTATTTATTATTAAACTAGCAACCCGCCCTCGCTTCGCTTCGGTTTATGTCAGAATGATATATTATAGCCTATTAGCCTTCCTCGATAAATAGGCTATCCAACACTGAAATATTTTTTCAAATCGGACCAGTAGTTCCTGATTAGCGCGTTCAAGCAAACAAACAAACTCTTCAGCTTAGTATATTACTAAATATAGATACAAAAACACTAATCAAGTAGGTATCAAATTAAAATATGTAATTTTTCTTACTAAAATCATTAAGGTACCAAATGTAATAAGTAGCGTTTCATAATGAGTGCGCTTTGTCATTTCTGACTGTGTCACATCAAATCATTAATTGAATACAAAACGGACACAATCCAAAATGAGTCAGTGTAGCATTTTAAAATTAGAAGCTGTTGGAATACGATTTTTAATGGAAGAGCAAATTATTTTGGAATGTGTCTGTTTTGTATTCAATGAGCGAAATATCTTCAATACGTGTTCAGAATGTGTTATGTTACTTTATAAAATTGTAACACATTACTGAATAGTTTATTTTGTAGCCGGCTGTCCGCGCCGATGTTTCTAATAACCTGTTTAACAAATCATAACGTTTATTTTCGCTCGACACTGAGCGATCACACGTCCGGTACCATTCTGTTTCAAATCTTTCGCATGTTTGTTTTCATTCATAAAATTTTTCATTGAACATTAGAAAATGAAGTTAAACATGACACTATTGAGCATAAAGATTTATGCCACATTTTATAGACGAACGCCCTATTTTTTTTTCGTTATTTTTCAAAAAAGGTACATGCGTTATTATTATAATTACATGCTCGCCAAATTGTTATCCAGTTTGTTCCAGTTTAATCATGCACTTGGAGATAGTACCTAGGTAAAACTCTTATCAACTTCCTAATTAAATAAATACTAAAAAAGATTTACATTTTTAAAATACCATTTTTCAACCTCTTTTTGAGTGCCAGTTTACTTAATTCTATATTTTCTCTTAGCCATTCTGTTTCATGAATACTTCCATGACATCCGGATAACAGTTCTATGAATAGTTTTCAAACACACTCTAAATATTACCGCATCTATCTTTCAAGTGTCCTTATAATGGGTTGTTACGAGTTACGATCGCGCCGAGTTTTTTGCTCCGTTACATCTTTGTGGCTAAAAGCCGCCGATGGCATACGACTCACATATGACTTAACAAATTCAGAGCCAAGGATCAAGAAAATTAATTTGAGAAGTAACCTGTGATGTTAGTTAATTTTTTTGGAAGCAAACGTAGATACAAAGGACCTTTTTCACAAAAAAAAAACAAACGGGAGAAACGGTAGCAAAAGTTCACTTTATTCCTGATGGAGCGTGTCATTATTGAAAAAAACTATTAGCGGGTAGAGTCCATTCGTCATGGACCTAAAATTTTAATTTGTTTTGATATTCACAACAATGTTCGTGGCGCCGGGGAAAAAAGGTAATTATTTATTAGTAATAACCGTCTGACTGTTCAATGGGGCATTGTACAGTGAGCTTCGCCGGCGGCCCACCTGCTAACGAGTGTAATGTTAATTAGTTATACTTTACTTGAAGACTAGGGATTAAAATGTTAGCGTTACGGGCGTCAATAGGTGATTTGATTATGCGTGGTGCTTTGTGTATGTATGACATACTTATTGTAAAGAAAGACTTCAGGGCGAACGTAAAAACTGATGTAATGCCAAAGAAAGCAGCTACTTGCAGTGTAGAGTAAAAGTACCGGTTTTGGGTCTTTACACCATTTTCCCACTCTAAATTTTAGCTAATATGTAAGTATTATGAAGTGCATTATGAAAGTATAAACGTATTTGTTTATTTCATCTTTACATTTAATCTTCAGTCTTAACCATTTATGAATATTATGTGTAATTTGACAGTATTTTTGATACTTTATTTCAACCTTAAGAGAACAAAAACGGTACTTCTACCCTAGTGGTCGAGGAATTCTACACTCTAACCATTAAATTTAAAACGCTTAAACTATTGTTATGTACTTAGTCACCTTTAGTAGGTATTACGACCAAAACATTTATAGACATGACACTCTTTTTTGGGTATTCAAACCTACCCTATTAAAACAATATTTTCATCACACTTGCTCGTAAATAGTGTCCTAACATGCTAGAAAAATCGACCGTAAATCCAAAATAATACCCGTGGGCCTTTTTTTTACCATTACGCTTCTAACGTACGTAATAGCTTTTTTTTTAAATATTACACGTGGACTCAAACTATCACAATACGTCAGGACCCCAATTCTTGTGCCATTCGATATGAAGTTTCATTCGAGATGAAATGTCAGTAGCATACAATTTCCTAAAAATCTCGCATATAAACTATTGATCTCGACTGTCACTAGAATCGGACTCCGAACCCGTTTGACATTAGCTGTGGTAAGTCACAGACAATGATATTGTAGTCTGCCGAGACATATCCTATAATCTGTGGTCTGCCGCTAATAAGTTAAAAATATGATCTTTTGTCTGATTTTATTTCATTTCCTCGCAATTGTGATGAAAAACATTGTATGTTACACGGGTGGTAAAATAAATACAAATCTCGAGTCATTAAAGCCCTCAGCCTTCGGCTTCGGGCTTCTAACAGACTCTCGTTTGTAATTCTTTCTTTACCACCCTTAATACACAATGTACTATTTTCCATTTCAAATTGAACAGTAAAGGGCGTGTCAGTGCCGCGGTCACCCGTCCAGAAATTATATAATTTGCACAACGGCACAATTGTCCAATACTCGTCAATGGCGCCGGACCAACACCCCCGAACAAAGCATGCCAAACGCACGCGTCGAACTGACCGTCCAATTGACGAGTGTAAAGCAATCACAAAAGAAAAATCATTAACCAGTCATTTGTAACTTTACAAACGAAAACAAAACATGTCAAATGCAACAGAACCTAAAGAACTTTAGGTAAATAGGTAAAAGGAACAGGATAAGCTTTATGCAAAATGCACCAGACGCATCTTTTATTAAAATCAGATTATAGTTAAAAAGGGAATTTCATATAGGCACGGTAGAAATGAAATAAAATGATAATATGTCGTGAGCTATTACTGTCTGACAATAGGGAAGGACAAAAGGGAGGCAGGATGGCTCTTCAGCCAACGAGATTACGTTACATTGATGTCTCGTCGGGTAAAACGAGAAATATTAAAGCGTATTGAATTAGCTCAAGACGAACTTGATTTTTGTAAAGAACAACGCTATAAAACTGAATTTAGAAAGCTTATTATTGAATATGAATTTCTATTAGATAAATTAGAAACTTTGTGAGATTTTAAACTTCGTACCCTTTGATAAACAGTACAAAGAAACAATACAGAAGCCATTATCAAAAGGGTAATTCTTATTGAAACAAAACGACTCCGAGTCTTTCTGAAGATGACGTCTCTTTTCCATTCGCAGTTATCGAGTTTCCTTTGTAATTAAATATTGAAATTAAGAAATGAACAGCCGCTAATTACAAGAGGTTGTCCCTTGGGGGGCTTGTGTTCCAGCATTAGCAGAAAGGGATGTTAGGGACGCTCTTATTACAATTAATATTTAAGATTTTGTTACCACCGATGTCGGAGTTACAATCAATACGCGGTTCGAACAAGGTCGGGTTCGTTTTATCTTTGTAGTTTGTGTTTATTACCTACTTGATATTGCGGTTTGTTTTTGTTTCGCATTGCTTTTTGAAGGGAGATTTACCATCAAAACTTTTGGTCAGTTACATGGTCAGCTAAATTCTAATCATATGAATGTGAGTGGCTTGAGGTATGAATGAAAAGTTGACAAATCTAACAGACGTTAAATCTTTCGAAAAAGGAATACCGTCTTAAATTAAGAAGCGTGTATAAGAAGACTTTTGAACGCAATTTATCTACTGCACTAAAGCTCACAACACTTCACAGTGTTGGCAACACATAAATAAAATCAATGGACATTTCAATTTGGCCCGCGTAGCGTGTTCGTGATATTCGTGCTGATGCTAATAAAACACGCAAGAAAAAACCATGTGTCATATTCCTTATATCTGAAGGTACGAGTATCTTACCTCAATGGCATAATGATGTAAGTCTCCTTTAAATACTCACCACTTACGTTATTTATCAAGCAAGACTTAACTGTATGTTCTTTGTCTTGAACTTTGAGTTACAGTGTTATATTTTTTTACCGCGATATTACGTCGGTCTTCGGTCTAGCTTGTGTCAAGACCTTATCACTAGATATTTATTTTACTCTATAAATTTCAGAATTATTTCTAGCTTATTTAGCTGTTAGACCAATTCAAAACTTTAATTACTAAGCAAAAAGTGACAGCCATTATAACATTTCATGATGGAACTATCAGATCGTAGTCGGAACAACGCGCACAAAATAAAAAAGTCAAAGTACAAATCCAATGCAATATCAACCTATGTAGTTCCTTGTCAAGATTTAAATTGGACTGGACTGTGCTTTTAGTTATTGTCTTTCAATTTCAAACGTGCTGACATTTAGTGCCAGACTAAGTAATTTCCATACAATGGCCGTATAATATAAGAGGTTGCGGCACCGAATGTGTTAGCTGGAATGTCTTTATTAACTGTCAACGAATCAAAAATCACCGGGAGCTGTTTAATACCCTATCAAGCAAACGTAATTAGTTTTGTAAATAAAATGCCTCGGAGAAATTGAAACGTTGCTACCTGGCAGTGACTTGCTATATTAACGTGTACTAGTGCATTAAACAGTGTTAAGTCGCTTTAAATATTATCGATTTTTAAGTTATAATGTAGTTTAAACACAAAAGAGTTTTACAACTTAATAAAAGAACGATTAACAAAATGTTTTTGAAAAATTGATTGAATTGTGCTAATACCAAACAAGAATACATTTGCAGGTCCTTGCATTTTAGGAGCACTCAATTTATCATTGCCATGCGTTCATTAAATTGCGTTAAAAATAAATATATTAAAATACCAGAGATACGGTTCTAGAAAAAAAACTGATAGTGTAGTTTCACTTGACTGTACCTGTTCGTTGCATTATAAGATTATTTCGATTTAAATTGGTTGTTACGGTTATCTTTTTTTCTTACCACTAACAGAGACTTAATTTCAAATCGTATCACCTATACGGGTGCCTATAATATAACTAGCTGATTATTAAAGAACAAAAACTCACGGATCTCATTTACGGTATTAATATTAAATAAGGATGTATCATTGTAAAGTTCTCCCTTGTTCATTTGCAAACCAGAGATATTAAAAATAACTTTTGCGGAAAAGATAAAAATTACTTTCCTCATTCCCTCAGGTAAACTTAAGACAGCATCTTGCTCCAACTGCACATGAAATAATTGTGAGCTTGAATTATGCCTCCTAACTTTTCCACCCCAAGCGTTTTTTATTTAATTTTTATTTTTACGACACGATTAAACTCGGCTTTGCTTTCTCTTTTTATTGTTACTGTCTATGTGCCCTCTAATTCCTGCCTTCAATTAGCTTTTCCTTCTATTTTATTAAAACATTCTTTTTAATGATGACAATTTGGTCCTTCAATTAGAAAAACTTGTCCTGTTTCTTTCGAATTACCTTGTTTGCATTTTTGATTAAATTTAGAAAGAAATGTACCATAATACAGTCAATAACAACTCCTCTCTTCTTTCCCAGGTACTTCTCAAGGTAAATAGGTATCATGTCTATTGGGGAGCATCCTTCTCTCCGACCGGAACTCGTTAGAACACACGGACGCGTTTTTATAACCGAATTCATTTATCACTGTTTGTACTGAACCCAAGACAAACTGCTACTGCGCTTGAGTTTGCCGTAGATTAGATAACCGCGGTTTGTTTTACCGTGTCGACCGATTCGTGAGTCATTTTTAAGACAGAGCTCCGTTGTTTGGTCTAATATTCAGACTTCCGTGGGGCAAGGAACTTTTGAAAAGGAAATAACTTGATAGGGGAACTTAACTAGTTTCTTAATCGTAATTCATGACGTAAAGGGTTACAAAGGACACGTCTGAATAGATATAATAGAGAATATAGGCAAGACTCTCTTCTGTCTGAATTATTTTAACTCTGCAAATTTATATTTGGTTACAGTATCGGAAGAACTTATTGGCAATAGGGAAAAAGTATCTAATTCTAAAACCATTAATGAATAAAAAATGCAATGTAACAAAAACGAAACTCAAAAGATCAATAAGCTGACACCGACAGTCACAATACAATCGGAACATCAACAGAAGAGCAACATCAATGAAACACCGAAACTGAAACAAAACTCCTCAAATCAATCTCCAACCGAATGAGGATTGTATACGTGTGTCACAAGCTTTAGTTTCCAACCAACTTCACGAAGCTAGGACGGGGTATATTTTTGGATCAACAAACGGTTTTAAAAGAGTTTAATTTAATATGTAAACATTCCCATACGAGGAACGTGTAAATAATCGGACGTACAAGAAAATATATACAGATTATGACTATTATCTTACGATAGGCTGTCAGCGAGTTGTTTTTGGTCTTTTCACTTTTTAACTTGCTGTTGGAAGGATGTTTACGCCACGTGAACGGTATGATTTAGTACCAGTAATTGGGAGTGAGTGTGAACACGTATACTAAGAGTTGGGAATAGTAAATATAATAACAAAGACTTGGGAGCTATTCATAGCTTACACGTTGACTTTGTTTATGCGATCGGTCCACGTGGAGCTTTTTATTAACAGGATATCGAAGTTTAAAAAGGAACCAATTTAACAAATTTAAAGAGGGTCTAACAACAATTTTTAAAGGTGTGGTTCCGGGTAAGATGTTAACTGAGTCTCACGAAATTATCTCGTTTTAAAATGAATAAGATACCTTATTTATTTCGATTCTATCACACTGAAATGTTGGGCAAGGGCTTAACACATTGTCAGATACTTTTCTTAAATAAATGATTTAGTTGTAGAACGATCAAATTTTAATTTAATTTGAAATCTGAACTATTACAACTTTCTTGACAGTTCTAACTTTTCTTAATGCGGATATCGATCAGTATTTGCGTGAAGGCTATCTATCAAGACATATATCTGTCAGTAATATCTGGGGACTCTTTTGTGGGTGCTATTTGATCAGTGACACGAGCAGTGAGTGATGAATATTGCCAGGCAAATATAACAGAAAGCAAAAAACTATCGGTGTTAGTTTCACTGGGGTTGGTCGAAGGGAGTTGTGCGATTTATGTTGTGTTTTTATGGGAATCGATCAGTACGGAAATGTACTGTTTTAGAAATCCAATCTGTGTTTGCTAGGCTAAAGTTTATAGTTTTGTTTTGTTTAAATCCAATGAAAAAATCAAGCAGTACCGCATTCAGTAACATTGTTACATAACTTTGGGGGTGAATATATTTGTTTGTTATGACATAAAACCTGGCTATAGTTCAGTCTTCTGTATCGTCTTAATGTAAAAACAGGTTGATTAACATAATGAAATAACAACAATACGTTTTGAATAAGTCACATCCAGATTTTTTATGTTACCATTCAAAGCCATACTCCCATTATTACTAACAAAATCGACACATCTTGGATTTGTGGGCACTGTTCATGTTAAAGGCGGTCTCGTACGCTTTATTTCAGTACATAAATCGTTGCAGAATCGTTTTGTAATAAATCGAACGCTTCTTAATGGCAGTTTATCGTATTCTGCGGTATTCAGATTACGGCGGGCTAAGTGCCGGGGAGCGCCACGCGTCACCTTATCTCTGTCCCTCGACACTTTCAATATTCGATTTCGTCGCTTTATTTTTACCGAATGTTAGTACAGTCAGGAACGCAGCTTTTTCTACTTCTGCATTGTTAGGAGTCTCAGAGTCTTTATCATCTTGAGCATTGTAATTTCTCTGTAAGTACACGTAATTAGATCGTGAAATAAAAAACCATTATACAGTAGATTATCAGTAATCAATCAGTGTAATTGCTGAGCATTGTCATCTAAACCGGCTTAGGGATTATTTTCCTCTTTCTTCTTTGTCGAAGACGAATTTTAGACAACACTACTAAGTAAAATTTTCACTTTTTGTGTTATCAGTTTCTAGGGAATGTAAACCGGTTAACCGGTTAACCGAAAAACCGATTAACCGAAACTTTTTGATCTCGGTTAAAAACCGGTTTTTTATAACTTTCGCCGGTTATTAACCGAATTGGAACTTGTCCTTAAAATACTGTAAATAGCCTTAAATAGATACTTACCCCATAATATTCTTCAGACTATAAACTGACGAATATAGCGTGTATCTTTATTTTGTAAAAAACAAGAATACATACTTACTCGATTTTTTCGTGTAGCGAATAGCAAGAAGTTTTATCAATTAAATTCCTTCATTAACGTGCTGAACGATACAATACACGAGCCACATGAAATATTTACATTGCTGAAGCTAATTTATATAGTACTTAATACTTATTCCCTATACTAATTGAACAGCTTTAAACAGTAACCGTCCCCACTCCGTTTTAGTTTGCCGCAATAAAAGAGCAGAAAGGGTTTGTGGCTGGGTTGGGTAAACCTCATTGTTTTAGTTTGCTTCCTGCCCTTGCTACACTTTTAAAATGTAACATTGTACTTTTTATATTAGTAGGTATAATTCAAGTTTTATCATTTGGGCTATTCCCAGTAGTCCGCAGTGCGAACTATTGGGAATAAAAAATCCCACTAGTCCGCACCTCCGGCAAGTGGTGCGAACTACTGGGAATTTTTATTCCCAGTAGTTCGCACTGCGGACAAATGGGAAAATCAAAATCCCAGTAGTTCGCACTGCATGCTGAAATTTTTCGCAAAATAAATGTTTTCTTTTAAATTGTCAGTCTAATTTTAAATAAATGTGTTAAATTAAAATTACGTTTTTATAATCCTGCTCCTATAATACCATATGAAATTGAACACAGTTATGTTGAATTAAACAGTGCGAACTACTGGGATTTTTTTTCCCAGTAGTCCGCAGTGCGAACTACTGGGAATAAAAATTCCCACTAGTCCGCACCTCTGGCAAGTGCGAACTACGGGGTGCGGACTACTGGGAATAGCCCTATAATTTAATTCGTCACTTGTTGATTTGTTTTGAAGTTTATAAAGATGATGGGAAGAATCATATCGTTTTTTATTTATTCGCTTAAGCCTTTCTATATATATTATATTATAAATATATAAACATAAATAATCGTACGTATAATTAGTTTATTTAGTACAGAGTATATCTTTTAAATCTCAAAAAATACGCCGTTAACACCAATAGTAACCAAGAATAGTAAAATTATCGTCTAATACTTCGATTTCAAATAGTTTGCAAAAAACCGGATAAAAACCGGTTAACCGGTTTTGAATCCGTCGAGGCGGTTATTAACCGGTTTTTGATTTTCACCGGTTTTTACATTCCCTATCAGTTTCGCTTTAAAAGTACAAGGTGTCACAAAAACCACCAATAAAAAAAAGTTGGTCGGGGTCACTGAACCTTAACAAGCAAGAGGAACAACTTCGAAAAAAAACTAGTTTTGTATGGAGTCGCGTTTACAAGAATGCTTTTGCATACTTACAAAACATATTTTTCGATTTCCAAAGTTTTCCACTTGCATGGTACTAGTCAGTGACTCTTTAAATCATGACATCATTTTCAGTTTTTCGTTGAATTCTAAATATAATACTGCTGGCAAATGTCCCATCGATGACGGGACAGAATCTTCCAAGTCTGGCGAAGAGAGATTGATAGTAGCACCAACACAACCCTTTATCAGAGGCATCACAAAAGTCGTCGCAACACCACAATCGCACCCCAAACCGTAACCGAAAACGAGACCGCAATCCTAGCTAATGGAGTGTCTCATAATGACGGTTGCTGACATAAAAATAAATAGGCGAGAGTCAGTTTCTGCGTAAGCCGATACTATGATAACAGCATCGCCCCCCGATAATTGCCGAACTTGCCCGAATGATGATACTAGTAATGTAGTGCGGATTAGTTGCTGCAATTCGTCTTATGGAACCTCGTACGTGTTGTTGGTGTGTTTTAATTGGCTATTATTTTTTGGATGATAGAAATCGGAGCATGGTCAAAAACCTTTTTTAAGATTATTAAAAGGTGTTTCATTACCGTTTACACGTACTCTTTATTAACATGCCCAAGAAAATTTATTATTAAATTTATGACTGTTAAAAAATTTCATTTGGAAATTATAAAGGAACTAAGATCCAGCACCAAAATGTAATAAATTGTCTAAAAGATGTTAGATAAAAACAACATTAACATTATTAAGACAGGACTTTTACACTAAAATGGTTAATAAGCTAAAAAGAAAAAATACAACAATGTTTAGAAAGAAGTAAATCAAAATGAATGAATTGTTACTAAACTACACGATACAATTTTGCTCGCTCAAGCCAATAGGCTTAACCGCAAAGATTTAGGTGACAAAGTTTATTGCGTCCAGCGATATACTGTTGTCTATTACATGAACATAAATCTCGGATGGGAAAACAATAAGCGTGAAATTGTGGAAACTGCGGCCGACATCTTCGCTATTAAATCTTAGGGGAGTGAGATAAATAAAAATAAATCTATGGCCACCCCCACGCGAGAACGTGATTTATAAGATAAGTGCGGCGCATGGGAAACTTTTACAAGTGGATTCTAATTGAAATTAATTATTGCTTAGTTTTAGTTATTGTTCTGTTTTTGCACTGTCTAATGAGCCTTGTTGCCGCTGCGGGGCTTAGCGATAGTTCAATGCGATTGTTGCTAATCATAGTTCAACGACAAAAATAGCTGTTTGTTGTAGTTTTTGTGAATGGCAACATTAACAGGTAGCCTGATGCTAATTGGGGGTCTCGTGGCGTGCCGACAGGTATTGACACAAACTAGCAACACTTTGAAGAACAAAGAAAATAACTGTGGTAATTTATTAGAAACTGATGTGGTTAATGCAAATGTTTAATTGAAAAACTTATCTGAAGCAAATTGGAATTGACTTCTGTTTAGCTTACTAAAGTCAACTATACATATATTCTCCATCATTACCTAGTAAACAGTACTGTAGAGTATAATTTCAAGTTCCAAGCAGTAGTAACCCACCTCTAGGGCATGTCGACCGCCGAGTAAGGGGTCAGGCTTAAACTTGTCTCTCGCGGTCTCGCCATTGTAAAGCAATACGTGCTTACGAGTATAAAATAATAAAACATTCATAGATCCTAATACAACTATTGTAAAACTCTAAAATAACAAGTTGTATTTTAATTACTTTAGGTATAATACAGACGACTGAAGTTTAATAAAATAGCACTATAAATAAGTAACCTTAATGAAGTAAAACTGGTTATTACATTAGTCAAGATGAGTCCCTAATTTAGGGCTAATGATTTATACCAATTCATTAATTTCCTCAAGGCGTACCTCAAGGCAGTGTCTTTGGTCCTACCATTATCATTCTATACATTAATGGTTTACGTACCAATGCATTAATTTCTAGTAGACTCTGAAATGCAAGGTCCTAAACGGCAGTAACGTGCTACCATGTCCGCAGCTCCAGGCCGGGTCGACCACCGAAGCGCGCGTCTGGCGTGGGCATGTCTCTCGCGGCTACGCAGTTCCCTGGACATCCATTCAAGAAGCACCGGCTTGAAAACGGGGACTACTCGCCGTATGAGAACGGGCATATGAGTGGTATGTATTTCTAATTAATAAGTATTTGAACTGATGGCAAGTGACGATGAAGTCAAAGGTTAAACGTGGGTTTCTATGTCATTCACGATGTCTCAAAAATATCAACTGCTCTTTCCATTAAACAATAATTGTATGTACGTTTAAGTCATTTTTAACAAATCACGCTAAGACAATATTAAGATGAGCAGTAATAACTAAGATGGTAGTGAGACTGTTACTGATGCAGCGAATTATCAGCATCATTGTCACTTACCATCAAGTTAAAAATAGCTACTTACTAGAGAATTAAGAACTAATTAAGGAGTGACTAAATCAGATGCATCAAAATAATACTGACAGTGAAAAAGAACGCAAGCATTTGCTGCACTTACACCAGTGATAATTCCTAACAATATTCAGAAATTGAAACTTTAATCGAACTTTAAATGTAATGTACATTTGCCTAATCTCAATAGTACCTCCTTTCCCATTTGAGTAATATGTCTTCCCATGTTCTGAAATCCCACGTTCGTTTAAGTAAATTGTGGAAATAAGCTCAAGATATGAAATTTATGTAATGTATACAAATGCGACAATTTAGAGATATTTAATTCAATTAAACGATGAATGTTATCACTTATCAGCACGATTGTGTTCAACCCATTCATAGTACATTGTTTCAAAAATCTTCATTAATGGACCTTGCCGCGTACCAATCCCTACGCTCTTACAGACCACCTATACTCTTAGAACCACCGGAAGGCAATTACTGACTCAAATAAGGTCGAATCACGCTCTAATTTTTCTGGTTACTCCGTTAGATCTACCCGTAACGTACAATGATCCAGCTTAATTCACAGCTTCGCAACATAAATCACAACAATACATGATAACATCATCGGATGCCGTAATCTAAGGATACGCCGGATATGAACTGGGGAGGTTCGCCTCCTCATTTCGTATACAAATTACATAAATACAAAATTATCCCAACACAAACGGAGAAAAGGGAATAAAGTGATTAAATAGAGCTCAGCGCAAGACGGCTAGCAATCAATCATTTTTGTCGCTTACGGCTTTGTTGATTTAACTACCTCCCGTCCTTTTTACTCTTGTATATTTAGTATTAGCTGTCTCTTTCTGGCTTGAAGTGTCGTGCCAGACAAGGGAGCAATTACACTCGTGATCTTGCATAAGCGGCACTTGCTTATCGCGTACCTACTGCCGTATTCGACTTTGAGTGTAGTTTGTCCGCTTTTTTCCCTAAATTTGCAATTCGAAACGCGGTTGCAAGTGAAAAGGGCGTTTTTGCTCGTATTCCGTGAATCTGCAATTATGTTTTATGCAAATCAGTATGAGTTGGATCGACTTTTCACGTGTACTTTACATTAATTGTTTTTAATATTGCAAAATAATTTTATCGGGGATAATTTGTCTATTCATCAATGTTTACGAAGAAAGTTGCAGATAAAAAGATGATTTTATTGGAGGTTGCAAGTTAAAAAAGTTTTTTTTTGTTTTTTTTTGTCAGTGCAATTATCATCTTCTGTAACTCCACGTTATTTGTTAATATCCGGATCACAAACAAATCATGTTCTATTTAAATTACTCACTCACAAACACATTTAATTGGATCCCCGTATATTGTAACTGATATAATTTTTAATCCATTAATAAACACAACAGTATTATAATTAAATTCGTGCGTGTATCAAGTTTCCACGTTCGCACTGTACCCAGAGTTAAGCCAATATTATTTTGACGAGTCGTTGACAGTGGTTTACAGTTGATGAACACACACATTTACATCCATCCGTCACGCACACATGCTTAAATCTTCACACATCTAAGGGTGTCACAGAGTGAGGAGGCGGGTGGCAGATTCCATCCTTAAAATGAAAATGACGCAACTCCACCTTCAAAATCATAGCAGATTCAACTCTCTAAACCTCTAAATAGCATTGTAAATGTTGGCGTAGTTTCATTGGACTTGCGCCCTTTTTTTGATAGGGTAACTGATTTTCACCCTGCGAAATAATAGGATATGAAAACATCCGAGGCAGAATATAATCCTCGTAAGGTCGGGAATGGGAATAGGAATACGAAATGCGCGAGACCCACGTGCTTGAAAGGGTTACCGGTGTTTGTCTTGGTCGGTAATCGAATGGGTTTTGCTACACTCCCGTTCGCTTGATTACACCTGTAACGAGTAGCAAATAGAGGGACAGAAGATACTTTTGCTGATAGAACGACACAGAAAAAGTGCAGCGCGCAGAAAAAACAAAGAAAAGTGTCATTAGGAGGAGTTTTGTGCCAACTATCGCGTATTACGTTCAAAATGTCAGAATGTCATTGCCACAATTTTAAACACTGTTAAAGACAAATGATTTTAAGACTTAATTCAAAGTATTAAAACTCAACTAAAATGTTGGAATTCAATGGTAAATGAAGGTGTTCTTGTACCATCTATAAATAGTGATTCCAATTCAAACAATAATTTTCTAAAGAAGCCTATAATAGAGTTGTGCTACTTCAATCTTCGTAAAATTAGGTCACCCTGAGTATCGTGCAAAGCAGCTTGCTCATGTTATCGATTCCTATGTATCGTTACTGATATCATCATAGACCTGACATTGTGTCTGTTTGTTTGTCACAGGTTTGGGAGGGCTTGCTCAGAAAAACACACATTTCTCTTCATTAATAAATATGATTACAATTTTAATGACAATATTAAAATTCTCCTTGTTTTTAACGGTTCCGTGGCAACCCTAATAATACGTGTGCGGTAAAATTACGTGTTAATATTAATTAAAGGTACTGTCTCCATTCTCTGAAAATCGAATCGAAACCCTGTCCCTTTCCCTCTATCGTGCTACAACTGAAGAGTGAGAGGGAGACTGGATTTTAAGTTACTCACAGGGGATGTGAGGTATTATAATGTTACTTAGGGGTAGCTTTGCATTCTGATTGAATTCTGTGTCTGAAATTAAGTAAGGATTTGGTGTTTACGGAAGGGGGATGACGGATCAGTCAATTTACTGTTTCGCGCTTTTGTTAGATGTTAACACGTTTGTAAGGTTGCTTGAACGAACGTATCTTATACACTAGTGTTTGCATTGTGGTGTTCTGGTATAGGCGTACAATCGGAGTATTGACTAGCAATTATGCATTCTATCTTATTCCTCAGGGTTGGCAACGGATTCAAAATATTTATTCAGTAAATTGGCCAAATGGTGACAGTCAGATGGACAGACAGCGTTTTTACCCTCTGGGTACGGAACCCTAAAAAGAAAAAAAAGTATGCCAATGAGACAAACCTCTATTAGCATGATTTTTATCAGGAAACCTTTAAAAATACTGTTGTCAATTGTATTATGTGATCTGATAAATACAATTAACTACGTAAATCTGTACTAACTAATATTATAAAGCTGAAGAAGTTGTTAGTTTGTTTGTTTGCTTGAACGTGCTAATCTCAGGAACTACTGACCCGATTTGAGAAAATATTTCAGTGTTAGGTAGGCACATCATACTCACATAAACCGAAGCGAAGCGAGGACGGGTCGCTAGTATACAGATAAATGAATTGAAATTTAATACAGATTTAATTATCCCAGTCCAACGCTAGCATATTCAATGAAATAGCAATGAATTTACTCCACTTATCATTGTGAGGAGCACATAAATCTGTGTTACGGATGGTCGAGTCTAAAGTCCGAGTGGTATTCTTTGACGCTATGATAGGAGGTGTTATTCTATGGAACAACTCACTTTTCAATTCGTTGTCAAAGTGCTAAACGGCAAAGTAAAGTAGACGCTCACTCGTAGGCAAAACGCAATAGTCGAGATTTCATTTGTATTTTACAAGCTTTTCAATTTGGTCGCGGGTTTCGACGACGAAACTGCTCAGCCTAGGCCTCTGTTCTAGGTGGTAAAAACCACCTGTCTTTGACCTGTTATGGTATTGTTTGGAACTCTGCCACCATTACTGTTAAGGCCTGTAAAGAAAGAAAGAAAGAAAGAAAGAAATTATTTATTCGTGACAAACAAATTAACAAATACAGAATTCTGAAAAAAACATACCTAAGTGGTTTGTCACGAAATGGACACAACTCAGCATGATGCTGTTAATAAACTCATCTTGGCTGAGATGCGCGTCACAAGATACGTCAAAGTAAACGTCAAACCATAGAACACTGTCATTTTTGACACATCTCGAGACGAGCATTAGAGTTGAGATTAGTTTATTAATACGGGCCTAAGAGCTGTCAAAATGTTGACACTCAATAACAGGTCAAAGGCGATATGGTTAAAAACCATATTCCGCCCTGGGCCTCTTTTCTAAGTAATAAGAATTACACATCTTACAGCTGGAAAAACCAGTGTATTAGCCACGAGACACATCGCGTTTTTTCAAGCGTTTACGGGTCTTCGACGCTGGTCTGAAAAACTTGTCGATTAATTAACTATACGTTAAAGAATAACACATACCGTGCCATTTCTCAGAAAAAAGGTCGCGTCTTTTACACTTCATTTTGTATTTCCGTCTTTATTTATAAATACAGAGGATTGAGAATTTAGGCCATTAAACTTTATATACGCCATTTTGATTTAGAAGAGTAGCGTGATGCGCAGCCGTCTCGCTTCGGTACGGCGTTTAATTATTGTTGCCACTGCGCAGATTATTGCGATTTCCTTATGAGGCGCAACGGCAATTTGTTTGATCGTCCGCAATACTCGATTATTATCACCTCCAGTGCCAGTGACACGCTTCACGCCTTCAAATCGTATACAAACCTAATTTAGTGGCATTGAATGAATCAACCCATTAAAAATCGTAAACGCGCCCGTGGATAGCTAGAAATTACTATGATTGCTGACTCCAGTAGTGTTTACAGACCGTTTTGCAATACTGCAATGTTAAAAGAAAGGTTTTAACTACCGCAAATTTTCCATGACATATTCAACTTTATTCTTATTCGCAAAAGTGTTGATTCTTTTATGGTGAAGAGTGGTGTATGTGCCGTTTTATTTAGGGGAGAATGTGTGTAATAAAAACAATAATATACGCGCAATTCAATGAATATGGAGTGCGATTGTTTTTTGTTTTATGATAAACGTTTAATTGCTTCCCGTTCCAATGGCTTACTCAACACGGCTAGCACAAGTTGCCCGAGACTTGGTGGTCGCTGTATCTCCCTTTCTATCTACTCAGTAACGATAGAGCCGCACTGAGCGACAAGCGAAAAAATACAGCTTGTGCTACCCGTGCAGTGTTTTAGCGTTTCTTACTTTGCTTAGGTAAAACGGAGCGATGTTGCTGTGGCGTTGACACATTAGTTTTTTAACTTTAAAAAGACATTTGATGAGCTAAGGAGTTGGTTACGAGTACAACAAAAATAAAAATACGTTGAAATTAAACCCTTTTTCTCATTTAATATTTGAAAAAAAACGACCGTCATCTGTTACAGTTCAAAAGATACAGTTCTCTAAAGGTTGGATGGACGGACGAACAGCGTAGGAAAATTAATAGGATCCCGTTGGGTTCCCTTCAGCTGCGTCCTAAAAACTTCAAGATCATAAAAAATAATTGTTACATTCCCACGTCTATATGTTATTAGTCTTAGAAGTGTTTTTAATAACTTATCCCATTTCTAGCACACTTACGAGGGAAATATCACTTCTAATAAAATAAGTGGTAAAATAATGTGAACTGTTATTGTTTTTCCATAATTACCTACTCGTAGGAAATGTAATTAAAACCGCCCATAGCTGGTTAGATCGGTAATACTAATTACGGAAGAACTAACTGGGACTATTAAATATACTTCGAGGGCTAGCTATTGAAAACTCTACTCCATGGTTACATCCGATCGAAACAATTTGCAGCTAAGGTTTTGCAAGCTCAATTTGGTTTTTTTTCTACAGTTTATTTTTATTCAAACGACTTATTTATATAGCTAGCCTAGCAGAAATATTACTTCTAATAAAATAAGTATGAAATATTATTTTTCATTAGTATTAATTTACTCGTAGGTAATTTTATTAACACAGCCCTCAACCAGTTAGGTCCGTAACAGTATACAAATTGCAGAAGTGAATAGAATTTTGTAGTTAAAGTCGATTTGAGACGTCAAAATGTTGCCCTTTGTCTGCAACAATTTTCGGTAAAACTGCTTTTGGAGCTCATAAAACACCTTAAAGTCTGATGAAGTGTCAAATTATTAAGTTATGATGGCGCCATTCAGCCCATTCAGACCATACTTTTTATGTATATTTTAGCCTACCAGCCGAGTTGTGCTGCGACAGAGAAACTTCTGATCATGTATTTAATGGTTGGTGAACTCTATACTAAATCAGCGACGGTGTGAGGTAGGGTTTCAAGCAGCGGGCTCTCACACTATCTACTCAGTGAGAAAGGTTAAGCATATTTGTAAGTATAGGTAGTTAGTTTTATGCTTTCGTAATTAAATTATGCTGTAAAGTGGTTGCATGATCTATGTTCATAACGGATTAAATGCCATGAACCATTTATTATAACCAATTTAACAGTTCTTCATAGTTATCGGCATAAGTTAACCGTAATTACAAAGATAATCTAGTACCCAACCAAGCCTAGAGCTTAGTTTGGTACCTAGACAAGATAAATAAATAAATATCAGAGGGACAGTGTCATACCAAGTCTCCTAGGGTGATGAAACCACTAATATTGGACACTTGATTATTCATTTGTTTTGCAACAATCAATTTAGGACCGTATGAAATTTGAATTAAGAGTGAAGTTTAGTGTCCATCATTGGTGCCGTCACCCTAGTCCCAAACTAAGCTACAACGATATAAATACTTACATAGAGAAATACATTCTTTAAATACATAGAAAACATCTATGACTCAGGAAGAAATATTCGCGCTCGTCACATTAATATTATCTGCCCTTACTGGGATTTGAACCCAAGACCGCTAGCTTCGTAGCGTCACTACCAACTAGGCCAGCCCGACTCGTCAGCCGTAACTGTAACTGTTGCACTTAAAATCGTGATGTGTACGCAGTTCGCGAGCCTGCTCTGCACTAGAAGCTCGTTACTGTAACTGCTACGGCTACAGTTACAGCTCGCTAGTATTAGACTAATACTGTTTTCACTTCTCAGGCTTTAAAATGACTCACAATAGGCTTGTATAGGCGGACGAAAGTGAAGTATTAATCTCAAGGGATTAAAACTACACTTTACTCCCTAGGGACTAAAGTAGTTTTTCTTTTTAATTTACGTTGGAAACCCTTAAACAGCCAATCATCGCCTTTTTCAGTGATTATATATGGACCATTTTTTGTGCAAAAATTATAAAATAAGCGATTTAATTTTGTGAAACACGATTAATGATTACGAATATGAATCTATTTAAACATATTAGGGATAATTCTATTTTATTAGGCATGGTCCAAATAGTTTTCAAGTTTGTATCTGTTGGCTAAATATGCAAGCATTTAAACATCACTGTGTTTATGAATGGAGGATTATCGCCATTTTCAGAGATTGTGTATGGACCATTTTTAGGCCGTGGAAATAACCCCAAAATGCCAACTGTGCAAAATTATTTATAAAAAGATTAAATTTCTTGAAACGCGATTAATGATTACTAATATAAAACCTAAATTAATTTACCGGGAAAAACAATATCTTTGATTATTAAGAATTGTTCGAATTGTAATTTTAATTTTTAATAAAAAATAAAATAAACAAAGTTTTTTTTTCTCGCATTCGAAGTGAAAAGTAGAGTGTTTAACTCGAGACTAAAGCGCCATAATGACACTTGAACTTTATCTACCCTCACTTTGCTCGGGTGGATAAATATCTCGTGTCGTAATGACTTACTTTAGTCCCTTGTTGAACAATCTACTATGAGTCATTCGAATTCGAATATCATATTATTGGGGGTTTAAAAAAAATGGACAGTTATGGGTTCATTTAACAAAAATTTACATAATAGTACATTAGCTATTGTTCTGGTATTGGTCTCAGGAGTTTGTTTTAAAGATGTATTTAATGAGTGATTATACATATGAAAAGATCTCCTTTAAGAATCAATTTCTTCCTTACACTGGTCGTTATTTAATTGATTACCTACAAGTGTTAGATCCTACCAATGTTGCTTTCTATAAAAGAGATTAATTAACATTTGTACTGCTATAGCAAAGTCAACTCTCGGCGGTTACTACCTAGGGTTGTATTTGCGCGGAGTTTCAGAGAAGTTACATCGTTTGTAATAAGAAGTATAAAATACTCAAGTATTTGATGGATCATTAGGTACTGGGAAAAATGACGTAGGTAATGAGGCTATAAGCATAATAAACAGTTTTCGTTTGCACCATTTCATGTTGCCACACAAAAGCTAAATTGGTCAGAAAATGACCATAGATAATTATTACGTTTTAATTGAAAGATTGTTTAACTTAAAAATGTGCCAATGAATTATGCATCATTTAGAAGTTCGTTTTTAAGTAAGATTTTAAACACAGCAGAATACAGGCTATTATTTTCCAAAATCACGTCACGTTCAGAAAAGTACCTATATTGCTAACAAATTATTTGGATTTAATAAAGAAAATTCTAACATACACAATATTCCTCAATCTTTATTTGAAAAGTTTGAAGTATCTGCGTTTAATTCAAAAGTATTCTAGAACAACGTTAGCAATTTAAAAAGTTGCAGTGTTGCCCACTTATGACATTACTCACACCTCGGGGTAAATTCATTTCCTTTTTTGCCGGCAGAGAGCGGAATTTCATTTAATTAGCTATGCCGGTATAATTGTGTGTTACTGGCAACATTCTTGGAATGTTTTAGAGCTCGGAACAAGCATCTTTTTAACTGTTGTTTTTAACGTGGCCTGACCCTTGTTAAATTTGTCTGTTTTGATCCCGTACCAAATCGGTAAAAATCCCCAACTGTTTATGTTTCTCACCAATCAAAAAATAATAAGTTTGCATTAAATTCACTTCTAGACTCGAAACCAAAAGTAATTAAAAAGATTTAAACAAAAAAGTTTCCAAATTAAAAATTAAGTAAAAAAGTTCAGAGCACTTATTTGAGTTTAAGTTTTCAAGTTACTAGATCAATATCATTGACTAATTGAGAAATAAAATTGCTTCATTTTTTAAGTCAATAAGCATTATATAAAATTATTTAAAGCACTTACAAATTTCTCATCGCGCAAATCTAAATCTGCATTGTATGCAAATCCATGCATCTAATTACAGAACGGCATCTGACGGCATCACATATTAACTAACATATCGATTAATAAAACGCTCATCAACTCAGCCCGATAGCCCCGAGTGTTTTCATATCAATCGCTTTTTCGTATCGATCGGCAGATCGATCAAGGAACGAAATTATACGTTACTCTTCCGTTACTTCATTTGGTTTCAAATTGACGACATATAATAACCCTTCATCAACCCGTCGATACCATTCGTCGTACGACAAAGATTAATATGACAATTAAATTATCAATAAATGAAGAATTGATTACGTCTTGTTGCAATTGCAATAAAGATTAGCGGAATAAATGGCTGCAGTTTGTAAAGTACTGCAGTTTATTTGTGCTACTTTAGAAAATTACTTTGATGTCATTATAAGTGAAGTTTTTTTGACAGTTTTTTTGGAAAATTTATTTTTATGCTCTAGTAACTCTAGTAGTTCTACATAAATAACTTCACGCCTGTAATAGAGTTTTAGAATACCTATAACTTTAAAAACTGGTTGATAATTCTGTAACAAAATTTTGCACAGATAGGCTAAGATGTTTACCAGCGTATTAGTGACAGGTTGCAATCCCATCGCCTAGTAGTTCTCAACTTGTTTAATAAGAATAATATTAGAGTCTTTCTTTATTTGCCTCTATCCATGAGCTTTACTTAATCCCAAAGTTCTGACAAACGCATAAGTAAATGTTTTGTTCATAATGTAATGTTACGTAGTAGGTATATTCATACATACATTACATACATTAAATCACACCCGTTTTCCAGAGGGGTAGGCAGAGACCACTTCTTTCCATTTGCTACGATCTTGACAAATTTCTCGCTTATTCCACATTCATACATCGAGTCATGCACGCACGTGCGTCGGTTTCGGGTACTTAAGATTCGGCCCTTTTCTTCTGCGATTTGACTTGAAAAAGTACGCCTAGAGCGGCCTCTTCCGACCCGTCCACTCACTCTCACGTATATTCATATTTGCACATAATTTGCTTTTTTCCTCAGAATCCATTTGTTTTTTGAAATTTAGGTCATACCATCTTCTCGTTAACAAATCATCTAAAAAATGCTCTTATTTTCAATTTTGTAGCTTAACCCAAAAATCCAATATTATGCATGTATAAAATTATGCGTGCTTCCGTAAAATTCAATTTATAATCGCAAATGAACAAGCGACAAAGGTTTACTTAAATGATATTGACACACATTTCCTCTAAGTAGTTTTCTTCACAAAGCCCTAATAGAGCTTAGCGTTATGAGCAGGTTGTTTGACAAGCCCCCCGGACGCGTAATCGAGTCTGTCGGTCAATCGTCGACACAAGTCACGCGCCGAGGACAATCGATAACAGTAATACACAATCGAGCGAAATGGACGGTCAATATCATGAGTCAACAAGACGGCTGGCGCGGTGTTGCTAGCGATGTTTCCAAAAAACTCCCGAAAGTAAAAAGTGAAAAAAGAACACTGGTAAAAAGTGGATGAAATTAGAACGATAAGGTAGTAATTATTAAGCTTAAGTAATATATTATAATTAATGATGGATCTTAAGAGCATAAAAACATTTCATTAAACTGCTCTGGTAGTTTAAACTTAACTTTTATGATACACTAATATTTGACATGTCTTATCAATCACTTTCATTTTGAGTAAAATTAACCTCAAAAGTAAATCTCAACTAGTCATTACTTGCATTTTATTACCAGCACTAATTAAATGAACACAGTCCGAACTCGGCAAACGTCAATTTACCCCAAATTAAAACTACGTTTCACGCTTTATTTTCCCGCGCGTTAAATTTCCCCCACGCGGCAACACCGGCTGACTTATGTCTTCGGTGCCATAAACTCTTTCATTTGGCTTGGACGAGCCTTATGAACAATAAAACTGAGGGCTGGAGATTTGGAGTGTAATAAAATATTTGCCAGGGAACTCGCTAATCCGCGTCCCTTACTTACGGACGCAATTTGAGAAGTTATGGCGGGAGGGGGCTCTCTGAGACGGAGACAGTACCTACTTGCTTGTAGTCAGTCGTAATAACAGAACACTTTTGTACTTTGTTACTCAATCGTTTGATAATTTGGAATGGAAGAACAAACGGATGATTAAAGCAAGAAGGTATTTAGTTGTGATCAGATTTATTGAGTTGAAAACAATTTGCAGATCTTTACTGATGCGTGTGAAATAGGTTATGGAGTTGTAATCGTACAAAAAGATGTTATTTGAACTGACGGTCAAATTACTGCAACTAATAAAAGTGATTTATTTTTGTTTATTTAATAACCACATACGCAAAATACTAGTTTCTTGAACAATTTAAACCGACTATGATTGTATTTAATTCAATTGTAATAAAGATAAAGGTCATGTTAATTTAAAAACTACTACCAATTTTTCACGAAGACGAAACTAAAGCGTTTTGTTGACCTAATTCATCAAAAACTTGACATATTTAACGTGATACTAGCCGCGTTTAGAAGCAATCCCGGTCTGATCCAAGAGAACCAAATAAAACTTGTCCCTCGTGCGAAAGAGGGTCAGACTTAATTACCCATAAATGAGCGGGACTTTTATCTCCGATAAATACATACGGATTACTACGTGTCATACTTCACGTTATTATGGCTTCCTAGTATGTTTGACTATGCAAAGAGGTTTATGGTTCGATTTTCGTTTCGTATCACAATTTGGGCAGTACAGTTTTTACGTCATTGTGCGTATCTACCTTGTCAACAGACTAACTGATTTACTGATTGACAACTACAGACGGAGAAACTGTGTTTTTTAAATACCAGTACAACTACTTAGGGCCGGTAGTATAGTTTTTTTATCGATTGTCAATTGCAAATGGAATGGCGAAATATTGAGCCCTAGTTTACCGTTACATTATTCAAAACATACCCCTACTTAAAGGCAGGTTTTGTAAACCAAATTAGTATCATTTCATCTCTCAACCGCCTTAAGCAACATCCATCGAAATACTCTATAAAAGTTAAGTCATCCGTAACTCCAACAATAGAAACGATACTATTGTCAGTATCAAAGATTCAGAAATATTGAAGCATATATTTATTAATAACATGTATTGCACAAAGGAGAGATTATCTGTCAGTGGTTGAACAGCTGCTGGTATTGGAAATTTGTTTGGTTTGATGGTGGGTTGGATTGCGATTTGATGCAATACGGTCAATTTTTGTATTGCTCAAGAACTCTGTATTTTATTTAAGATTCTTGTTCTTCTTTGTCAAGTGCCTCTTCAACTATACTGTGTTCAAAACTTTTTTGGTTACAACAGCTATTTAAAATTGAATAAAGCAATCACAGAGAAGTTGATTAAGCCAAAAACAAAGGTTCATTTTGAAGATTTGAAGTTGTTTACTATATTAGGCAAGTAAAAATTAACAAGGTATAGTTAAGAATTACTTTAAAAACCTATAAGGTCTCTGTTTTTTGCAAGGTGGAAGATTTGACTGACTAGCGACTCTATATTGGAGATACTGTGGCAACTTCCAAATCTATCGTCTAATCAGCTTTTACACATGGTCATGGTTTTATACTGGTTTATTTTGATCCATTATTATTATTACTTTTTTACACATTGACATTATTTGATTTTTTACTTTTTATTTTTTATACTTACTGACGATCTTATTGTGAATTCATTATAACTATGCGACATATAATAATGTAATTTTCAATACGAAACAAATGACTACTACTACTACTACTACATGAAAATATTGCAATGTCATCGGACTTACATGCATGCAAAATTACATGTCTATAGAAATCCAGGAAATAGGTCAGATTGAATTTGTTAGACTTGTGTTTAGAAACCCTTTAGATTAAGGGTAATAAAAAGTTATAAAATGTTGGTAGTCTTGCATTACTACCATTATTTCTGTGTTGTGACTTTACTAATTGATTTATTGTCGATATTCGAAACTACAGAGGTCATTACGTAAACGTTTAAATCAAACAATTTGATTTCGGTGGCTGTATCGACTAGTTCACTCAATACACTTAATTGAACTCCCAGTTGGTAGTTTGATATGAAAATTGGCGTTTCAATTTTGGCCCCTAAAATTAGCAATTAGTTCGTTTTTGTAACACGCAGATACTTTAATTGAATTTGGATGAATTTAGTAACGAAGATAGCTTATAATTACCTAGCCTAAATTAATACAATTATCATACCTTGTATCCTGAGAAAAAAACACGGTTCCCGTAAGATTGTCAACGTCATGTGGGCGGAGAGGGAGAGAGGTGTTACTGATCGGATCCCTTTGACTGCCGCACATATGGTTGGTCATAATTGTATTGTTAGTCATACTTTTTTTTGTCATAACTTCTTTCAGGCTGAAGTTACAGCTTTTAATAAACGTTTATCGTGTAGATTAGTTAGGTTAGGTTAGGTTAGTTTTACACAAAATCTGATAAAATGACCGTGTCCTGAGAAAAATGCATTATGACTTGCGAAAATTATGACTTAAAACACATTATGACTAAAAATAATTATGGCAGTCAAAAGAGACCCGTTACTGAAAGCCTGTAGTAAATTTGGTACTGATATAGCCCAGTGAAGGACATGGAGTACACCCATGAAAAATTAGTTCCTAGTAGACAGCAATTAACGAGTTTTACACGGACGGAGTCGCGGGCAAAAGTTAGAGTAGAATATAGGCCCACAATGTTAAAATGGTCGGGGAATGACCCAGACCGTTTTGCGAAACGTATGCCATTCGTATACAGGGCGTGCAATTATGTGTTTATTGTAAACGCTATGATTGCCCGCCGACTGTAATTGGCTTTTAATTCGGGTTTCGTATCATTTTCGAGCCGATGCGTTTTGTAGCTGGCTTGGAGATTTGTTGGATTCCTGTGGATCATGCTGTAGAAACGAAAGGAGTTATTTTTTTCTTGTTTCTTACATTATTTGAAATATATTCTAAAGAGTGTTTACAAGGACATGGCTAAACTGAAGTATGGGTGACTGCCCTAGCAATGTATAAACATTGTAACTAGTAATATGTTATGCTAATGAGCTGAATATTAGTATTCAACATGAAACAGGTTTCAGGAACTTTTCAAATCGTTACAATCCTGAAAAAAAATCATAACATTTTACGCAAAACGGATCGTCATACTTACTGACAGATGACAGATGACATAAGATTAATGTTATCTGTTATCTTTCAGGTCTCGATGGTGAACCAAAACTATGAAAAACCAAATAAACAACTTTTCTAAAAAGTTCTAGGAGAATAATAAACAAAATTAATTAATAAATTTTCGAATGTTACGAGTTACGAGCTAACATTTTCGTACTTAAAAAAAATCTAAGTTAGTAAGAAATTAAAAAGGTAGCTAATTAAATAGCTTTAGACTTATTTTTGCATACGTGTATGTACGAGTATGCGCATATAGTAATAATCGTCAACCGAAACTAACAAATACACACTGACGACTTCTTCATTTGAGGCAAACCAAAATGGTTCTTTTGGTTTGATTTTGTGCCGACTATTATCAAAGTGAGAAAAATAACCTTGCCCTACATTTGAAAGATTGAAAACAATATACCTACTTATTATTGTAATTAAATTTAGTATTTATTTATTTTGCAATGTACCTACAGATAATTCTCTCTTTGCTTTACTCTAACAGGGTATTAAGAACTTGCGTAGGTACCTACTTACTATCTACTCGTTCTAAACACCTGTCTTTGCATAAAACTGAACTGAAGATCGCATTGGTTCATAATTCATTTGGTAAGTAAATAGTAAAGAGATTTAATAATCTTTCGAGACCACCTAAACTCTCCCGCGCATTTATATTAAACTGAGGTTATCTCTATATAAATTAATTACTCTTTTCCATACGTTAATGATCACTAAACCGATACCATTTATAAAGTAACATTGTATTGCTGTATTAGGCTTGGATTTATTCCAGGAGAGTTTAACGCATAATAATTTTATTCCTCCCCATTGATTTAAGACCTATTACGGTAATGTTAAGGTTTCCAGTTAAAACCACTAAGTAATAAAATGTAGAAGACTTATTTACGATATATTTTCTATTTTACGATGGTAACAAAAGCACATGAGTTTTTTAAGTAGTCCCTATAAATTCTACTCTACGCACGACGCTGTTCGCGAATCGAAGCATCTCGACATTTATGAACTTGTTGAAAAAAAAAGAATTAAAAAGCTGCGTTCACAATAATTGAACGAAACAAAGTATACTCTGCAAATTGTTTGTTAATGGTTTGTAATTTCAACATGTCGTGTGCAAAATCATTAGTTGAAAATGACAGTATCTTAGAACAGTTTTATCACTTTAACACGTGCTATTACGACTGGAAAGGTCATAACGAGAATTTTAAATTAATTAACTATTAAACTTACTTTAAGTGCGAAGCGATAAAGGCAAAGCATTTGCAGGATGCAGTCTACGGATGTAATGGTAACGTCATTAAAACGAAGATTCAGAATAAAAAATATATAAAAACGTGCATTGTTACTGTAATTTATATTTTAGGTACAGTCAAGGATTTTAATTGTTAAGCCACAATGGAACCCTGTCATAATGACAGCGTCAAACCATATGAAAGAAATTACGGTAAAATTAATGATCAACGTTATGCGACAGGGTTCCATAGTGGCTTAACAATTAAAGTCCTTGACTGTACTTAATACATTATATATCATTACTAAATTTAATCTAATTTTTCTGGTGGTATTATGCTTTGTATTATCAAATATAAATGTATCTAACTGGGACTTGACAAAGCATGAAGATTAAGTCTTTAATCAAAACATCGAGATTTCCTTAACACTATCGAATTTCTCTCACATCTCGCAACACGTTTTTACTTCGGCGTGAGATTGAATGTTACACATTGCCATATTTTTAACCGACTTACACACCCGAATAGAAACGCAAGACCGAAGCGATATCGCTATACGTAGCTTTAGTTATCGTGTTCACAGAGATCCTACATTGTCAGGGCGCTCGTTCTTTTCGTTTTATAGCCAATCATTTGTGTTGCTGGTCATTTTGTAATCTTACCGTAATATAACTCAACGGCTATAAGGCAGCTATTATCTCTGACCTGGCAAATCTAAATTTAAGTACACACTTTGTGAGAACCTTTTAATCAAATTGTTTGTAGTTCTTTTGTGTGTGACGTGGCAAGCTTCCGTTTAAAAAATGTAAATTTGACAGCCGCTGTCAAATGGCTTCACCGAAAAAGGTAAAAAACGGATCGTCCTGTAGTTTTGCGGTTGTTGCTTCCCCAACCTTCTTTAAACACATAAGTGATATAATTAGAGTCCCGATTCTATCGATTCTAATTCAAAATAATGGCCTATAATTTGATCCGATCATTTGTCGAGGACAGTCGATATTCGATCAATAAATCGATGAAAATCGATATAATGGCGGTTTCAAATCGACGTTTCATTTCTTTAAATGCCTGATTAGTGCATTGGCTTAATAATAGTCATAATGGTAAACGGTGAACATTTTTGTTGGGCGCCGAACCACAGCAATTTGTAAATCGATATATTTTTTAAGGTTGTTAAGTTCTTAAATCGATCTCCTTTTTGTATGAAAATAGGCAATTCGTAAACGACATCGGTTTCATTTTAACCTTTAAGATTACTCATAAACAATGATTTAAAAAAAAACTAGTTATACAAGTGTAACCTAGCTATAGATTATAATATTTATAATCTAATCCTAAACTTGATCAATATTAAAATTACAAAAATATTTTTTTATTCGTATAAATTTTTCACATTACGTTAATTCACGTCGCTAACACCCACCCTGTAGAAACTAACACTCGGTTAACAACTTAGACAAGTAAGCTTAGTGACCGTCCCAATTGGAAAGAGATGGGTGCCGAGACGGCTTGTTAGAAAAAGAGGGAGCACCAAGGGTTTGAACCGCAGGTTATTACGAGATTTAACACGTACCGGTTAATTAGTAAGTGCGGTTGACCGGTGCGGCTACGGGATGTACGGTTGGGGATTTGTAAATATAATTTTTGGTTCAGTGACCCTATTGTGGCGCCAGTGTAACCCCTACTTAATGTACGCTTTATAAACAGACATGAAGTTGGTATGTGCAAAAAATGCTCTTAGAATTTGTTTTTGAATTAGAAATTATAAGCAAATAAATGCTAATAAGGGTGTGAAATTTAGTAATAATAATCAGAAATTATAGTTTCTAATTGGATTTAGTACATACATACATAAGCCCACGCCTTTATTCGTAGAGTGGGGTAGGCAGAGCTACAGTATTACTAACAACTCTAAAAATTTGTTAATAATTCTGTAACCACATTTTGCACTATTAGGCTAAGATGTTTACCAGTGTATTAGTGACAGGTTGCAAGCCCATCGCCTAACTAAGTACTACACAGCCTTCATTCCCTTAGTCGTCTCTTACGACATCCACGGGAGGAGATGGAGTGGCACTATTCTAACCCGGCAGCCACGCAGAATTTGGCTTTAGTAACTCATGAGATACAAATAAAACCTGAGCTCTCGTTTTGACAGTTCTTGCACGCTGTATTGATGTACGATTCTTACCCTTCTTTACATACATACATTAAATTACGCCTGTTTCCCACAGGGGTAGGCAGAGACCTCTTCTTTCCATTTGCTACGATCTTGACAAATTTCTTTCGCTTCTTCCACATTCATACATCGAAACGCTTTTCTCCATCTATTCAAATAAAAATAAAGATACAGGATGGAGTTATTTGAGCCCACAAACCACACACTTCACAGTTTTGTCTCATCACGCGTTTGCGTTCAGCTACGAATAGATGAACACCAGGGTTCAGCTGAAAACCAGCGCTGTGGCTCCGGGTGCAGCACATGCTGAGCTGAGTCCTATATGACTTTATACTACAGGGCAAGGATTCCATTTCCATTTATCCTGTTTCTTCTTTTTTTTACCATGTTGTGTGTTCTACCCAAATAAAAAAATTGAATTTGAATTTGACAACTAACTACACGCTGTATCTTGAGAACCTATTTTTTGCCAAGCTCTTTACATTTAACACCTTTTACGTATAAACCAAAAACAAACCAAAACTATGTGTATTCAATATTCACTACTATTTACATATCCGGTAGCTCAAGGCGTATGGTTGAAAAGATAACCCGGTCAACCGGGCAAATAGACCCGGGCAATTAAAACAGGGTCCAGCGATGTTTGTTTGACAGTAACTTTGTGGTTTTATCGACTATGTAAATGGAAATTTTCGTTGTTTCTTATACTTTTGTTGTATATTAAAAAATAATTTAAAATATTTTTTTGTGTTTGTGTTGTTTCTTGGTGATTTTATGTCCAGTTAAATAGTGTGACTCTACAAAATTAGTGCATATTTGCCTAGAGTGAATTACGAAATACGTATGGCGATTTTAATATCTCAGATTATTGCCAGTCAACTTTATAGCTAATATAACTCAATGTATGAATTTGGAAGAAGCGAAAGAAATTTGTCAAGATCGTAGCAAGTGGAAAGAAGTGGTCTCTGCCTACCCCTCTGGGAAGGCGTGATTTAATGTATAAAAGTATGTATATTGTTAATTGAAACCGATGTGCGTGCATGAATCGATGTATGAATGTGGAAGAAGCGAAAGAAATTTGTCAAGATCGTAGCAAATGGAAAGAAGTGGTCTCTGCCTACCCCTCTGGGAAACAGGCATGATTTAATGTGTGTATGTATGTAAGTGAATTAAGGATGATAAGATAAAAAAAGTGATTTATTCCATTTAAAAAAGTACTAATGCGAAACCACGTCTGTTTGGTGACATTCGCTTATTAAAAACCGCCGACAAAAACGGTGCGCAACTTTTAATCACAACAGCGTACCTGAGCTTAATCGCAGAACAATGCGACACATATTTAATACTCAGGGATCCCGGGATCCTTTGTAAAACGCGCCCACAATGGAAAAGGGTATTCCTTTTACGATGCTAACGTTAATTCGCGTTTAATTCGACACCTTGTTAATTGTTTCCGACGCCGTTTGGCGACCGTCGCGAGACCCGTTTCCCGGACTCCGAGTGGGAGTCGTAGGGTTGCCATACGGCAGGAGTTGTCCGGATATATCAGGATTTTTGACTCTTGGTCCGGATCGCGGCCGGACTTGACAAGTATCAGGATTTTTAGGAATGATATCATAAAAAAAAAATTCACGTGATATATTACAAAGTTTATACAGTTTTAAAGAAAGGTTACATAAACAGTAGTCAGTAATCAACAAAACAAGAATATTTCTTTTAAAACAATTTAAAATAAGATAAATTACAGCTAAAGATATCTCAATCAATTTGTTTGGATAAAACTCTAGGTCTGCAGAGCACAGCGCGCCGCCAGCGGCGTCGTTCAAGCTACGCCAAATCTCTGTTACAAGAAATGTCTGGATTTTGTGGGTTTTGGGTGTGATTCTCTCAAAAAACAAAGGTGAACGAAAGAACGAGTGATGTCCAAGCGGCGAGATTAAGTAGTCCCGTCAGTGCGGACAAAACACATTGTAGCGCGTGCATTTTCAATTTAGCAGCATGGTTCCTGCCGATGGGTCGAACGTATAAGGCTGTTTTGTTCGCTCTACTAAACTACTTAAACTCGCCGCTTGGATATCACTCGACAGTCCGTACGACCGCCGTTGTTTACAGAATCACTACCCTGGACATTTAATTTTTCCATATGGCAACCCTACACTCGGGGGGTCATTTTAAGAATATTTGCCCACCCTCTATGTTTACTCGGGCTGTTTGTGGTATCCTGGAAACAATAGTCTCTAAATTCATTGCTCGTTTTATTATTGTTTATATTGGGGATAGCGTTATTGCTTTGTAATTAAATGATAATACTTTGCATTAATTGGATTTCACCTGAGTGGTGATTATGTATAAGTGCAGCATTTGTTGGAGATTGCGGGGATTTGGTTGTAATTGGTTGTTATTGGTTATTTTGCTTTGATAAATTTATGGGCAACCACGATTTTGAGACTTCTTTACTCGTTGAAGAAGAGAAACCAACGTTAGTTGGATTTCCAACTGGAAGAAATATTGCGAGAAAAGTTCGACAATAACTTGCAAAAAAATGGCAAGTGTGAATTACGGATATTTCTTGCAGGGATAATAGTATCGCATATAAAGCAATATTAAGTGATGGCATAACTTAAGTAATGTCGGATACATTTTTCTTTTTTTCTTTTTTTCTTTTTTCTCAGTGTTTCTTAATTCTAGTTTAATTGATTCCCCAGACCAGTATCTTTTCATTTGACGAATAAACTGAAGCAGTAACAATATTTGTCTTGAACTTTTACTATATCTACTGACAATTAAAGGTTATTATTATTATTACTCGTGTAAGTAATAATAATAAATAATATAATTAAATAGGGCTGGAAAATTAACAATAGGTATTCCATCTTAGTCTTAGTTGGCAAACGCATTTGCGGTCTTAGGATTGCAGTCTTAAGATTGATATCTTGAGAATGCAAATTTCTATTGGCCACAGGTATTTACTATGTGGTGGAATGTGTGCTCACCTTCACCGAGCCATAAAAAAAATTGATTGCAAAGACAATTAAGTTTAGTAACACAGCAGCGACGTTAATATTAATACAAATAGTACTACTAACTAACTTTTACTAACTATTTTTATGCTTAAAAACAGTACAACCTTAAGAGAGGTACAGTGGTGCCTGTACCTCTTCATTATATGAAGGCCATTTTCTTGTTTCAGAGATCGCTCGTATGGAGAAGTCCCCCCTCCTGGCCAATGGGTACAACGCGCCCCCCACCCACCTGGGCCCCATGGGGTTCATGCACCAGCACGCACTCATGTCGCCTGGGATGCCCCATCACGGGGTTCCCAGGCCTGATGGCTCCATCATCAAGGGACAGCCTATGCATAATATGGAAGTACTGGCAAGGTTAGTTCTAAAAGTATTTAATATTGTAAATTAGAGCTGCAGGATAATAGCTAGGGAAATAATTAAGTTGGTCTCAGGTAGGTAATAAATAAATTACAGGGATTTTAGTTAGTCCATCTCTAGTACTATTTAATTAAATTTAGTTCGTTATTTTTTTTTGATACAGCGTAGCGCTGTCAGATGGAGTGTGTTTTTTTACAAAGTGGTTTCTGAATAAATTCGACGCTTTGATTACATTTAATATTACCTGTTTATTGGCCTGTGTGTGTATGTATACTCTTTTTTCTATGTAAAAATAACAAAAACAATAGGCTTTCTACATCAATATGGTAAATGAACACAGGTGAACATATTTCTAAAGGAATCTCTTCCAGATAACCTAAGAGTAGAGCGAGTGAGGACAATGCAATCATAGATAAATTAACAAGCTACCAAATTTACGGAAAATAATAGTAATTGTATATCTTCAGATGTAGGAAGAAATCTATATGGTATAAACTAACATACCTAATTATATCTACACGACGTCTTAAGTATTCGTCAAATTTGAGACGTCTTTCTTCCTCAAGATCATCACTTGAAATTTGAAACAGTTCCAAATGCATTTAAACCTACAACCAAATACCCTAATTATTCAAAACCGCAAAGGTTTCAAAATCGATACGTACTTACAAATCGTAAATCTTAAGCACTTAAACGGCTTATAGATTAATAAGTTCACGAAAAGAAACCTGTAAGCGGGGCAGTGGGCAGGGCAGGTTAAACGTCGGGCAAGTTAATCCTGTTAGAGACGTACAAACAGTCTTCCGGGAAGACCCACAGGTCGCTTGACTCGTCTTACTGTCTTACTGCCACCCTTGTAACACGATATAGCTGTACTTGTAACACATATTTGTGCAAGGGAATCGATAGCGACGAACACCAATGGAAGAACTTTGAATGAAAGGCAGCGAGTTCTATGTGCCTTTGATATTGCTGACGTTTAGCGATGGTGAGCGTTGGCCATTAGGGGCAGGTTTTATAAAGCTACAAGTAACAATTTTACAGGTCTCAACTTGCAACACTATTCAAATGGGTGGTCGTCATTGGTCGAGTTTATGTCGAATGGAAACTTGTAACCTGTAAATTGTAATTTTTAGTTTTATAAAACAGGCCACTCACCTGGTGTCCTGACATCCATTTCGCTTTCAAGGGTATAAAAAATATGTCGCGTTTTGGAGTCGTTTGCTAGCAATTGTGCAACTTCCAGAACTTTTCAAAATATCTTATTTAAATGTTTTATCTACAGGAACTTATTTTTCACATATAATTACAGAGTAAGATGTTAAATTAATGTACGGAGATTTAAATATTAGCTTATTTTCATCCAGGATTAAGCATTTTTGATAGAACAGTTAAAATAAAATTCGTAGCGACTGTGGGTAATAGGCTAATAGCTACAGACATTTTGCTAATAACATAAAATCATAGTTATATTATTTAACACAATTTATAATTTTATAACACTATAATTTTAGATTTTTAGATTATAGTTTTTATATTTTTCTGTTCGTAGTAGCCAATTTCAAATCAGCATTATGTAAAATTTTCTCGTTAGTTCCAGTTATATAATCATAAATTAATCTAATTAAGTCATAAAATTTCTCTCCATCAACACCGTTCGTGTTCAATTGATTAACAATTGTAATTAGTAGCAATTAGTTCACAGTTCTACTATTTAACAACTCTGACTAATTATCGTCGTAAAATTAATCTCATTAATATTTATCATCTTTAAACTGAATTTATAGACGTTTTCTTTCATTAACAATAGTAAACAATTATAGGTCGATTGAACAATTAAAGAAGTATCAGAATTTTTCAATTCAAATTAAATTGAAAGAGAATATCGAGATCCAATTGTTAAAGAAAAGTTTAATGAAAAACAAAGAGCTAAAGTAATTGAGAAACAATTTCAAGGGTCACGCATGAGTGGTTCGAGCACAAATATAAGCGATTGTTTTTAAAACATAATTAATTTCTCTGACCCCTCGTTCAACCTAACGGAACATTTAATATCGAGTGCTCATAATTATTCCCTTTACATTGAAACCCTTTATTCATTTAAAAACTTTTCTTTTCAAATACTTGAGAATAATGTTGCAGATATTTTATCTTTCCTCGACTTCTTAACAAGTATTTTTTATTGAAAAAGGGTTTCTTGACAAAGAAAAATTAGTAGTTTAATTAAATACTTTCTCTTAGATACAACCGTTTTTCATCTTCATTATTTACGTTTCCGTTTTCTCTGGGTGTTTTTCTTTTGTTCTCTTATTTTACTTTTTGTCTACAGATCTGGTATTTGGGAGAATTGTAGAGCGGCATACGAAGACATCGTTAAGCACCTCGAAAGGTAAGAAACCTTACCTAGTCAATTAAATGAAAATACATATCTCGTGTAGACAACACAGCGACTAGAACACGACGAATATCAACGTCCTACAAGCATCGAAACGGGCCAGTTCTCAAATCGAACTTCACTCAATCATTGTTCGAAACAATCGATAAAGAACGAAGATTATCTCTCTGATTTGTTATAATTGGTTGACACTCCGGCACTGTCCTTTCTTATTTCATCCTGTGTTTCTTTATTTTGTCTCTCATCATCATTCATAATAAAACTTGATTACTAATTAGCATTAACAAGTGAAATCGCGACGTTAATTTCAAAAAAAAAGTGAGCGTCATTTTTGTAATTTAAAAAAGGAAAGCTACAGGAGGGTGTGAAATCAGAGGAGACAATTAGATCCATGGATCGGGTATATTTAACAAATGGCCGGTTGGGACGGTTGGGCCGGACAATTCATCAGGCTCATTCCGGACTAATCTAGATGCGAGGAAAAAGCGGCTCTCATGTAAATTGGCCCGGTTTCATCCGTTCGAGGGGCATTGGTTTGGGGAAAGCACTTTTCTTTTCGTGTTTAATGGATGGTGATTGATCGGCCCTCATTGAGCGTTGAGGTTTTGACTGTTTTGAAGTGCACCGATTGAATTGCGTGAATTAGATTGACGACCTCCCACAAGGGCTGGTATTAAAAGAGCTTTGGCTTGTTATTGGTGTAACTGAGTCACTTCGGGAATGCATTTGCCTTTGTATGTAGGCGTCATATGAACAGATGAATACCTACTGAAAATGGTATTCCACCTTATACAAATTAAAATGAGTTTTGTAAAATTCTATGATTTTTAACTGAGCGGCCCATTCGTAAAAGTGGTATATTATGATAAAATATGAAGTAACAAAATATTATTTTTTTACTTTTGTGAAGTGCATCTAAGCCAAGATTTTAAATGTTCATACCTCGGCGTAGTTTTAGTACCAAAACTTTAAAACTTTAATTTTTAATATCTCGCCTATAAAATATTTTTCACCCTTTAAATTTTATATATTTACGTTTTAAGAAAATCATTCAGGGCCGCATAAAAAAAAGACAAAAATCTTCGTACAAACGCAAGTGTTTGTGTAAAATTTGTAATGATTATCTAAACCCCCTTGAAAAAAAAGGCACTTTGGTTCTTTTCAAGTAGTTTGAACATACTGTAACTAGATGAAATTTGATACTACTGCATTGAACTAACACTATTTATATAAATCATTATTTTTCTTTGTAACCAATACTTTTATATTTTGTACCATGCAAGCTATAGTATATTTAAAGGACTTAAAAAAATCTAAAGTGCCCGTTTTTGCTCCACATTCAAAAATGGTTGTCGAAAGTAAATAAGTTTAAAAGTACTAAGTGATGCATCGTAAAATTATGGTTTCCACGAGCTAAATATTTGTAGCAATTGTTATTTTATATTTAACATAAGCCTCTTTCAAATAATTCTAATTAATTCTGTAGATTGGAAAATAAAATGGTATCCTCTTGTCCTTGTATGCTGCACGGGTAGAATTACAGTCGGACGGCGGGCCGTGTACCGATGTGTCACTGTCAGCCGGCGATCGCCTGCCACCCGGCCGGGATTAGGGTTTTTAAAGAAATTAACTACCATGGGACTAAAAAGTTTTTAACTTCGAAAAAGAGTGGATACCCGGACATACAACTCGAATTTAAAAGACTGGCAAACTACAAAATTTCAAAACAAAAAGAGCATTCCAAATATGAATTTTCAAAATTCTAAAAGCGTGATCGAGATTAGATGTTCATTTTGTTGTTTGGTGTATGATTTTTGAAATTTCGTTCTTAATTTCCTAAAACTGAAGAGCTCCGTGCGCAAGCTCCAAAGACCGGTTTTTAATGTTAAGTCCAATTAATTGACAGGCTTATCTCTGATTTAATACGAAATGTTTGTTTTGTTTCTTCTTGCAATTAATAAAGCGGGCAAGCGGAACACGGCCAGGATATGGGTTAACATGAGCTGGTGGGATGCGATGGAAATTGCTAACCTTTTAAATATTTTTGTCACCGAAGTTTAAGTGTAAATCCTTGGATAATTGGTCACAATAAGTAATAACAAGGCATTACTGGAATTTTGGGACCGGTTATTTTGGACGACAACTGCTATAAAGAGAGCTTTAAAGACATTTTTATTCGCTAGTATAGACGTGTAGGTTACAGCTGTTAAGTATGTAGGTTGTCTTGTCTTTTTTAATAACAATTTTGTTTAATCAATTAAATATAATTAAACTTTCAAGAAGTTGAAAAGTTGGAAATATTTTAAAATAACAATGAACAATAAGGTCAGATCCACAAAGTTGTTCAAATGCAATACTATCCAAGTGTCAGATTAAATTCGTCTCACATCCAACACCAAAATGTCTTAAGCAAATCCTTTCAAAGCTACTCTTCACGTTTGCTCCATGTCTAAATCACAAAATCCCGTCACTACATCAATTAGAAGCGTCTGTCCCGAAATCTGTGCAGTATATCAACAGCACACTCAATTAGCAGTCAACAAATCGTTAGGATCAATGCATTCGTCCGGTTTAATTCCGTTCCGGTTTGGATCCGATTAATCGACCGGGTTTAGCCCGGCCGGCACACGGTGACGTTGGTCGTTACTCATCCCCGCACCCTCGGCACGCAGAGTATCTCGTTTTTAGGTTTAAAAATGGTAGTTAGAAAACCTTTGTTGGTTTTTAATCCTTGAATGTAAGGATTTATGAAAGACGAAAAAGGAAAAAGTTGAGGTCGATGTGCAGGACTCTTTTACAATTTTATTTCGTCATTAACCGTAGGAACCATTCGAGGAACAGAAATTAGGAAATGGGTTTTGAAGCTCTCATGTATTGTTTTAAACTTTTCATCACACTTGCTCGTAAATAGTGTCCTAACATGCTAGAAAAATCGACCGTAAATCCAAAATAATACCCGTGGGCCTTATTTTTACCATTACGCTTCTAACGTACGTAATAGCTTTTTTTTTTAAATATTACACGTGGACTCAAACTATCACAATACGTCAGGACCCCAATTCTTGTGCCATTCGATATGAAGTTTCATTCGAGATTAAATGTCAGTAGCATACAATTTCCTAAAAATCTCGCATATAAACTATTGATCTCGACTGTCACTAGAATCGGACTCCGAACCCGTTTGACATTAGCTGTGGTAAGTCACAGACAATGATATTGTAGTCTGCCGAGACATATCCTATAATCTGTGGTCTGCCGCTAATAAGTTAAAAATATGATCTTTTGTCTGATTTTATTTCATTTCCTCGCAATTGTGATGAAAAACATTGTATGTTACACGGGTGGTAAAATAAATACAAATCTCGAGTCATTAAAGCCTTCTAACAGACTCTCGTTTGTAATTCTTTCTTTACCACCCTTAATACACAATGTACTATTAAATATTCCAGTTCCAGTTTTCGTTTTTTTTGACACCTACGTGCTATTGGTGTTTCTGATAATTGTATATCGCCTTCCTAAGAATTTGGTGTTTTCTAAGCACAAAAATCCACTCAAATGTTGTGCTCGAATGAAATATCAGTCCGTCTTTCAATCATCTTTTCGATTGTGTAAACCGTAAAGGTCTAAGTGAACTTATAGAATTCACTTATTTAGCAAACGGCTTCCACAACGCTATAATTCTTGGCATTCGCGTGATTGAATCCACCACCATTAATTTCAGTGAAGATCAAACGAAGACCGAGGGTGATATTTATCAGGGATATTGCGAATTATTTTAATCAAATCAAATTCCCTTCGTTGTAAACAAATGCTTTTGATTAATGAGGCCTGCGACAGAGCCGGCAGCCGTTGTGATAATGATAAAACATCCGAGAAAAGGCAAAATTAATGGTCATAGAATGAACTCTTGCAGCGCAAAGATAAAGATACTGAACGTTATGAATCTTAAGTGATTTTTCTCGCTTCCTGTATTGAAAGATGCTTCCGATCGCATCTGGTGACTCGGTACATTTAAACAGAATTAGCTGCGAGGTAATTTCGGAAGATTAGTGAGTTCCAACGGGAGTTTAGATTGTCATGGCTGGAATCATTAATAATACGACTTTTGATTTTCACTGATATGCAAAGGGTGGAGGGCGCTGTGTCATGGCATCCCCCGAATGCCTTCCGAGTTTGTCGCCAATGTGGTCGTACTGGAATTTTAACTAGCTCTTTGTACTTTGCCCTTTTATAGAGATAACTATTTGGTTAGTTGTAGCTGGTGTACCGAGATATTTGTACGTTATAATCCTTTGATGAGAAATTCTTGTGAAAGTTAATTTTAAATTAATCAATAAATTAAAACTAATATATAATTTACGATTGTTTATGCGTAAGTTTAAATGCTATAGAAAATAAATGAAACTCTGAAGTGTATGTTACGCGGGAACGAAGCGTAATACTGTCGTAACGTAAGTTGCAGCGTCAGCCTTTATTAATCTGGATCGCGCCTGACAGCTGTAGTCAAATTTCTCATCAAAAATAAGAATTAATGATGAACAGCATTAATCATTAGCTCGCAAAGCAAGAGGTGTCTGTATCCCATTATTTTGCATTACTAATGATATGTACAGAGATAAGGGATGGTTGGAAGAAAAAGTGTAAATCACCGCGCGGGGTGGTTAAGAAGTAATGATGGTTAGTATGGCTGTGTTGGCATTTAGATTTGTTTATGTTGAAAGTGGGCCGCATGAGTAAGTGGATCATAATGAAAGTTAGTAATCATAGTAGCCTTAAAGATGCGAAACATGAACAATTGTAGGTGCGTTACTGCTCTCATAGAAAATATACTCGTATTGGTAATTAGTATAGTAGGAGAAGGGAGATATAGTGCTCTGGGCCTCACTCTCGGTTGACTGATGATTTTCGGTGATACTACTACTTCTTCCGTTGTAAGAAGTTATGAATCGACAAGTTCTACCAACTCAAGAGAACTTATCGATTCTTATCAATCAGCAACTGGCTGCCTGCTCTACTGCTCATAAAAATGTCTTGTTTAAATGAATAATAGCTGAAAGTTTAAAAACAGTATTTACGAGCGCAAGCGCATTTTGCGTAACGTTGACGTGTTAGCGTCAATCAATAACAATTACGAAGCGATAATGCTTACGAGTTGTCAGCTGCGATTCGTGTCGCTTATTCCACAATTATCTTGGAATTAAATTCATTATGATAGAAACTTGTAGGTTTACTTCAATAATGCTTAGCATAGCTTTATATAATGATAAGCTAAGTAATACAATTGTGATATGAAATATGTATAAAAAAATATTGACTGCTGAGTTTCTTGCAGCGTTTCTTCTCAGGAGTGGTCTGCTTTTGGGAAGTGCTGGTAGAATTTTGAAATGTAAAAGTGCCCGTGCGGCCTACTTACTGAATAATTGTATTTTATCTTTAAGTACGCTACATTGTACATATTTATTTACTTAAATAGATGCAAATGTATGAAATGACAAAAAAACAGGATCAGATAATTTGGACGTAAAATTATTTTGGTCTTGTTTGCACAACTTTTTTTGGCATTAACTTCAATTCTAATAAGACAAAACGCTTTCGAATAACCATCAACCAAGTTGTGAAATTCTTATAAGCCCGTATTAAATAGAAATACATCGCTGATTCGACTCGGTTTGACACATTGATGAGTTTCCGAAGCCTTCGTAATAACGAATACATAAACTCCGTCATCGATTATACCGTCATTTTATCTCTGATCCTGGGGTGACACTTCCAATACGAGGCGTCATCAAGGCCTGTGTCATTAGGTAAATACGGAAGACAGATAACAGGCGCCAAGTTATTATCATGCCCGATACCGTCAAACATAATCATTTAGAAAATCGTAAAGGACTAGATAAAAATAAACGTCTTTGACACGAAAATTAAATGGCATGAGAAAATGTAGGTACAGCGTGTCGACGTTACGAGTCATCAATCAGTGGCGTTCTCTCAATAATTTTTAATAAGTTGCCAGCACTAATCACTTCCTCACAAAAGGCGTGACCGTTCTATTCCTGGTTGCGGCCGGTGTCACTGACAGAAAATGTCACTTTTCCTTTAATTATGCGAGCGCCTCATTTCTTCGCGGCCTATTAGTATGCATCAATCAATGTTGCCAATACCTATTTTTTACTCCCCGAGTGTTTTTTTCTCCCACTTTTTGTTTACGGAGATTTTTTAAGTGGGGAATAATTTGATGAGGTCCGCCACCCGACCGGTGTGAGGCTCATTTGTCATCGTCTTGTCATTTCTCCTTTTCGAACAGTCGGAACGCCAAAGTAATTATTAGTTGTTTTTTCTATTTGCCATTCTTCCGATCGCCTTTTGTGTGAACTATTGATCATATCTGATTAAAATTAATCGAAACAGCGTTTTGAAATTTATGTCACTATCAATAAATAACCATCTGAATCAAAATGTTCACCTCACGCTTTGCCAATAAATTGCAATCTGGTTCCGACAGGGAAATACCTACAGTAATCCCTCAAAATCATACCAAAAAGGTCACCCAACGCAATAATTAACACGATTACAAACGCACGAGGACTATGAATACTAAATTGACGTGTTATAATGCCGCCGTCGATAGGGTAAATCAAATACGGGATTCCACAGATCAAAAGAATTCATTACAATGTGTAAATCACAATTTGCATGTGGGGCGAGGATGAATATGCATCCGGAACGGCTGAGTTTGAACATCCTGTGACGCGTTTGGATTTGGAGCGGTATTTAGTGCTGGCATATTACCTACTTTTAAAGACCTAGACCAGTTGCAGTTGATTTCTCCTAATCTTTGCAGAAAACAGAAAGAGTAGGTACCTATATAGGATGCAAGCTAACACATTTGAATTTAGCTTACGTAAATCCTGTGTATATTTTTTTGCTTACTTTTTATCACGAGATTGATAGAATAAGGTTGAGCTTATGCTTTCTTGCTGTTGATAATGTAACTAAAATTTGAGAACGTATCTGAAAATATAAAGTTTACTGAGTCATTAATGAGTACAAATATATAGACGAGTTTTAAAATGAAAATAAAGTCTCATCAAATCTTAGGTCATCAAAATATAGTATAGCATAGCTATCTACGATATGTTGAAAAAACCACATGGATGGAGCAAGCAAACATAGTTAAACAAGGTTTAGCTAAACAGCTAAAAAAAATCCAAGGAACAAAACTACCTACTCAATAACCTCAAAGTCTACTGCCGTTGCTATAAGTCCTGCCAACCTAGCTATGTTGCATTTCGAGAATATTGACCAACGCAGGAATCACAAAAAAAGTATAGGGTTCACAAAAGTTTTCGCACGTTTGTCTGTATAATCCCATAAATTAAAAAAGAAACTACGTCTACCTTTCGATGGATGCAACTTGGTTAGACCCTTACCATCAGTTGCAATTACCGTTCTCCCTGGTGAGTCGAATGCTCTCTCCCTTAACGACCTCGTAGTATTTTTATAGAGTTAAGGAACAGAGCATTCAACTCGCTAGCGAGTACGGTAATTGTAACTCATGGTAAGGGTACTGTAGTCAAGTCCAGTGCCGCATGCAAACGCTCCTTCCTCGGGCAGCGCTGACTGCGCATCAAACCGGACACTTGCCATTCCGTTCGCTTTCTGACCTTTTCCCGTTTTGTTATGGTAATCCCCAGCATAACACGAATAAAAAGTATTCTACTGTTTACTCGCTGACTTGGCGGCGACGAGTCGAGTGTGAGTTCGCATAAATCGACTCAATTCCCGTTATATCCATGTAAACATTGGTCAGTGAATAAATTTCCCAATGTTTCGTTTTGTTTTATTGTTTTGATGGTTTTTGCTGAAGCGTTTTTGGCTTTTGTTTAGTTTTGCGTTTTAGCTTCGGAAAAATTGTTAGTAGTTCAGTTTGGTTGGTTTGGAATTTTGCACGCGTGTTACTGACTGTGCAATATCTATCTTGAATAAAATTCAAGTTGCTTTATGATTGAACAACCACGAAGGAAGACCAGTGCTGGCTTTACGGCTAGCCAATGCTGAGTTGGGACCGTTTCGCAACTGTTTCTCTGTGTCTTATTTTTTGTATCTATGTACCTACGTAATGTGGTTTTGTATTGTTGCGAATAATACATTACCAATAATATTAGATTATGATAGATGATTATTACATTAAAGCAATTGCTTGTCCAAGGATTCAACATATCGCTACATTGCTTTAGTACTGTGCTGCGTTTTTGTTTCATGCTACTCATAGAGGGGGCAAACGAGGCATCGGGTCAACTGGGTTTCTATTCTAGACTGTAAAAACCATATCGTCTTTGACCAGTTATATTATTGTTTTGAACTCGGCCGCCATTACTGTCAAATAAATAAGAGCTGTCAAAACGTTGACAATACTGTAACATTACATATCAATGACTATAAGGTTTTTACCACCTAGAATCTCGGCTCAGATGTGAAATGATCACCGTCGCCATTGTTATTGCATTCGAATAATGTGGGGATAATTTTGTTGATCCTTAGCCATTTAAAAAAAAAAGATAAAAGATAAAAGACATTTATTCAGTAAGTAGTCCGTACGGGCACTTTTACAAGTCAAGAATCTACCAGCGCTTCCCAAGAGGAGACACTGCTGAGAAGAAATGCCGCAAGAAACTCAGCACCCGTTAAGGCTCCGTACCCGAAAAACTACATACACATACATACATAAGTTCACGCCTTTATTCCCAGAGTGGGGTAGGCAAACCTACAGAATTTCCAACAACTATAAAAACTTTTTGATAATTCCGTAACCACATTTTGCACACTTAGGTGAAGATGTTTACACGTAGTAAAAATGGTCCAGTATGAGAATATAATGATACCTTCTGTGCGGCGGTTTGAAACCCTCAGTGCGCTAACCCGACTCACACTTGACCGGTTTTTGATCGGATCTGTAGTACGGGTTGAACATATTAAAAAAAACTTGAATAATGTCTTGAATAAAACAACAGCGTACTAACAGCTGTAATATTTATTGACATTACAAGTTAAGTTATGATTCAGTAGAATGAAGGTGATGAAGCATCGAGCGGTCGCCATCGAGCCAGCCGCGCCACAAATCAAATGTTTTGATAGCCCGCCATTAACGAGACAATTTGATTGCGGACATATCCGCCAAATTGCTTCTAAATTATATTTTCTGTTTACTTTCCGCCAAACCAATCCCTCCCTCGATACATGACGTATGTGTTGAAACAGATGCTTTGTTTCTGTTGCGGTAATCACCAAATTTGTTTACTCGATGTTTTTATTATCATTGGTCACGTTGACGTTTCCATTAATTTCATTTACTTTATTAATTCCACATACATATTCATGAACAGCTTTATTATCAGTTGATTATCTGTACAGTGTCATTTTTGAAGTTTCACTATCGGGCCTATTAAATTAATTGGCAATATTATTAATTAAATCTGTCAGCCACGTGTCTCACGCCTACGTTAGAGCCTTCAGTAACGTTCAACGAAAGCAAGATTTTATCTGGACCAAGATCTGTATCTAATGCGGACAGTCTTTTTCCCATGGCTAATTGCTACGCATAATATAGTATCGCGGACATGTCATTCTTAAATTGGCTACTTATCCATATTGTTTGACATCCTAACTTCATGCCAAAAATATCGATCTAGTTCTTTGGTTTTTGCATACACGGTCAGCCTAGTTAGCAGTAGCATAGTGTAGTGTAGTGACCCATTCTAATAAAACTAGCGATACCTATTCAAACCTAAAGAAAAAAAATACTACCTGATGTTTTTAATGCAAGTATTTAATTTTTTACCTATCCATTATTATCATCTAGTTATCTACATAGTGTTGATTACTATGCCAAGCCATGATTTCCATGGGCTTAGGTTGTTCGTTTTGTATAAGATTGATAACTAATAATTCTTTATCTTTTTTTGATTATGACTTATTCCATTCATAGTTTCTTTGTCAAGCGAATGGACTTTACTATGATCGATGCACGACAGTTTTTCTTTGGAATAAATCAGTTCAGATAATAAAGTTGTAGTTCTGATAAGATCAACTTGGTTGTCCTTTGCTTTATTCACCTTGTAATTTTAACCGTGTCCTGCTTAAGGTAAAAAACATAAACACTTGCTTTAGGATAGTTATCCACTGGTTATCTATATATACGCCAAACATCATGAAGTAAAATAAAGGCTAACATCTTGTAACGATCCTAAATAACGATTTACTTATCAGCGTTAAAATTCCAACAATTTCGGTTACCGATTTAAAATCGCACCATCAACCTAACCACGTTCAAATCCATACAAGTCTAATAGCAGATAAAAAAACTTGCGTCGATACACCATTATCGTCTCGTTCCGATCATGTTGTGGTCGACGCAGCGATCGCCCCGATCACAATGATTACGCGCACTGGCCCAGCTCGGTCGGCTACAAACGATGCACAATTCCAAAAGGTGTTATTCACTAACGCAAGCGAATGCACCGACGCACCATTGTATTTTGGTCTCTTGACTCGTGTAAACTAACCAAAATCTGAAACCAACCTATACCGGTTATTTTACGAATGAACGAGCATTTTATAATGCTACGAGCCCAGAGGCATGAAGAATTGCTTTGTAAGTGAATACAAGACCGCTGTGCTACAGAATAACACCAGAGTAGAGCGACACAGGCTGAAGCGATGCGAGCGACGTAGGTTCAGGAAGGATTTGTCGCTTCATATTATCCAAGGAATTGGATTGGAAGTGTGCCGTGGTACGAGAATTCTCTGCGGTCGCTCTATGCACGCAACGATGCATTACTTATCGGCTTTAGCAATCAGCGGTTACTGAATTGATCGTCTAACATTACAATAGATCCTGTAATGATCCAGATCTATTTATATTTACGACCCTATAAATCTAAAAAGACAAAAAGCAGACTGATATTATGGACCGAATCGGATGGAATTTCCCTAATAAACGTGCAATGAAATTCGACATTATCAAAACGCATTCCCATTACAGATAATGGTAAAGCCGTTAAAAAGTCGGGGTGTAGGAATTGTTGGAGCAATTTTGCATAATTATGCGAGGTTGGGTCGGAGACAACCGGTGGCCCTTAAATCCTAATATCGTCGCGGGTCCGATCGGAATCTCGTTACGCTGCAGTAATCCGCGAACTAATACGATCTGATTGCTACAGATTGTTATTGGACACCTATGTTATTGCCATGTCTCCTGTTAAACTGATTTAAGGTTAGTTAAGGAGTTAATTAGTGGTTTCTCGATACTTATGAGACTAGTGAATAAGGCTATCAATGTTAAATACTTTACATAATCTAACATAATTATAAGGCCTGTTCACAAACCTTATGGCACTACTATAAGTTTAATTACTTATAATATACATACCACAAAAAAAAACATGCCTTTCAAATGTCTATATCAAAGTCGATGCAGACGCTGTAAATCTCCTCACGTTCTTCTAATAACGTAATGAGCTCCTAAGCTCCAAAAGACATATTTTATTCTCCTCCTCCAACTTAATATTTCATTTCACGTTTCATAACCAAAATGGCGAAATATGCATGTCCCTCTTTGCATTTGGCAAGCGTAATGCTCCGGTCGCTTAGTGCACTTTTATTACGGTATTAAGTGATGTAATTTTTTTCATATTATATTATTCAAATTTAAATAACTGTCTCCGGTTTCCCCCGCGGAGGTTCCACTTTTTCTACCATTTATTTTTGTCGCCCCCCAATTTGGTTATTTTGGTTAGACATTTCCGCAATAGAACAGGAACACCTTGGAGTTGCTTTTACTCCTCCTAACAATAAGTGTACTTCATAAGACAGCTATACAAACATGAAGTTATACCTAATTAGTGTATTTATAAAGTTAATTATTTAATTACGTATTGCAATTTTATTTATCCTCAAAACTAAAACAAAGAAGAAAATATTATCATTATTTTTTCCACGTTTCCCAAGTCAGTAACATCAATCCCTAATGTCCTTTGGCGAACTCAACACAAACTTCTCTCATTGATTTATTCCGTGGCCGTTTTTGTCGTCTCTGCAGAAGGCTCTGTTCTAAAATTGGAGAAGTTAGGAGGCCGCAATTTTTACAAATGACATCGTGACGTTTATGCGAAGGGTGCGGCCGGCGACAAGTCATCGTGTTACTTCTTTCCTATTATTTCAACGTTCGTCTTTCTTTCGCCCCTAAGTGTTTTTGTTCCTTGTACAACATTATGGGAATAGCCTATTATCATTTATTTTTCTTTGATTCTTTAATGTCTCTTATTTCTTTTCTATTGTTCACGTGTAAATGCTCATCTTCTGATAGACTTTATAAGTACTTTTGTGTAAACATTTATGTAAATAACCAAAAAAAGCATTAAAATACCGCAAAAGTTTTCTTTTGAAAATGTGTTTCCCATACAGTTTGAAATATTTTCCAAATGATACATGATATGCCGTTATTACACGGCAATATTGTCTGTGCATCATTTCAAAGGCAAACCATTACGTTATCTGCATATGTTTGGAACTTTTTACTCATAACAACAGCCCCTTTGCTACTTGTATTTTCTTTATAATTTATTCCATTTCTCCCCCATACATTGGCATCGGCCGCTGATATTTTTTATTCGATTAGTAAACCCCTAAGGTGTTTTTAGCCTTTTTTCGCTCGATTTTCTTCGAAGCTTTGTTGACTGTTTAGGGGGGTTCCTTGTTTCTTATGGATGAGTGAGCTTATTTATTCTTTTGCTGGCAATCTTATAAATCACTACTTTGTAAAGTCCTATTAGGGAACGTGCTCGATCATTATTCGAATTATAAATTCTTGTTTGTTGACACTACGCCATTTTTATGGAGCTTACACTTACTGACATTAAATCTAATGTGAACAAAATACGTTCCAGAAATGTAGAATTTTTGCAATTACACACAAGAAGATTAATTTATAATCTTTATAAAACCACAAACTTGAGATGCGTTTGAGAGCCCCTTTCCTCAAACCGCAATACTTACACACTCGATTTGTGTTATAGAGAGTAGGGCGGGAGAGGAAACTTTTTGATGGATCGGACGGAGTTTGTTTTGCATGTGAGTGATATGTCTGAAATAATAAATGTTGAGGCGTCGTCGCTTCCCCCTAGGGGAGGCTAAAACGATTTTTGATTTGGGTGTCAAGCAAATGTTTTACGCAGTGACGCTCCGACAGGATTTGATTTTCTTAATCGATTCTCGGGAATGTAAATGAAGGAATTAGTTCTGCTTTGAATTTTAAGCTCATTGCAATTTCGGATATAGTGTTATTGCTGGCTTTGTTTAGATAATACTTACGCTAATCAGATTATGCATACAAGAACGGTTTGAGCGTCGTGTCGAAGCCGCGGCTGGTTATGCGAGCCTGGTACGTTGGCTAATCAGCACACATTGGCGGGCCAGTAGATTGCACGCTATTGTCCGAACTCGTGGCCCCGGAATATCTGTTTAGGCCAGTGGCCATCCTGTAATGGCAATATAACCCGTTAACTACGCATTGGCACTGCCATAATGCTGTCGGCTTAGCTAGAACTTTAGCTACGCTGTGATCATGTATATGGAAATACACATGCTTACATAGACGCCACATGGGTTCTTCTTTGTCTAAGCAAGCTTGAACCAATGCTTATAAATGCATCGTGTTTTTGACGTTTTTGTGTCATTATTTCTTATATAAGGACGCTTTCTACATCTGCTAGGAAGTACCACTCTAACTTAGCAGACGTTTAGCTGTCCAATTTTAATTTTGTAGGCCTCTTTTTAATAATATATAAAATCTAATGGACACATTAAAAAAAATGCCAAATTGGTCAAGCAGTTCTCAAGTGATGGCTTATCCAGAAACACCATTTCATTTTATTTAAGTACATAGATCACAAATAAAAGAACAAATACTGTTGAAAATTTCAAAATCAAATTTGATGTGAAAATTACTCGTCACGGTATTAAATTTGTTTTCGTTTTGGCACTCGCGATTCGTCGTCAATTTGCGATCTGACAAGTGAATGAATAATATTATCTGGTTTGGTGAGCGATGAACGCTGTTGCTTGCAGTTAGATTGTTTCGTTGTTTAGTAGATAGATAGCAATTTATTCAAGTTATACAACAATTTTTAGTGAAGAATTTTGTGAGTGATAATTGGCTTTAATATTTCATTGGCTTCATTAAAATCAAAGTATAAGGAAGCAAAGCATTCCTTAATGTTACTTATGTTTAAGAAGAAGTTCAAATCATATTAATTAATCATTTTGGAAAATACTAATTGTAGGACACCTAAAATATTATAAAAATTTTAGTATACGCACAATTATAGATTTGTTTTTTAATTTTCTATTTACTCGTGTTTACGATGTTTTTCAATTGACACTCGATTTGTTGTTATAACTTATAAGTAAATGATTGTGCATGTAAAGGCGGACGTTAAAAAGGTGTTTATGTTGCATTGTTGATTGCGTCGATTAGTTTCAAGTTTCTTTAAAACGCAATATCATTAATCATACTAACACGTTGAATGATAAAATAAATAAAATAGAGGAAGTAATTTATTATTTTATTGATTTGGTCGCTATCTTGTGTCCGATCGATTGATGATTGTTCATTCCTTTTCGATTCGTTCGGGATCCTACCTTTTTAGGTTTGATTTGGACTAAAAAATCATCGTTACTTTCGTCCCATTATATAATTTAATACATTCTTAATTCAAATTATAAGAATAAAGAACTGCGAAATAACAAGATATTTTAAAGGATTTAGTATATTAACATATTAATTGTGGGGGAAATGAAAAATATATTAAATTCAAACGGTAGCGCTCCGTGACTCGTCACTAAAGTAGCAAACGACTCCATTTCGAGGGTTCAGTACAGAGTAGCACAGGACAGAGAGTCAGAGATAGCATTAAGGCAGATCTACAATGCGTAATTAGAAACAATATAGAGCAAATTGTGCAATATTTTTGCGTGTCGACGGAACTATTTGACTATTTATTTTTGATTTATCCATCTAACGATACGCCTTAAAGACTGGTAGTTAGTTTTCATTAGTCTACGTTCTCGTTACCATTAAGAAAATTATAAAAAACAATGATGACGCTACCACTGCAGTTACAAAACGTCAGCTACTAAAATAATACAATTAAAAATAGGAGTGTTCTCTAATATAAACATTATTTGGGTAAGAAAATATAAATAAATGCACTGAAATGAACAGCGAGATTATTTATTGTATGTATAAAACAACACAATAAAATGATCATTACAAAAAAAATACAAAGGCGAACTTATCCCTTTAAGGGATCTCTTCCAGCTTACCCTTGAGAGATTGAGAAAAGTGAAAGGTTGTGCATCGATTGTTTATTTATATTGGATTTTGAAGATCCAACAACATTAAAGGTTTTGACCGATGCGATCGTTACTATATAATTATAACAAAAAAGAGATACACGATTTAAAAACAAACACGTCCTCCATCTCCATAGACAGTTTAAACCTGAAACTCATTCATATACCTAATATAATTTAATTTACCCATTTAGTCGACCAAGCATTATAATGGTCTATACAGTTGAAATGAAAATAGTCTAACCCTTTTAGGGAGAATCACGCTTATAATCGCTTAAGTTTCACCATTATAAGAGTACTCTGTGCCTCTGTTCCCAACGCTACGCTGTAATCCACAAAAGGGTTCCGCGGAGGTTTAAAACAGCCACTTATTATGTATGTTACATTTCACTTTCAGACATTCATTTATATTCAAATGTTCAAAAGGCATTACTGTGCAAAAATTGTAACATTAACCCCTTTGAAATGAGTGAAATTGGTTTCGGAACGAATTCGTGTTTCTTCGAGTTTCTAAATCGACTCATTTGTGATTCTCTTTGGTGTACGTGAACTCATCTTTGGAAGTTTATGCTTTTTAAAAACTTTTCGAATTTATGAACGTTATAAAAAACACGGCTGCTTAATTAAAGAGTAAATAAAAACAGATTGTAACTTCAGAACGCATGCCAATAAGGCAATGACACTTTTAAATGAAATAACTATCATGCACTTGTGTTAGATTAAGAATATAAATCATTAATCGAAGCTACACACTATTCTATTTCTACAAAAACGTAACAAGCAAATATTAATAAAAAAAGAATTGAAACGGAAGCATCAAAAGTTCAATAATTCACAATCAAAAAGGACGCACGGAATTAGGGTAGAGATATCCGCATACAAAATGATTACATATCTGGCCTTTTTAAAAAAGATCTTTACCGCTTTTTCGTTACTTAAGAAAAATCTACTTATACGTGTATATGATAAAGTCGCATTTGCTGTGATAGGTCAGTATCTGATGCGCCTTTTTTTTCTTTTAAGAGACTACCTTCTTCGTTTACAAAGCATCACAGCAGGGCGCCAAGATATTATACTACTGCCTTTGTGGTAGCTCTTAACGCAGTGGGAAGCATGCTTTATGGTTCGAAATGATAAAACCGTTTGTCAGCTTTGTTCGAAATTATTTGACTTGCCGTGTCTGATTCGACATTAAGACCATTGATGTTCGAAACGAGATGTTGACGTGTGATTTCGATAATTGGTTCTTATTTTTTGTTTAGGAATGGGTTTTTTGGTTTTTGATTAAACAACTATAGTAACTAAGCTAGAGCATAGTCCAAGAGCGTATTTTGAGTTAATCGAAATCTGTTGAGTGAATTAAAAACTTAGAATGAAACCTGCTTACATTTTGGAACATTGTGAGACATACACAATTATTTTTACAATCTATTGTCATTCAAAAACCGTTTCGAAGAATGGGCTTGACTGACCCTCATTACTTATATTTAACTTTCAGTTTTTTTTTTCTGACCAACTAAGTCATTAGTTTTTTACACCTTTAGGTTTTATAAACAAAAGACATTGACTTCTCGAAATATTTACCCACTAGCAAAGAAAAGAAGTCACCAAAATGCAAAAAAGATGGTTTCCAATATGGTATTTTTTATAGAGTCTAAGGTTACTTTAAAAGGCGTATCCCAATAAAATAATTATTATGAACTCCCTACTCCCATCATTATAGTATGGTTCCCAACAGTGGGAACGGTGATTCTGTTATATTAATACTTTTTGTTGGTTGTTTCAGATTGCGTGACGAAAGAGGCGACATGGAGCGTGTTATGGCGATCGATAAAGCTCGCGAAGGGTCACATAATGGTGAGTGAAGTTCAAGACCGAAATTACCGTTCACTTACAGTATTAAAGTATAAGTGCTTTGCTAGGTGTGTACGGGTTAAATTTAGTGTTTCATTACCTCCTTTTAACCGCGGCTTCGTTTTTTCCTATCAAACCCGTTTGTGTAGTTATACTTGAGTATAAAACATCTTGAAAAATATTTACTCAAATTTAGAATACATGTTAGAAACTATGTAAAGCTAGTTAATATTAAAAATGTGTAGTCCTTTGTTTGCTCGTAATCAAAGGTGTTTTGTGATGCTCTTTACTACCTCATACTTTATCGTAGTTTTTACCATCATATTGAAAACGCCTCACTAAATATGCGTTTCTATCATTCACCATACTAAAAACGTCTCCGCCACGCACAATACGAACCTTACCGGCCTTCATTTGAGCATGTTCACCATAGTGAACATACCTAACGTACAATGTTAACTTTCTTGTTTGTTTTGCTGTAAACTTTTAATTTGGTTCACAATCAAAAAGGGTTTAAATTCATTTTCTTATAACTGTCAAATTAGGACTATAAAAATCTAGTTTCACATCATCTCCGCTCTATACGTTTTCTTACCACTAACAAAACCTACAGGTTCATCCCCCGGCCACAGTCCCGTGCTCAACCTCTCGAAGTCGGGCTCCGGCGACCGCGAGCGGTCCGGCAGCGACCGCCACGAGCGAGGCGAGGGCTCTGCCAGCGGTCGCAGCTCGGCCGCCTCCCGCCGCACCCCGCAGCCCCCGCGGCTGCCCTCAGCGGCTGCCGCTGCTTCCCCCCGCTCGCACTCCGACGAAAGCGACGCTGCCATGTCGGATCAGGACGATCATAATATGAAAGAGGAGGACGAAGGTCAGTTGTCTTTACCTATGGGGTTTAATGCACAGTTGGGTTATCTTTTCCTATTTTAAAACAAAGTTGCGTCATGCCGTAGGTCCCTTTGTATGTTGGCTTACAGCTTTCAAATTCCGCAACGGATTTTTATGTAATTTTCTTCAATAGATAAAGTTTTGATGTATCATAAATTCTGATTTTTGTACGGGTGTTATAAGTTTATTAGTACGGGTTTAGTTGTGCGGGTGTAAAAGTGCCCGTGCGGCCTTCTTAATAAAATATCTTTAATTTAAAATCATGGTTTAGAAAATCATCATCATGAAGTAAAAACTTCTATGTCACATACAATATCAGCGTTATTAGCATTCTAAATAACAAGTCTTGGTGACAGGAAGAAATAATGCCTTCCTGATCCTTCCTGCTATTAGTCAGGATTTTATGCAGTCTTTTAATAACAAAAAGTTTTTAGTCAAAAATAATACATTGATACGTTTCTTGTCATGAGCCTAAAATTGACTATTATTCATGAAATATATTTAAAAGTGAATAATAAATTCTTCGTCTTTTAAGTCAAGAAATACGTTGAACTATTACAAGTATGAAACTGCAGCTTAATCATAGCTATACACGGCAGAAAGTGTCCGACTTGCATTAACACAGCTAGGTGGCATCACCTCTCCACTCGGCATGTAATACCCGGCGAAATTACCCAGTAATAGCTCGTACCTTCAGCATTCATAGTTCGGAAATTATCAACCATAAACCGCCTTCCTTTTATTTTAGAAACTGGATACCTACTTATAATAAGTGTAAAATTGCTACTACTATAACATTGTACGTAGGAAATTTGAGGTCATGTTAATTATTTTATTATGGAATTCTCGATTTATAAAGCTTAATGCAGTCCGTATAAAGATTGCGAAGGACTTTGCGGGAATGTTTGGCCTGAACCGGAAAATATTCTGATCATCGGTGGTAAAAATTACGTCTTTTTTTCTCTTGCTTTTACATTTTATACTCATTTTAACGCTTCCTCTATATGCAGATGCATTTTAATTTAAATCATTATTTTATTCGCTAATAGTTCAGTCCGTCTTGATAGTAACGATTGAGGAAACGGTGTGACTTTCCCATACCTTTTTTCAACATGAACCCCGGAGATCTCACGTCTGCTTGTAATGGCTCGATATAATAAAATCTTATTATATATCCTGCTCGATTGCCAGCGGTTTGAGAGGGGTTTTAAAGGACCTTATTTTCTACGTGAACTACCATGCACCTCATTAGATTTACGTGCTTCGCTGTGACCAGCCTCTGAGCCTCAGTTAATTGGCCCAAACATCTCACACGCGCCGTCATACACGCCAATACATCTGAGTAATTTATTTTAAGTGCTCATAATAAAGTTAAAGGCCTACAACATTTTGTTATTAACGTATCTATCGGGATATTAAAATGATTAACGGACAATGATCGATGGCATGACAACTGCTTTTTAACTCGTTTATTTTGATAGTGCAGACCATATTCCGGTTGAATAATAAATAATAAGAAATGAATATAACTGTGTGTGTATAGTCACTGTCAACAACTTATAATTGCTAGTTTTCGTAGCCAGGGAAGAGAAAAGAATATTATTTAGATCGAAAGATAGCATTCGAAAGTTAATTGTATTAGAAAATTATTGAAACAATAAGAAAAATAATTTTGAGAATATTTTTATGTTCTCCCCACTGGTTTACGTTGGATGCTAGTAATAGTTTCATGCACACATACCAAGTCACAACGGGACGGTGCTAATCAAAACATTGATCCACAAATATAACTCGGAGCTCACAATAGCTAAATCAAGTGAAACAATAAGGATTGTCTATTGTAGCTATGTACAAAATGTCGAGGACCGTGGGAACGGATAGCTAGCTCGATTATAGGAAAATGTTCACTCGGCCGCGGCTTGCGGGATGAGCCGAGAAAATTGTGTAAACAATGGATTCGATGAAGCCGATAACTCACCTGAAATACTTCGCATCAATTTTGCAAACGATTCTAACGTTTCTAAATCAATTAAACAATTTGAATGATTTAAAACGATACGTGATTCACGCTCGACACGCTTCTCCAAAACTCATTAGAATCTTTCCAAATCATATCATTCAACTTTGGTCTTTACCTTTACCTTTCAATCAACCTTACTTTTTAGATTAATTTCATTTATAACTCCGTAGTCATTTGTTTCTTCTTCGCCGGACATTTGAAATGATTCTTCTTCGTGTGGCGATAAAGTTTTGTTTCGTTCGATTTAATCAACTAGGATCCTGTTAATTGGCCTTATTAGGGAGATGGTGTTGTGACAAGCGCAGAGTGCTATCGTGAGCATCGACAATGACGAAACGATGTTGTCTTCATTATTTGATGAGCGTTCACTTTGTTGTCAGTTAAATTAAATGTATCGATAGATTATACGTGGCGTGGGAGAACACAATCTAAAACACTTTCTTTTTTTTGTGTGAGGTCTTTATAATTGAGGCACTTAGATTATACAACAAATGGCTAATTTTCTTTGAAGTGTCTTAGTCATCAACTGACCATCAATATTAACGTTAAAATTTTACATAAAGATATTGCTAAGTTAATTTGTGAGCCAAGTTTTTGGTTTTGGCGTTTTTAGTGTTTGCAAAATAATGTATTTCAAGACAAAATAACTTCAGTCTAAGTACAAAGATACAAGCTTACTTGTATTTAAGCTTTGCAACTGAATAGGTCCAAAGCTATCAAAGCGGCCGCTGACCACGCGATATCCTTGTATACAAAAATAATTGTTCATTGCTATAATAATTGTTAGCTATAATACTTATTCATAGTTATAATACTTGTTCATTGCTATAATGATTGCGCGCAGAATGATACACGCACGCGATCGACTTGTAAGTCGGTATTGCTCGATTATTTTTATCGATATTTAGTTATAAAGTATCGTGATTTATTATGCGTAGTGTAGTTTGTAATAAATTAAGTCGATCTGTACGCTACTTTATAAGCTTCTTACTTTTGTCTCTATTTATGGAAGTCTTTATCTCTACTATCTTTAATTCAAATTTATTTTTGCAAATATTACTCATTGGTTCGTTATCTATTACGTTAACGTTACAATAAAATAACCAAAAATTGGAATGAATGAATTTTATCTATTTTAACAAAATGTCTAGTGTTTAATAAAACATCTTAATTTTGCTTCATCTTCTCTGATATTCATTAGTACTGTATAAAATAAAATACCACAAAAATACAATTAAACACATTTTTTTACAAATAATAGAAGAAAAACACAGATAAATAATATATGAAACGGGATAAATTAATATCAGTAACTCGCTTATTTTAAATAAGTATGACCATCTCGCATTTTTTTAATGTTCTGACACAAAATCAACTGTATTGTCGAACAATGATGCTACTATGTCTTTATAAATTCCAATAATGAATTCTTTCTCGACATTCAATCTTTAGTTTGAAGTTTATTTTGACAAGTTACTAAAACGCTCAACATCTTCTTTGGGGTACGCAGATATTTTACCAAAGATAAAAACCGGCCATGTTGCAGGCAGTTACAAAGAAATGTAACTGGAACAGTTAGCACTCCCTGTCACATTGATTCAAAGGCTCTACCAACTTCTTTTATGTCATGTCTACTTTCATCCCCTAATTTGAAGAAACCCTTGTCCAGGAGCAGACCTGAGCGACAACGAGCGAGACCTTCCAGTGTCAGGGTCACCAGCTCCCATCAGTTACGCGGCACAATCCGGCACCTCCCCCTCAGTGCCCGTGGACCCCACGGCAGACACCCTGGTCTCCTCCACGGAAACGCTGCTGAGGAACATCCAGGGTCTGCTGAAGGTGGCTGCGGATAATGCGAGGCAGCAGGAGCGACAGATCAGCTATGAGAAAGGTCAGTTTTTGTCAGATACACTCAAAAAATGAGGGCGCCAACCAAGAGAGATTATCTCTTAGTTGATCCAACTTGGATGAAATAGGTATGATATTAGTCATCAACCAATATGAGTACGTAACAATAGCAAGTTCGTTTGTGATTTAACTTATCTACGTGGAAATAGGTATCTAACGTCTTGGTAAATCGAGACACTTATGGCCGAACCCTATATTCAAACCGTGGACAGATAGGCTTACTTAGGTACTCTTGGTTAAAATTTGACACATTTTGTATGGGCAAATGTCAAATTTGAATCCGAAGTAAGCCTTAATATCTATCCGCGGTTTGAATATAGGGTTCAGCAAATTTGCACAAGATTGATTATTATGATAATTACATTTAGGGATTTTTGATTTTGGACACCTTTTGTAAAGCTTATTTCCATACAAAATACGGTAACGTTTCTCTCCCTTTAAACCTACTTCGCTTATACGGTTTTTAAATATGTTGTAGATATTATGAAAAACTAGATCTGTACGTTATCCTTTCCAGGAAAAATATTCATAGAAAAAAAAAACAAACGGAAACCTACATCTACTTTTTCATAATAATTAATACATATGTATTAAAAATAGTGGAAACCCCACTTGGTTTTGGGTATGGGAAACGTTACCGTCAAGAACTTGTACGGAAAACATTGAAAGCTTTCGCGATTTAAGCGTCACCTCACCATCCTCTGAAAGCTCTAACGCAGTCAAAATGCATCAACAAAAAGTAAAAGCTGCACCGTAATTGTCTATTCGCTATTCCAAATTCAATGAAAGTACTGAGTGAACACTTGAATAAAGGATCTGAGGCCGTAGACAAGTTGCTTAAAGCTATCGTAAAAGATTTTCGAAAACTGTCAAATGAGTTGACACAAGCGCTTGATGTGACCATCCTATAGTTTACGTCAATCCTATATATTTTTGACAACGATAACGATCTTCTAATGCATCTTGTCTAGCCCTTTCTTGTTAAAATCATAGGATAACAGCAGTCAATATACTCGTAATGTATTTTACAATCCCAATTGCACTTTTGATGACTACAGAAAGAAAATTGAGTTTTTATATTGTTACCATAAATGCAAAAAGCTGAATTTGTACAGTTTAAAGCTCTACGGGGGAACCGTTTAAGTCTACAGCTTTTATAATTCTTGATTTTCTTGCAACTAAGTCGACGTATAGATCCGATCTCTTCCTAGAAAATGTTACGGCTTCAGAATTTACATATGAAACTATCGTAAGTTGGAACTGCGGGCTTACGCGATGTAAATGTTATAATCGATATTAGTCTTGGGGATCGATTCTTCGTAATGCATCGCAAGCAAGACTGATTAGGTACTCTTAGGGCTCAAAGTAGTTTTATAACATACTAGTTTCCCCCCCTAACGACACTGGAATCATTTGCATGACATTACGACCGGACTATTTATTGCGTTATTACGTTAAATTATTAAAATTAGAAAATAGTGGGTAAATAGGGGTTTTGTTGCCGTTATTTATAAGTGTGTGTGGACCGCTATGTGCTTCATGCAACTAAGTATAGTAAGTATATGCCTACATACCTATAGTGATTTCAATTCACGAAGTCGCCTCGCGCTACTTAATTTACGTCCATTGACTGTGCAACATCAAATTGAGAGGCAGGGCGCGAATTTGAGGATTAAATACTTTTCCCGGTTAGTTTACAAATAGAAAAAAAAATATTGGACGACCTCCTAACACACACACACACACTGACATTTAAAAGGAAGTTTTTTTCTGCGTTTTTGAAGGCGGGATTTAAAACAAAAAAAAATTATACTAGTTTCCGCCCGCAACTTCTTCCACATACATAGATTTATACTATCGTTTTTTTTTAGTAAAAAAAATGCCTATGTCAATCCAGGGTATAAACTATCTTCATTCCAAATTTCGTTGTAGTCCCACTTCCTACAAACATACAGCCAAACATAGAACCAAAGTAACGCAATTTGTTTATGTTTATTATAACTTATTTACAGTGTAAGTAAAACATTTTTTTAACGAACGTCTTCTGTAATATAAATATTTTGACACCCATGCAGAAACAATCTTTCATATTTAATGATTTAACGTGGTCCTCGGTATCGTATCGTACCAGTCTACCTCAATTTCTAGTATTTATTTCTATACGAAGTTGCTGCTTCCAAATAAATCTAAACTATAATACTAGGAAACCTTCCCTTTTCTGAATCAATTAACAGTTGAACCAGTAACTACATCGCCAGCTGTTACCCCTTCGCAAACATTGTAGCCTCATCATCCATGTTGTAACGAAGCAAAATATTCAAAATTCAGAACGTCTGTACCCATAAACCTAGCATTAAGTACCCGACATGACAAGACGAGCGTTCATGCGAGCCCTTGTCGTGCCTCTGCAAATAGCCATAGAACAGATGCGCCTGAGTTATAGCCCTCCCCACTATCATTACACACGATTCCATTCGGACAGCATAATTATTTAATTGATATTTCTGCAAGTTATTTATTCATCATTTAGTATTTTCCATGAGAGTGCGTTATGGCAAAAGCAATAACTATTGAACGTAAAATTATCTAATTTATTTTAATGTGCGTCAGTTACGCTCGGCGGTTATCGTAGAAGTTCAGTTGTTTATTCATAGATGGCGCTGAGTGCAAGGTATTTTATCACTCAACAATGTAACGGCGCCGGCTATAGGGTAACTACTAACTAAGATGGATTTAATCACTGTAATAACGACTTTGGCAATAAACGTACATATAGAGAGCTAGAGGTCCATAATATGACTCAATTCGATGTTGTCATCAACAAATTGTACCTACATGCAGACGTATACATCTATACTTATACCGTCCTATATAGTACCTTTTCATTCTTAACCAAATTAAGAGAAAAGAACAAAGTACTTATGTGCAACTTCAATCGTCTACTTTGTATGTAAGACTTTAACTTTTTACAATTTAAGTCTTACTTTCTTTAAAAATGTAAATTAAAATCCCGATCAACATTATTCAATTCGCTGAATTCTAAACAAAAGAAATGAAAACACAATTGTTATAAAACCCATAAAATGCGAGGTCGGGGAGGAAATTCGCTTCGAGTCATCATCAAACTTGAATATCAATATTGCGCCGCGGGCCAATTGTATTAATAAACAAAACAAAATGAGAAATAATAATGCTATAGGCCAACAAAAGGCATTTCTCCCCCCGATACATAAGTAACCGCTCAAGATAAAACTCCCTAACCCTATAAAAACAAGAGCGAGAATCGCGTACATTCACAACCGGTAATTTTGTTATTACGATAATAAAAATATTGTTGATGAAGCATTTTTTCGAATCAATGTGTCTGGCGATCTTTACCGTTGGCCTTTTTTCAAAGAAATTACAGCAATTGGTTGGCCGGCTGAATTGATAGGTGTTGCAACTTGCAGCTTGCTTCGTTTGATTCGACCTTACAGACTCAAATCATAGGTAACTAACACTGTTAACGTGTGTGTAAGTATATAGACAAATGACAAACGAGAGTATCGACACCAACATTTTATATATCTAACACAAGAACCATGGCGTGCGTGCAATTGTTTTCTAGATAAATCATTCTTGTGTTGACGTTATAAGCGCCCGAATTCATCATTCGGTCAGTTCACTTACCTTGCCTCTAGCTTACTACTTTATTGGTGAAACACATCGCTTGCCCAAACAAAGATATCGGGTTCATTTTGTATGTAAATCTGAGATTTCGGCCTGCAAAGGCGTCGCACCGTGATCGTCTTTTGTTTTCAATCCAGAATACCAAATTGACTGACGTCTTACTTTAACTCAATGTGTTAGCAAGAACTCCAATTTTGCTGTCTTTTTCAAGCTTAAAAGTAAGAGTAGACAAGTTAACTGTTGCAATTTTTATTTTGTGGTTAACCCGCGTTTTATCAGCAGCATTCTATAGCAGAGTAAACATAACATAGGTCATTGCAAACGCACCCCTCACCGTTGCACAAATGCCAGATCGTTATCTAGCCACATTCGCTGACAATTTTTACACTACTGCAGAATGGGTGACGTGCAGACAAAATGTGTACGCATTCAGTCTTATCAGATACCACAGGAAGGGTTGTTTGAAAGGCCTGGGCCATGATAAACTGCTGTCGATTGGTTCGTGTAAATAGACAGCCATTGAGTAGGAAATAGGTGTCATACTGTGGAGTTTTTCAAGTGGAGATTTCTTATCTGTGAAAATGAAACGTCGGAATATTTTGAGTCAGTACCTGTTAGTAATATTTTGTCTGTGGTAGGTAAAAACTGATGACATTTGGAACTGTAGGAAGGTGGCCATAAGGTTCCTACGGAAGTTAAGGTAGACCAATCGAGTTTGAACTTGTTTTGTTCGTAATTAACAGTATGGAAGCCATAAATGATGGTCTTCTTATTACTGTGAATAAAACACCTGTCACGTTCTATCAAGTATAAAAGTGAGAGAGTGAAGATTTATCTAGTGAGTTAGTGAGTTGTGTGTATAATTATTTTGATATTTATTTTTATTGCTTTTATATATGTCTCTGTTAGTACCTATTAATTCATAAGTTTAAAATTTTAGTTCACGCAGTTTCTGTCAACTTCGTTTTGTACTAATGTCTACCACATTCTTATTTTCTTGTTTTGCTCAAGCTTAGCTTAGGTTAGCTGGAAGAGATCCCTGGAAATGGTTAAGTTCGCCTTTCTACATTCCAATTCTGTAAATATTGTATTTGATTTTCTGTTCTTTTGTACAATAAAGTGTTTACATAAATACATACAAACGCAAGCAGATTAAAAGCATCTCTTACGACTAAACAAATTATACAACGACCTTTCGTAGTACGTATGAATCCAACCTTGACTCGATACATTAACGCATTTCGCGACTAATCGAAAAAAAAAGTCCCGAGCGGAATCGGCCTGATGCGATCGCCACATAAATCTACTTCGGCTACTCTTTTAAGCCTTTAGCCCTGTTAATTCTTACCGCTTAGTTTGTTCAGAACGAATGGCCGCTCTCGTTACCAGGCTTGTTTCCTTTTGTTGTACAACTATCAGTTTTTGTTAAGGTAAAAGCTGTTAGTGGACAAACACACACGGAGATAGAGGAGTGCTTTATGGGTCGGTCCTTCGATTTATTGAGGCGTTTAATTTGTTTGCACTTTAGTTTTGAATAAAGAATTTATTTCGAATTTGGAATGTAAAGGTATGGTTTGGTGCTCGTGCCGATTTCTGGTTATCAATAAAATATTAAAATCTTTTTTGTCAAGTTAAAATAAGTTTTCAATTAAAAAGTTAAGGTAAACAGATTAGAAACAAAGCAGTTAAAGCTAAAAAAAAAACAAGCTGGAATAATTTTTCTTAATCTAAAGATAAAATGTGGCCCGGTAAGTTTAATTCCTCCAATGGTTTTTGAGTAAACATGTACCTTTTTATGTATAAAGTAATCCTATAGTAACATAATTTTTTTTTGACTATGCATTAATATAAACAAACACTAGACCAGACTGTCAATCAAATCATATTTACTCTGTACAAACACAGCACCCTAGTTCATGACTGCGTAAGCCCTAGTTTCGCCTGTGGCAACAAAATGGCAAACACGGGAACGCGGAGTTATTCCTTATCGCAGTAAAAAGTGAATTCAGTTGAACGAACCAGCAGAACTTGACCCTTGTACACGTAAAGGTTTGCTATTAATTGGTGTCTACAAAGAGTTGGTGTAAACAACAAGAGTGATCCTAGATCCTTTCTTTGAGGAAAACACTGGATTGTAAAGCAAGGTTTAACTAGCAATAAACGTTACAGAAGTTGACTACTGTCTTACTCTAACGTTTAAGTTAGAAAAAAACGGCAACATTTTGCTTCTTGCTCTAGAAATGAAGTTAAAGTGAGACAGCAATTAATTTCTGAAGATTTAATTGCCAGTCTAAATCACTCTTAAGACAGTGCGAACATCTGAGCTTCGTAATTAGGTACAATAAAATAATAGTATGACAATCGCCTTCGCCTTTGTATTTTTTTTTTGTAATGTTCATTGTTATTTTATATTGTTTTTCTTTTTCTTTTGTATAATAAAGTGTTTACATATATACATACATACAATATATACCATTACTTTCGAGGTATGATTGTAAAGGCGTTGCCAACGCTGAGGACTGGTGGGTGCACTTACACGGGCAACTTTTTGAGCAATAACTGCCTTCAACAGTACGGACGTCTTACACCAACACACAATTAGAGTAAGACGAGAGAGTTGCACGTACATCTTTTAAAACCTGCCAAGTTCCAGAGACATAGCAGTCATGCTGCTATGTTTCTTTCTCTTGCCAGTTTTCGACAGTTCGTAAAGCCGAGCCTCATAAGCGATCTGGAACTGTACTCGTAGCAGTTGCAGTAACGAGCTTCAAGTGGAGAACAGGCTCGCGAACCGCGTACACATCGCAATGTTACGTGCAACGTTACAGTTACGGCTCGCTTGTGAGCACCCGACTTAATGCAGCCTCAGATCATGTTAGATTAGTTCAACCCAGCGCAACTGTGTAATATAATTCCACTGCTGAACTGCCAACCAAAACCAGAAGGCAGTATGCGCATAATATGGACTATTTACTTCATTCTCTTATAGTGCATTTTTCTTTCGGACGGCAGTGAAGGGAAATGCCCCATCAATAACGGCGGTGACCGATCGTACAAACATGAACCGGCCAATGATAAAAACTGATGCGCAAATAGACAGTTGTGTACTTAGCTAATGGATTCATTCGATATGAAAGCTTTTACAATACTGACGGTGACGTTATCAACTGTTAATTTACCAAATGTGTGTATTTGCGATGATTTTTCTATTCTATGTTTGCTGGTTTTTTAAAAGAACGCAATGAACTAGGTATAATGGTAGGATTAGGTGGCATTCAGCAAGATGTCTTTCTTTAAAAAAAAACTTGAGGAAGTAAAAATTTACCTAGTCCTAAACTAAGTTATTAAGTTGATGGTACTGTAAAGGTAGATAAAGATAAACTGACATATATAGGTACGAAAAAAACATGTACTTTCGTAGATAAGATATACCTACAAACTCTAAAACACTGTATTGTCATACAAATAAATATTTATGCACAAAGGAGATCAAGCCCAAGAACGTAAAGTAGGATGATAAAATTGTAACACTATGTTGACTCTATTTTTTTATAACTAAAATGACTCCAATTTAAACTAGGTAGTTATCTAAGAGAGATCTCACAATAAATTATCATTTTAGACAATGTACATATTTCTGAATTGAACGTTCATTCTTTTCTTATTTTGATGAAAAAACTGAAATTTGAAAGCTAATTCCATACAAATGAACTTAATATCCAATACTAACCCCATGAGCACGTTACCTGCCACCAACCAGCATTTACATGTAATTCTGACACGCTTGCGAGGTCGGTGGCACTGACCACGCTAACCGATAGGATTCGTCAGTAAAGCGGTCCATCACGAAGCAAGCCCATAAATTCCGGGGTCCTAGCGAAAAAGGGTATAAGTCTGGAGATCAAGTGAAAAAGGGATTAAGTCTAGTATACTCCGTTCATGTATATACCCTTTTTTATTACGAGTTAAGTCGACTTATGCTGTTTTTCACTAGGCCCATAACTTACGAGGCTAGCTCCCATCTCAGTCCAAACAAACGCCCCCAGCGGCTAACGAGCCACCGAGAGATGCGCGCACGCCGATATACCAACGACGCATTGTTGCCCCGCCGTGCTAGCTTTCGCACCATTGTGAGTTGAGGTGTGCTACAAAAATCGGCGAGTTCAATCTATGTTTGTTTACTTGGGGAAATATAAAAGGGAATCACTTAGACATGATGTCTTAGGTATAGTTGTACGGGAGACTAAATGTGAGATGTATAGGGAGGTCTTGCAGGAAAACTTAGCAAGGACTCTATTCTCTCTACCTCGGAAAAATCATGATGCTTTTGACATTAAATAAGAGCTATCTTAATGTTGACAGTGCGATATGTCAAAAGGAATATGATATTATCAAGTAGAATAGAGCTCTTGCTTTTAAGTAGTGTCAAAACGAGAGCTGTTTTCGATGCGGGAAGTTGCGCCCCTAATTTTACTAATTTTACAGACGCTTCTTATTCGCAATGATGGTACCTATTCTCCGAAGCGCTAATAGATTCACTCGCCCTTATAAGAACCATTTATTTTTATGATTGTTAACCCCGAATGTCCCACTGCTGGACAAAGACCTTCCCACTTTTCCACGTATTTCTGTAATTTATATTTATTTGAAGCCAATGTACCTACCAAAAAATTTTTTTTTTTCGTTATAGTTGAGACTGGTAGGACGGCAGTGTTTTAACGAATTGATGTGAAGGTTGAAGTTATTACGTTACAATATTCCCTTATAAAAACTTGGTTGGCCACCACTTAAATTTTTTATCCTAACGTTTTATCGATCATTACCATTTTTATTCTAAACAGCTGGGCTACTTATGTCTAAACTACCACTAAGGACCATTAGTTTCAGTTTCAATGCGTCTATGCACAAATTGACTGCACTACGGAGTCCTAAACAATGCGTTCACTGAACTAAGTAACAATAAGTGATATTAACAGCGATGTAGTAACTCGATGCCACAAGAACATGATATTAACCTCTAGAGTATCTTGAGTAATTTTAATTAAAGAGTAAAAAAACGATTTTTTCAACTTTAGTCAATAAATAACTCAAAATTTTAATTTGATTTTTGACCTAAAGGTAGGTCAAGAGTAGAGCAGGTTAATCAGGGACGCAGGCCGTGGCAGTGTTAAAATTACATTCACACAATATAACGTTTGAGATTGTTCTAGATAAAGAAGATTGAACTATTCATGTCACATCAAGTAACATAACGAAGTGGTGATTAGGGCCTTATTTACTGTTATTAACTTGACAGTAATGGCGGCTGAATTAAGAAAAATGCGATGGCAATAAATGTTAAGACAATTTGTAGAATAACGCTCCTGTTTTTTTTTTATTCTATTCTAACGGGAATTAAACTTTATTATGTTAACTATACGAGTATTAGTTTAAAAGTCTAAATTCCTCGAATCAGTGCGCACTTGCATTATATGAAATGTGTATTGATGAATTGTTTTTTTTTTGTACAATTCTTTGAGCCCCGATTTTTATGAACACAGCTAAGTTTAGGTCGATAAATAAAAAAGGTTCCAGATTTTCCATGAAATAGGCTTGACAGCGGGTGCCATGGAAAATATGGCACCCAAGCGCTGGAAGTGTTAAATTGACATTCCCGCAATACCGATACGACGCGCGGCCATATTGGATTACTGCGCGCGTCGCTCCGGTTACAATCTGCGCACGCGACTCGACCACACACGCGCTATACCTATTGGCCAGGATTATCTGCCGTGGTTTAGATAATTACTGAGTGCTATATGAGCCGTATATTTAATCGAGTTTTTTTTTATTAAATACTCCATGCTAATAATTGTCTTGAAGATCTTGAGCATGTTAAAGTCTGTTTAATAATGAACCATCTCTCTTTTTACTAAAAAAAAACTACTCATTTCAATATATTACATACATACCTACATACATTAAATCACGCCTGTTTCCCAGAGGGGTAGGCAGAGACCACTTCTTTCCACTTGCTACGATATATTATTTTATAAATTTAAAAATTTTACGGGATTTTCATTTCCAAAAAAAAAAACACAGAGGCAAACGCATTTAATGTCTTCTGTAGAAATATCGTAAAGGTTAACTGACAGCAGAAATCGTTCAAAAAAGTAATAAGAGCTCAAAATTCTGCAATTTGCAAACTTTAGTGAAGTCAGGCCGGTGACACTCCGCGCTATCGCCCACAAAATGTGCTGCCCCTTGCAAGGGGCGAATCAGTTGAGTGTCACCCGAGCGCTCGTCTCGACGCGCGCCGCCGTGCGCTGCCAAAGTTTTTGTTTGAATACGCACTTATACGAATATGGCTAATCGAAAAGTACTGCATCGCATACGGGTGCGTAAATAATAACTCCAATGTCGAATTATCTTTTTTTAACCTGCCTCAGGATGACGAAAGGTAAGATTATTATTAATATTATTAATAACTTCGACCTAGATAGGTAGTTACGAGTAGCTGGACTTAATACTGACACAATCAGTACAGTTTTGAATCCTCGACGCAAAAAGAGCGGTATAATATTATTTATTTTACTAACGACCCGTCCGCAGTTTCGCAGTTTTCAACTTATTCGGACCAAAAACCAGTTATCTACTTGCCTTTAACAGCGTTCAGTGTAAGTAAGTAGATCTCCCAGTACTAGTAACTGCCTGCTAAAGCAAGGTCTGCATGTGCTGGATATTAGGTAATTACCTACACAACACACAAACAAATGGCAGCTTTTTTAAGTAACGGAGTAGGTAACGATAGTACTTGAGTTTATAACAAACGAAAAGTTTTAAGGTCTATATTGATTTGTTTATTTTATTTATTTATTCTATTAGACACACCAATAGTTGTACAAACAAATACAAATACAAAAGTTATGTATAAAGAAAATAGTTAAATAGTTAGTACAAATTACAGGTGTGCAACAGTATTAGCACAGTCGGGATTCAATAGAACTAAAAATTTGGCATTTCTCGCATTACAGCAAAATGCCAAATAATAAATAATTAAATTAACATATATTTTGAAGGTTAATACTAGTAAACTACGTCTTATTACTTAGATGGAAAGAGAGATCGGAGCAAACGACAAACAAGTCGCGGACAACTTTTGCCAGCCCTCCAAGCATGAACTATTTTTTCTCGTCATTTAAGTAAGAACTACATAAAAAACTACAAATTATCATAAATTCAATTTGTTTTCTTACAACAGCCGTGGAAAGAAATAGTACAAGTGCCAGCCCTAGGAGGTGGGCGGAGTCAGTAAAGCTCATGACGGGCGAAATAATACAGACTCTCGCGGCGCAGATTTAAGGTGCATTTTGCCTCGTTAGGGACGCCCCCACTATCGATCGCAAAAATGTAAGCAAGGTCACTTCCGTGCGTGCACTTGTATTATTATCGTTCCCGCGTTCTGAATAGGTTTAAATTCGCATGTTTGCTGTCACAGAGAGTCGCTTCTGTACTTGTACTATTACTTATTCTGTGGTGAAGTGTCAAACATTGTATAATGTTTTTTTACAAATCAACGTACTTTTCTGCTGGTCCCACAAATCCATTTTTAATCAAAATAATAATACCTAAAGTTGAATTTCTCCGAATCCTAGCAAAGCAATGTTTCTTGTCTGTAGGCAAAGTTAAATAATTACGGATTTCTTAGGGGAAAGTTCAGCGTGTTGCCGCCCGCGGCGCATGTGATCAAATATTAACTGTGGAAATATTAAATTTCATTCCAACAATGAAAATTACCTGTACATGCCTATTATTAAGTTACGAAAATAACGCAGTACCTATATGAGCTCACTGGTGGATAACTTTGAAGACATAGATTATCTCTAACCGGGTTCCGAAGCCAAACTCGGAACCCTTATAGTTTTGCCATGTCCGTCTGTTCGTCTGTCCGCGTCGTAATTTGGAAACTCTTGGTACTACAAGGTTTAATTTGGTATAGTTATAGGTACATTTAAATTACGCTGACAAAGTTGTAACATAAAATCTCGAAAAAAACAATTACAATTTGCAAATGTTAGATTGCCCGTAACAAAACTGAATTTACACAAAATATGCTGAAATTTATTTGCCAGAACCAAAACAACCTACGGTTCGACAGCAAATAACCAAAAGTTTTAAATCAAAACACCTTATTTTTAGACTAACACAATAATTACCGGGTCCATAGCTTCCCACACAACCCGAGCCAAAATTGAGCCTTTGGCATCGAACGTGTTAACTAAAGCATACATTTTCACATTATACCGTTAAAACTAACCGAACTTTACAAAAACAATAATTTGAATTTAGATTTGCTTCCGCGCATCGAGTATGTTAAATTGTTAATCTATTTTCTCAAGCAGTGGAGGGTTAAATACTTATTTCGCCTGGGGCGTAAGTATTGAGTCCCGCAGTCGCTCGAGCGTAAACTCGCAATGTAATCCGTTTTGGTTTGGCTTTGAATAAGAAGTGACCCGGGGTGAATATGGACCGAATCGTAGATTTACTGAGTAAATACGAGTATAATTGTCGTTGTTTTAGTTTAAGATGGTGCGGTTATTTTTGGTTTAATGTACAGTCAAAGACTTAAAATGACCCACCTTAGGTCCAAAATCACGTCCGACGTCCTACAACAATAACGTTGAGTTTCTATAAGTTACAAATGACTTGGCATCTCTAATGACATTGACGACTTCAAGCATATTCTGAATCTGTGGCTTTAGACATCTTGCATTGCGAGAAAATTATCGTTATCATTATCGAAAACGTACCTATAGGTTGACCTAAGTTACCGGACGGTCGCGTCGAGTACTTCTGTCAATTCCATACATGACAGTTTTCGACAATAGGTAGTTTACGTTAGCGATTAGCGTCTTAGCTACTAAGAGACTAGTCAATAACGCTAAGTTTAGGACTGATGTAACCTAATGACTGATCGCGTCGGCCGTTATGTCAACTCCAAACATTTCGAGTAGATAGAAAACAGAAACGTTATCAACGTTTGCGTCTTTGCTAGACCTAGGGACATTCGCTGTCGTCCACTTAAGAACATTTTGGTTTGTTCATTGCAGCTAGCTTATTCTACAGTGTTCTGCCCCTATTTCACCATATTGACAATGACACGTGACAGGTGACAATTCGGTTAACACGGCAAAGTTAACACGCTGATATATTACTGGGTTTGATATAAACTGCGCCATGTATACTAAAATGTCACCTGTCATCTGTCATTGTCAGGATGGTGAAATAGGGGGCAGGTCCTTACGCGTCAAACGCGCAAACGAATATCACCCTAGAAGTGGTCGACCGGGAATTGCCCTGATTGTGCCTAGTCCTCTGGCATCTGTGTCCAATTCCATGTCTTATTGCTAGAAATATGAAATTTTGGAACTAGCTGTCTTATTGTGACGTTATCACCCACTAACGGGGTATTTATTTACGAAATTCCACCCCTATCGGGGAAAAAAGACGAGTTCCTCGCGGACAAAGCGGCAGACCTAGGTAGGTATTAAAGACTGAACAGAACTTTCTCCAATTAAAAACTAATCGGATGAATAGATGAGACTACTACAAAAGTAACAAAACGTACTTGGACATCGACATTTGATCCATACACGAATGGCTGCTATACTCAATGATGATATGTAATTGGAAAACTTAAGCGGGGGCAATGCTTTTGACTTACCCTTAAATTGGCAAAAATAAAAAAAACGTGAATTCAAACCCTATTTGTTTTGGAATCAGTATAAAAAATAGTAACCAAAGAATAAAAAAGTGAACATACGTATTTGCATTATTAGATAGGTACACTACCAATTTAACGGTTAACATTTAGTGCGAATTGCTGAGTTCACACTTTACTAGCTTTTATTACAAATAAAATACAAAAAATCCTGCTTGACAAAAATCTCCCTCCAATAAAGAGACACACACGATTCCGACGTCACATAAAATTATTTCAGCTAAGTAATTCCGAGCGGTTAATTATTTGGCACAGGCGAGTTGAGAACGTAATTATTATTAAACTTCACGATTGTCTCACTCTGCCCCTTTACTTTAAACACATCACAAGACAAACCATCCCAAAACACAAACTCCAACAGGTCAATTTCACTCTTATACTTACCAACGTAGAGCTTCAACTGGGGTTACATTTATGCGCATACGTCGTTTGTTTGGCAAGGTTGTATTCGATCAGGGATCCTGAGGGAGTTTCTTCGCTTGTTTCGGTTGGGATTCATATTGTAGGTACTTCAGAATTCATAACTACATGAGGAAATGGGTGTATGTTATGTCGGTAAGAATAACGAATGAGTTCTAAGTAAAGGTATCTACACTGGTAGGCGGTGTACCAAAATTAGGAGTTTACAGTTACAATTGGGATTGTTCGTATTTTTACAATTACTCCAATTCGAAAAACATTTCGAGGAATAGGGTTTTAAAGCCGTTCTGCATTATTAAGTTTTTGAAATATTTCTCTATTTTGGATATTTCGACAAAAGTACATTTAACCTTTGTTTGACTTTCGTTTTCGGCTTGAAGCCCTCCTAGGTGTATCTTACGGGTTAGGCGAAAAGAGCTTGAAATAGTATGTTTTAATACACTATTACAATCACTTTTTTTCATTGGATATCAGTTAATTGTTGAAATTTATTAGAAATTGCCATTACAAATTTAAAATAATCATGTCATCCATAAAATTTCTGCTAAATAAATAAAGATATTAAAATATTAGGTGAAATACAAAATTAATGAAATTGGTGTCTTAAAATTTCCTATTCTTTCGAATGAGAAAGTAAAAACCGTGAGTTATTTTTTTTGGTCAATCCCAATAAAATTCCGTCCCACCTATTAGCTAGATGTTTTTATTCACTCTTATGCATAAAATATGTCCTTTTTCATGTGTTCCATTTTGAAAGCTAGTATAGTTTGCTTTAGTGTAGTTTCACGGTGACCTGGGCCGGGCAATTCCATGGCAGAGAGTAACGCAAGTTACTAACATCTAGCATTATGCTTGTTTTTTTAGTTATATTTCAAAATAGAAGGATTCATTTATCTCTATAAACGTGTTTAAATTTATATTTAAAAAAATATGAGCATTCAAAGTTTCAAAAAACACTCGTTGAAATGGTAACTGTCGTTACATTATCGTGGAATTACCCGGCCTGTTTTCTTTTGGTTAAAGTCATATTGCCGTTGGCATGTTATCGTATTTTTGTAACTCGGCCGCCTTTACTGTCTAGTAAATAAAGGTGTGTTATCGTTGATAATAGGGTCACGTATCGAAAGAATAAAGCTCATTAGGAATTACGTACAATTTAAGTTAATATACTATTTACTATAATTTTAGTAGAAATAAGTAAAGCATAAAAGAACTTGACATTTTAATCCTGATAGTGCTTTGTTAAGTAATTTGTTAAAAAAAAAACGAATAAAAAAAGCCACAATGTAAAGGTGAGCCCTTCTTTCAAATCAGATATCTCGTAACTGGTTGAAACTATTTTCATGTAACCTAGCTAAGAACCTAAACGATTAACCTACCTTTTTTTTTAAATAGGACGTCCAAATTTGTCCGTCCGTTTGACACACAGATACTCTTTCCAGGAGTAAAAACTGATAATTAACATTACAAATTTTAATGTAAAAAAGTACCTTGCCTAGTTTAAAAATGTTAATTAAAACTTAAATAGCGAAGTGAAAACTACCATTTCCTTCTCCGGTTAATGCTTGTGCACATCCGACTGTTCTTAATAATTTAAACTCGTATAAACCAAGCTTTAGGGGACCACGCCATTTCAAGAAGACCTCCAAATAACTGTTGAGCAAGTTACCAAGGAGCTCAAGTTGCACTGGTTACGGGATTGTCTCCGCAACAACGGGACCCTTGTTTTAGTTGTAATTTACATATGAAATTACACGCTGGAATATGTTTCACGCAAATGTTTATCGGGCTAGTGATCATAGGGAATCATATTTTCAGGAGGGTTCGTGTCAAATAAACTAAATAATACTAAATATTTTACACAAATTGACCTAGTCCCGAGATCTAGGCTTGTATAATAGGTACAAGACAATGATATACAGATGTAGTGAATAAACCTTTCCCATCGTTTTTGGTCGGATAACTTCGCATTTATCTTGCTTTCTCAGTTGGCTTATTGAAGGGTACTGAAGCTAATTGAGAAAGCTAGATAAATACGAACTAATCCGACAAAAAACGATGGGAAAGGATTATTCACTACATCTGTACGTACTTTGGTACTTTGATGCAGGGGTGTTATTCTCTCAAAAACAACGGACGGTCAGACGAACGAGCGAAATCGCAGCGGTAAACTCGCTGCTGCGATTCCGACGAGTAGGTAGTCCCGTCAGAGCGAACAAAACACATTTTAGCTCGTGCATTTTCAATTTCGCATCATCGCTTCTGTCGATAAGATCGAACGTATAAGGCTGCCTAATTGTGAATGCACGCGCTAAAATGTGTTTTGTTCCCTCTGACGGGACTATTTAAACTGGCCGCTCGCACCGTCCGTTGTTTTTGAGAAAATAACACCCCTAAAATAGATAAAACATACCAACGTGAAAATCAGCGCTGCGGCTCCGTCATCACGTTGAGCTGGTACGGTGTTATAAATAGCACTTATGCTCTTTTCAATTAACAGACTCTATTCGTAACTCCTCTTTATTCCCACAACGCAACGTATCGCAGAAACAAAATGAAGTAAGTTATAGCGTGCACCTGCTTCGAGGTAGTATTAATATCTGTTATGCAGTTAAAATTCAGCTACGCCCGACCATCCGAAGTTTGCACAAAAATGAAAAATTACTGGTCAGGGAACCGCAAAAACAACGCATAAGAAACAACTAATGAAAGCTTAGAGCCATTCGCATAAATCTCTTTTACATTTTTAATACCAATATATCCGCGAGGGGAGGGAAAATGTAGCCAAAGAAACGTTGCGTTTATATCTTAATTTAAATACCAACAGATGCTGTCCGCTTATAAATGTGTATATTTTTTAATCGGTGCCTTACCAGGGACATAATGGTATCAGATCTGCCGTCATCTGGTATGTAGATGTTTAAAGTTAATCGTGTACGGTGGCTAATTTAAAAAGCCCCTCCCGCTTCAGGTCTGGCATTGCGAACCCCGTCATCCTGCAGCGGCCGGGTGATATCTCTCTTGACCCGTGTATTTTTATTCGCTTCGTTACCTAAGATTTTTCGTATCGTAACGAATCTCGAGAAGTCGTGTAGGCTCATTAAAATAATACGGAGCTACCGGATTATCTTATCCAGGGTGCTCTGATCGCAGATTGTGAGCGCGTGCGCCGATAACACTACGAGTTATTTCGCCGTTGCACGCTCGATACGCTATATTTTTTATCCATTTTTCCGACATCTTCATTATTTGTATTGTTATTGTTAAACTTACACACGTTTGCTAAGGCACATCAGAGGTAAAGCCTAACGTTAAAATACAAAATGCAAATACCTTATAATATATTCATAAAATTATGTGTAACACGTGTATGACAAAATCTCGGCGTCGAATAAAGTAGTACTAGACGCTCTGTTTTTTATGAAGAGCGTAATCTTGTTACTGCAAAAACGGTCTGTATTCTCGAGTAATAGGGCGCGATAGAGGGTGTTCGCAAGATTTTATGTTCTAAATTTCACACATAATAAAGGGAAGCAATTCTTATGATTATTAGCGAGGAGACTGCGGGAATAATCCTGTGACAAAGCTGCGTGACATAATCCGGAAAAATCTAATAACAATAAAATAAAATTGCTGCCGGTTTGTAAATTTAAAAATGGCGGAAGGAAATTCGTTTTACGCGCCACGGCCGCCATTATCGTTATTTTGAATTTGCTTTTTAAGAGTATCATGAATATACGAAAGGAAGTCGTATTGGTTAATTTGTTATTGGATTGAATATTTATTTTCATACAAATACTTCATTCTATGCATATATTAGAGACTCTCATGGAACACGGAAGGGATTTGAAATTTAATTATTAAAGCTCGAATATAAAAATACTTTATTTTATAGTTTGAAACCCAGAAGCTTAAACTTTAGTTTGGAGATGTTTTTCATTGAACCATTTTGTTTCTTGCTTTTTAGTATTCAGAAGACCCTGTATATCTATTTTTGTTATTATGACGTTACTTTGTCAAATATCTAGTTAAACAGAAAACAACAAAACGCCTATAATTATCCGCAATGGAACAAACGAATTAACCGCTTATCTTTTAATATTGCCTAAATAAGCATAACGCGGAAATAATAATTCCATTGCTAAGCTATTAATATTCCGCCTTAAGACCACCAGACATTTCAAACAAGAAACGCCCTAACGAAACGCAAATGAATCCGAATACTCACTTTTGTGTTCCGTTTCTAAGACCCATTTCGCTCGCTTACACCTTATGCCTGTAGCACACTGCACACGATTGCGACACGGAGGCGAACCGAAAAGAAAACAGTGCAATGCAATAATGTTACATTTTTAACCCTTGATGCAAGTACAGCGGGCCTATTATGGTCGTGTTTATCGATGTGGATAATCGTGGATAAAACATGATTGTCACTTTCTGACCAGTATGTAGAATAGTGACAGTGGCTTTATCATCCGTGATAAAGACGACTATAATACACTATGGGTTGTTATAAGTTTAACGAGTGTACCTGCGTAACCCATCATTTTATCGAATTTTAAATTTTTGTCGATTCGGTCATTTTATCGAATTTCATTTCAATGCTTTTTTCTGCTAAAGTTTAAACCCTTGGTGTTTTCAGGATATTTTAAACATTCATTACTTAGGTAAGACTTGTCACTAGCTCAAATTAACTCATGCGGCGAGAAATGCCTTTCGATGATATAAAAAAATATGTTAATAATACGTACGTTGAAAGGTGTTTCGATAGAATAATAGGTAACCGTTTATCTGTCTCTAGCAAAGCTGTCAAACGGATGAAGCAAATCGGAGGCGGTTTTTTAAGTATTTTTTTTATCGGTGTGGTTCTTGATGAAATTCGGTAGGCGGATTATCAGCTCTGAAAGTAAAGGCATTTAATAGTTATGATTAAAATATCTCGGTTCGCTTCGCTTCCGTTTCGCTTTCGCATCCCCTGTGCTACTGGCGTTAACGCTCGTTTGAAATATTTCGCCAGTTTTGAGTCGTAAATTTTAGGTAGACTTTAATTGTTGTTTTAACTGCAAGCTGTGAAAATATGTCTTAATTCTCGCACCCTATGACTTACGTTTCAATGAAAGTAAATTGTTACGCGATAGGCCATTTATTATTTTACACCATTTTTAATTTTGACACCTCAGGATTTACAATTTCTAATATCTGTGTCTTATTAATGTGTAAAAAATGATATTATCCAACTGCGTAAGAAGGAAGGTAATGTTTTATAGTAGCTGTTGTGTATGTATTTAGACTTTATGGTTTGACTTCTTTTGAAATGCGAGGGATCCTTTCCAAAGAATGTCATGTGCTATTATTTTAACCTTTGTTCCTTAAATTCTGGTATTAAAAAAGTACTGGCTATATAAATTGGTGTAAAAAATATCAAGCAGAGCCTTTTTCACTATGCTGCAGAGGTGAGTATGCGTATTCTCGAAAAGCAGTCCGTTTTTCAAAGCTGACTTTTTGTAACACTTGTTTTTAAAATGTTTTCGTTGTAAAAGGAGAGGCTAATCTGTTCCGACGAATCTCCAAGGGCATCATACGCGAAATTTAAATATTATTGTTGTTTTTGCAGAGTGCGCGAAATTGAAGGGAAATAGAATTTCGTGCACGACACCCGGGGGAGGCGAAATCGCATTTCATTGCAGAGTTTAAAGACGACTCGAATAGTCGCGACAAAAGAGGGATCAAAAAATCGATTACAATACCAGCTAATTACTTTCCGAACATTATTAAATTGCGTAAGTTACCTGAATGGATCCTTTTGTTTATGGCTGTTGATCCTTTCAATCATCTATCGGCCATTCAGTTTCGGTATCATAATAATTGTCCATAATTATATATTCCCTTGAGCGAAGCGCATCGTTTTTATTGTTATTTTATTTATAAAGTAATAATTTTTTCCTCCGACGCAACTCGATCAGGTTTTAAATTTGATTGATCCGATATAAAGATCGATTTAATAATCGAGTGTTCCGCTTTGGTGTTTTGCTTTTCTCTTGTTTTTGTCGATAAACGTTTTCATTGGATCGATTTTGTTTTCTGTCTGCTTTGTGTCTGAATTTCGATGATTTATGACCGACTAATTTTGACGTAATTCGTTCAGCTTATCGATTATAATTTAGTGCCATTAAATGTTTTAAACATAAAGATCGAGGAACGGAATTAAAAACAGATTACTTAAATATGTGTTAGTTGTTAGATGCGCTGATATCAAATTCAACGTTAATGTGATATATTTTATGATAGATATCAATATAGAGATACTTCGTAAAGCTATTAGACACAAGTGAGATATATCACATTTAAAAAACGTTTATTTGATCGGGCTTTATTTACCGCATTTAATTCCTTAAAATATCTGAACTTGTCTCCATATTATTATTAAAGCCATATTTTGAACACCCTGTATGCTTCAATACAGTATGGCGACTTCACTATACCATATAAGTACTACACTATTAGTACGCTACTATAGGCCAATTACTATACTATAAGACGCCGCTGCTTTACTATACTGCCCTACTACGAAGAAAAAGCACAAGTGCAAGCATATTTAAACTCGCAAACGTTACAATAAGGTTGTAAGTACAATACAATTCACATAGCAGATGTGCCTTTACGTAGGTAGTATACTATAAGTACGCGACCACCAGGAGCATCTTTTGTTAAGGTGCAACACACAAATCCCGAGATGTTACGATACGCCGCATTCCACATCGAACCTTTAATGGGACCCGCGAAGGTAATTTACGTCTATAGTGCGAAACCACTCTTAACTAAAAGCCTTCTAAATTACACCATACCCGATTGATTCAGAATTAATCTTGAAACGGTCTTATAGATTACCTTTTTAAAACAAAACATAGTTTAATTATTTTTAATAAAGTTTTCGTCGTAAATTCTCACGCTCGTGCCTCGATAAATTAACTTGACAAAAACGAGGAGTTTTCAAAATAATGTTTGACCTCTTGTTCACAAACGGGCAATAGCTAATGTGTGATTAAAATATGATTTGTCTTTATCTGCCATTGTGACGTGTGAGTTTGACAGAAAGTGACAAAGAAAACTTTAACTAAAATAGGTTTATTGAGCGTTTATGAATATGGGGTTTTATTTTCACCATTTTGGTAAGGAACCGTTTGGTAAGGAAGACACACTTGCGCACCGAATGTTTTTTCAGCATTAATTAATAATACGAACTTTTTAAAAAATAACACACCAAGATCCGATTTGATTAATATATTTTTAGGGTCCCGTATTCTGGTTCAAAATTGAGTTGCAAGATTTGAAGCGGACATCTTTTTTTTAAATTGCACTATTCGTATGTTACATACCTACATAGCTAAGCTATGCTAGGAATAAAAAAAGTGGAAATAAAATACAAATACTATGAAAGGTTGCGTACTACTTCCAAATTTTAGGACTGTCTTGGAAATCCATTATTTCTCCCTATTCTCGGATCAAAATGTAACGCGCTCGACACTCAGTAACATTAAAAATATATATATCTTTAATCTTATTACAAGTAATTTTAAGTCAGGGTACACTAAACCCACAAATTTATGTTTTGTACTCCCCAGACTTTAGTACACGCCTCGGTGTAAGTAACACTTTAGTACAAGAACTTGTATACTTATAACTAGTCGTATGCAGCCACTAATGGCGCTGTTCCAGATTTCATACAATATTTTACGACACATACATTTAAATTAACTTGTAATAGGTTGCTCTCGTAGTTTAAAGCAGTACCCTTACCGTGAGTTACAATTACCGTACTCGCTAGCAAGTCGAATGCTCTGTCCCTTGCACTCTATAAGAATACTTGCGAGGTTTGCGAGGGACAGAGCTTCGACTCGCTAGCGAGAACGTTAATTGTAACTCATGGTAAGGGTACTGAACTTATCCACAGCGATTACCGTAAACTATTTATATGAAATATAAGGTAAATTATAATGTTAGTTCGACGCCTTAATAATAATAAACACATTATAAATAATATGTTTTAATAAATAAATGTCAGCCAATTTTATATAAACCTAGCGACTCGCTTCCCTTCGGTTTATGTAAGTTTTCTATAACACCCGTACATAAATCAGTATTTATTATACATAAAAACCATCCTCTGTAATCACTTTGTCTATTGCTGAAAAATACTCAAGGACAAACAAACGTGATTTTCACAAATTATATGGGAATCTACCTCGGAACAGCTTCGTAGGCAGGATAACTACCATCTCTTACGTTAACAGCTTAGTCAAATATAGAAAATAATTTTCTTTCCTTATATACCAGTAATTGAAATGTTAAATAATATTCAACTTCTAGGTTCTATTTTTGCCCAATTACCAAAACGTTTTAGGTCACCCTGTATCTTAAATACCATAAACAGTAAGACAAAACTCCATGCAGTTTCCGTGGTTTAAACTGAACCGAACTTCGAATATAATTGAGAAATAAACAATGAAAGCAGATAAGCGATACAACGTTTCAATTTACAAGATCCCAGTGGCGATAGCCCGTGCGATACCCATACCTTTACCCGGCTTGTTATACTTATACGAAGCACAAGTAAACTTGTCTTTGGTTTATCGCGATTTCGATATGGAACGCAGGCCGTCCCATTTACTCTTAAAGCAACATGAACATCTATCCCGCTTGATCGTATATCGTGTAGATTTATATCACTAATTATGTTAGTTCAAGTGACGTTGGATAATGTTCTTCGGTTGTAATTATTAAAGATATCTGCAGTAAGATTATTCGAGGGCTTCATTTATACTCATACATTGACGTGCATTAATTTATTGCATTGATGTAAACAGTTTTGGAAACGCATTTCCATACATAAGTTTGCTGATGTCCTTGTCCATCAGAGCTCGACTCTCTGTGTCTATTTTTTTCGAAATAGATCTCCCATTTTCACAAAGACACTATAGCGAGTTCGGGTTATAATACTAGTTACTATTTTTTTAGGGTTAGTACCCAGAAGTTAAAAAAAGGACTACTATATAGTAGGAGGTACTAAGACTCCGCTGTCCGTCTGTCTATCTGTCACCAGGTTGTATCTCATGAACCGTGTTAGCTAGACAGTTGAAATTTTCACAGTTGATGTATTTTTGTTGCCGCTAGAACAATAAATACTAAAAACAGAGTAAAATAAATATTTAAGTCGAGCTCTCATACAACAAACGTAACGTACAGTCATTCAATAAACATGTAGAGCATACTTAGAACCTTGTCATTGTTATTGTCATACTTTTCATTTGATGTTCAGTTTGAAGTTTGATGACAGTGCACTAAAATGCTTAACATTTTCGTTGGGGTACTGTACGTCTAACGTTGTATAGATAATAGTACGGAACCCTTCGTGCGCGAATTTGACTCGCTCTAGGCCGGTTTTTTTCCAGCATAGTTTTCTATCCATTCAACCAATCACCCAGTATCCGCCCACCGTCACGCGACTCGATCGTGCGCTAATCGCACCCATTGTCTCCCAGCCGATTTACGAATGTCATCCACATAGTCTCAATAATTATAGTCAGACCTAGGAATATACGGGGCAAAATTAAATGACAGGTAGGGATTGCCTATAGCGATAAAATGAAATATCGAGGCTTTTCCCATATACTAGTGATCGCTCCAAGTTTTGTTTATAAAAATATTTTTTATTGAAACTATGCAAATGAAACAAAATAGCAACAACTGGTTATTTTTTATTTTAAATGGATTTTTTAAGCTTCACTCATCATCATCATTATTTTTTCTCCTTATTACTAACTAACAGAATTTGTTAGGAGTAAAACATTATTATGATCATGATGAGTGAAGTTTAAGAAATCCTTTTAAAATAAAAATTAAACAAAATGACCTATTTTGTTTCATTTTCATACTTTAATAAGAGTTTTTTTTTTTACAAACATGGAGCGATCACTTGTATATGGGAAAAGCATCGATAGTTGACTATCGTTATAGAACATCCCCAGCTGTCATTTAATTTTGACTCGTATATTCCTAGGTCTGTACCCTTACCATGAGTTACAATTACCGTACTAGCTAACGACTCGAATGCTGTGTCCCTTGCACTCTTTAAGAATACTTGCGAGGTCTGCGCGGGACAGAGCTTGGACTCGCTAGCGAGTACGTTAATTGTAACTGATGGTAAGGGTTAGATTATAAAACGAGTTATTTCAGTCGAAACATTAGTAATAGTAATACAATATGTAATAGAAATGGTAACTGCTACACATAAAAGGAGGCATACAGAAGACATTGATAAAGTAAGAGTTTATTACATTGATCTTTGAATAGATATTAATTAAAGCAGTTCAATATTGAACAACAGTTCTCGTTGCGCGAACAAGATAGTTGCGTGGCTGCGCGGTAATGTTGTTAGGCTTAGGCATCGCTATCCGATTGAGGCGTATCAGATGTAGGTTGAAACTTATTGGTATATTGCAATTATTGGTATCGACGACGCGCTGGCCTAGTGGGTAGTAACCCTGCCTACGAAGCTAGTGGTCCTGGGTTTGAATCCCGGTAAGGGCAGATATTTGTGTGATGAGCTCGAATATTTGTTCCGGAGTCATGGATGTTTTCTATGTATTTAAGTATATATTTCTCTATATAAGTATTTATATCGTTGTCTAGTACCCATAGTACAAGCCTAGAGCTTAGTTTGGGACTAGGTCAATTGGTGTGAGATTGTCCCTTTATATTATTATTTTAAGTATTTATTTAATTTTCTGTAAATTAGGTTTTTTACAATAAATATTCAATTATAAAAGTAAAATAACAATACTAATATAAAAAATAAACATTATAAAAAACCTAACCTACGAATGCCGCCGGCAGCGGGGCAGGGCTCAAGCTACCGGTGGTTAGGGCTGCAGAGAGAGGAACCTCCTCACAATACGTGCCGTGTCGAGAAGTACTGCCTTCTGTATCTGGCCCTTGATCCAGCCATCTAGCGAGAGTCTCTTGAGGTGTTGGTCAAGACTCTTCGCTATAAGACCGTTATTATTATTATTTTATTATTGAAGTATGAGGTACCGTTATGAGTGTAGGTATAATGTGACGAGAAAAAAAACAGTTTTAGGTTCATAAAAATAATAGGTTAACTATTTTAAATGTTAATGACGTTCACTTTTGGCTTTCTCCAAATTGCAACGACTGATTTTAGGCCCGTATTAATAAACTCATCTTGGTTGAGATGCACGTCACAAGATAAGTCAAAGTAAACGTCAAACCATAGAACACTGTCATTTTTGATTTTGGCCTTAGTATTTTGCATTTTGCAACTAAAACTTGAAACGCAAATTAACCACAACATTATGAGTTGTATACCTATTTTTGAATCAAATCTTAAATTAATAAAGTTTTTAGAACATCCCTTGATTTTAATCGTGCTTCAAACGATACTCTCCCGAATTTTCACCTGTACGTAGTTTCAAAATAGTCTAACTTAACCCCGCCGTTAGGTGCGAACAGGTTAATCAGAGATCCCCCTACGATCTTCATTAGATAGACGACGTTAACCTAATTGAATAAGGGACCAAATTAAACTCTGAATGAGTATGACCTCTTTCTATTCAAATTTGGCGTGTTTCTCTTTACGTATGGCTGGCATTAAGCACCTTAGAATCGATAGCGAAGATTAGGACTTGATTGAAAGTTACGTTTAGGGCCCGTGGTGCGAGGGCGTTTGTTGTGTTGGAGATTGATTAAATTGTTATATCTTTAGGATTGTTGGACCTAGAGCTACATTTAGGAGATCATTGATAGCAGGAGATGATTCTCTCAACAACGACGGTCGCACGAACGAACGAGTGAATGTCCAAGCGGCGAGTTTAGGTAGTCCCGTCAGTGCGAACAAAATATATGGATCTATTGGATCTGGCGATGGATTAGGCTGCTTACTCACTCGTCCGTCCGTCCGACCGTCGCGTCGTTGTTCAGAGAAACACTACCCTGATTTGATGTTGTCGAGTGTGTCATATTTTGGAATACGTATGTTTTATGCAGTTGTTTCGGTCATGATCATGAGGAAACTAATACAGTATAGATTTATATAATCATTTTAATGTTCTTAAACAGTTCCAATAAGCAAAGCAATCGCTAAGTATGCAATGAGAATCAAATTAAAACATTGTTGCTGTTGTTTCATTTTGTTATCAAAAACCAAAAACAACATCAAGTCACTTTTGATCGTTAACGTCTATCTGTTTTGATCAAATCAGCCAAGAAGGGTTGAATTCTCGATCCCGGAACGGAAGTCTCCCCCAATCATTTCCGTCAGGTTAGATTTAATTGAATGTTATGTAAATCTCTTCATTGGACTCCTTCACAATAGTCCCGGATTCCGAATGAGTTAATCCCTGTTTATATTCCTAATCGGGCCTTGCTTAAGGCCGTGTTGCCGGTTTAACTCACTGTTAAATTTATACAATACAACACAATGAACCATTAGACTACAAATGTTACGTTAACGGTGTTTGTTGATGACTCCATCTTTAGCAAAAATTATTTTGATTTTAGCGTTAAAACATGGTGAGCTAATTCGCCTAATGACCAATAAGGACAAGCGATATGTCCCCGAATAGGTAAATCTAAGGTGTAAAATGCCATGCCATGCAAAGACAGTGGTGTTTCAAAGAAATTATGCTAAAATCGTCTATGAAGACGTCTCGATGTTCCAACGTTCTTGATTTTCCGCCACACAAAAAGTTGTACAATATGAAAAAACCTTTCAAATGACATATGACTTCCATACAAAACTGCCCATCCTTTGTTGTAAATATTAATAGTGATTATTTTATTGCAGCTGAATTGAAAATGGACGTACTTCGAGAGCGAGAAGTGAAGGATAACTTAGAAAGGCAACTTCTTGATGAGCAGAAAATGAGAGGTAAGTCCAACATTACCATACAATTTATTTCAGACTCCGTCGATCCTTTTATTGGTATTTATAAAGAGCTTCAAATTGAATTAATATCTTAAAACCGCCCGTAGATCCATTACAAAATAACATAAGAACTTACTACATATACCAAGTACCGCAGCCTTTGAAAAGAAACAAATAGAATGTAATTTCAATGCCTTAATAAATCTTCGATCTCCGAGCGCTCCGCATTCGCCACAATTAACAGAAGATCTCGTTACAGGACCATTGTCTTCAACCCCACTAGGTTATTTATTTGCTACATCAAAACTATTATATTCTCAAATAGCGCCTTCTAGTGCGTTATGTTGCCAATTTTCTTTCCGTGCCACCGACTCATCTCCTCCTTCGTTATTGTCTATGGTACAATAGATTGTAGGTGTTTAATTGATACTATTTTTATGCGTGTATTCACACGTTATGACTCGGGGTTAGTGTTTATTATTTGTGTCTATGCTTTCCCAAGCTTGCGTGTTACGTTTTCTTCAATTTATAGGTTCATTGATAGTTTTATGGCCGGCTTTGACGTTTTTGTGATCACCATAATTACGCCATTTGTTAAAACAATTTTGTTTTGCAGCGTTGAAATGTTTTTTTTTCTATAAGTATAAAAAGGGGTGATCATTCGTTATTGGAACTTTACAATAATATGCAAATTCCGTTCGCCGTTGTTGAACTAAAACGTCTAATAAATATGTCAAAGATACCTTACAAATAAATAATGAAAGTTTTGGTTCTTTACGACAACATCGACTAACAATTCGAAATAGTAAATTCACACCCTCATCCGTTTAAAGGTCAATTCAAAGGCAAAACTACCCTTTCTACGTCAATGAAACATTACGATAGACATGAAAAAGAAAACGAACAGAATGGAGGTAACCTTTGTAGAAATGTCAGGCGACACGGCGACGGTGACCTAACGCCTTGAGACAAAGGGTTTAAACCCATTCAAGACCAATCAAGCTAAAACCAACTTTAACCAGCCCGCGTTAATGTTGCTGCTACTACAACTACAAACGAGACATTTTACATGTCACAAACGACATAAAGGTGCTGTAGATATTTTATCGCAGGCATTTCTCCTGTGAAATTGTAATATAAATTTAAATGTTAATAATGGGACGACAGCTCGCTGCGATGTTGACGCTACTTTAATGAAAATAATTATTGCTTCGGAACATGTGTTATAATTTGCTACTTTAACTAAATGAAGAACGTCGCAAGCGTCTGGTTACGTTGAGTCTATAAAAAGTAAAAAAAAACGTTCTAGTTCTATTAAAAGAAGGGTGTTTTACAATTAGTGGTAAATTAAATTGTTTTCCAGCCATCAATTTCGTTGTCAATGCTCACTGCACTTAGCTAACTGTTAATGGATTTTGCGAACTGGTTGGCGGTTAGTTGGATCTATTTTTAAAAGCTTTCTGACATTTGCCGCGTCTGCCAATTAACGCTTTGCGGCTGGCGCTTCCGGTTCCCGTTCAGGTTCCGTTCATGTTTACCTTCATTTGTAAAACCTTAATATAATGTGTAAGCAATTTAAAATGCTTTAACTAGTTTTATTTAATTAAAACCCTGCAATCTGAAAGTAATTTGAATAATTTGAACTAGCTTATTCGTGACGCTAGCACGGAAGTTGTATAGACATCAAAGTGGTGTGGCAATCTAGTGCCAATATTTTCCACATTCTTAGCATGATTGATATAAGTTTGAATAAAAAATATATCTTATAACTTAAATTGCCCCACCAGATCTCAAAATATTGGGTTTAACCCACTCTACTCGTACTAGGTACTTTGTACTGCCTAATAAAACTAATTTTTCCTAACCTGTAATTTTTATATGAACTTTATTTTTGCTCTTATAACCAGAATCATGTCCAACGTTAGCTCCAGTAATCGAAATATCCCGTAAACTAGCAATCACGATAAAAGGTCTATACGTGACATATCGACCACTGCAACAAAGCGCATCCGTCCCATACATATTTCACACGCTGCATGAGCTCGATTGCGACGAGAGTAATACTGGTAATTGCCAAAAACCAATCATCAGATAGCGCTCTATGCGTCCGCAGTGAAATACACCTTTACCACGCAGCCAATACGCCTATATTTTACACAAGTACTGAAATAAATAAAGTGTTACCAGCTTACTAGTAAATACTACAAGATCGTTTGAAAAAGGAACACATAGATAAAAAAGCAGTTGTACCTCTAATTATTTTTCTCATAGCAAATAAAATAATGATTTATTATCAAAAAAACTAAACAAATATATTCGCAAATAGTAATGGCCAGCATCACACCAAAGCTAAACCTCATTTGAAAAGAGAATTGAGAAAATAATAAACGATACTTAGCAGCTGGAAAAATTATCAATACTTAAATGCTTTAGCATACAAAAAACTAAAACAGCATCTTGAAGTGAAATTTAATGAAAAACAAAAGCAGCTGCGCAAATTCTAGGGAGACCGGACGAAATATAGATATTTATAACAATATTTCAACTTCATTGAACGCCATTTAAATTCAGCTCGCCATTTTAAAATTTAAGCCGCTGTCGAATCTGAAAACATCGCCCTCGGGCCGTAAAATATCGAAGGAAATGCATTAATATAGTATTAACAACCAAACCATAATACTGTTTTAACAATAACCAACAACAGTTTGATTACTAACCTATTTTTAGAACGCAAACGGGGAATTTCAATAAAATCCTTAATCCGTTTTGTTACCAAGGAACGTATTGGATTTGTATAACAAAACGGAACAATTCTATACATATTTTTGGGGACCTATTGGGACTACTTTTTTTTCTTGTTCAGAATGATGATCCCAACCAAAGTGCAATTAATATCCCAAATCTGAAGAAAAGTCAAAGATGTATTTTTTTTGAAACTACCTAATTATTTTTTTTCTTCCATAGATATGTATCCTAAATTAATATTAATAGAATACCAACCATTCGTCAACGCATATGTAACCATTGTCAATTTGACTTCTTTTCTTTTTCTTACCACCACACAATTGCCTAAATCTATTTAATTCCGTCCAAGCTTTGCCCCAAACATTTTTCAAATCCGCTACCTCATATAAAATACTGTACATGTTGAACAAAGCTTGCCACAACTTTGGGTAGACCATCGAACTCCCATATGCGAGTCGACGGGAACAGCAATCAATCAGGGAGGCCGATCGAAGTCCGCTAGAAAATTGGAATAGGCCCCTAATCAACGTCCGCAGCCATTCATAATAGATATTGTATTGAATAGTGCAGTATCGCGGGATCTGCTGCTTCAGTAATGCTTGCATTTAAACAGGGATCATATTACAATGATGCGTTTAATTAATGAGGATTTGATGCAATTTCTACGTCATATTAAATTTGTGGACGTGCCTTGTACATGATTATATTGACCACGTACAAGCATAGGTCTATTAGAACCCTCCCTGGGTTTAAGTTGCTAATTTTCAAATAAACATTATCATTGAGACAATAGCACCAATAGTGTATTTTTTTATCTTTACGATTAAATTTCATATTCATGATTCTGTTCACAATTATTACTAGTCATATCACCGTAATTATTTTCTATGAGCCAAAAGTAATCATGTTAGCAGAAGATGACATGTCTGAAGTAGAAACTTCAGAGTCAAATTTAATAGACAGACAATTTTCAAAGTCGTACATTCCCTGCGTTAATATTATCTCGTGATATATAATTTCAATGCTCCCCGAATCGTCCCCGCTCCGCGCCACACTGTCTTTGAGACGAGGTATCTCTCATTGTACTCCAGATTGCTTAATTAAATAATATGTAGGCCGTAACATTACGGAGTCTTGAAAGGGTTCAGAATGGAAATGTTACGCCAATTATGCGAACATTATGTCGGGAATGGAGGGTTATCGATGCCTGTTTAGTGCCTTCGCATAGGGAATGTCTCAACACATCATACCAACCATTATACCGTATTATTTGATTAAGAATACATTAGTGTTCGGTGTTTTTTATTCAGTTAGCTGATTCGATTCCCCTTCTATTCTAAACATTATCACGGCTGGGACAGTCGACTGATCAAATTCAAATGAAATTTAACAGGCGGACTATCGTATCAACATACGTCAGTAGCCGAATTTGAATGACGCTGACGTTTGCACCCCAGTGATAAATTCTATTATGCTGAATGATTGTTGCGAGGAAATGCAGGGAGCTGTAGGTAAATCGCTAGAGGGTTGCAGTGTTTAGATGTAGTGGTTAAGCCAATAAGAGCACAACAATGACTCTGAATCAAATTGATACACTGGTCACAGTGGACATGTTGAGAGTTGAGACTAAAATATTGATTGCAAATGTCATTTATTTGTTAACTTACATACACTAACAATCCTTACTGAAATTAAAATACTATTCATAAGCATGTTTATTGCTCCACGGAATCACGCACGGGCTAGGCTAGTTAAACTTTTATAAAAACATAGTATAATAGTAAATTTGCGAAACTGAAAACATGTCTTGTTTACGTTTGTGTGCAAGAGTTGAACACTAACTAACCTAGCGATTCCTTGAGCATCGTCCAGACTCATTACGGAGTTCAAAAGGTCATCGCCCAGCTTTCACCCACGGAATCCATAAATGAGGAACGGGTTCATAAAAATACCGACAATTCCTCCAAAGAGTTCAGTGGGAAGATATCAAAAAATATTTCCGATACACGCCAAATCGCGACCGCGACGCGACGTGCGGCCGCGCTCGGATACCATACCAGATACCGGGCGTGTATGGAATTCGATTACTCTTGTATTAAATCTTTCTCTTAGGGTTTAGCTGTGGAAGCCAGTGACTGAGACAAGAACAGGCCAGCTTGACTTACGTAGTACCTTCACAGGAAAAACGCTTAATTATAAAGTTTGGATACCGCATCCATTTCACTATTTATTCGTGACTAAATCGAGACAAAAGAGATGGAGTCGGCTTCGATTTTCAAAGTAGGGTGCTAATACATTTGCGTAGAGTGGACGTGTCTTTATTGTGATTTGTCAATGCCCAAAACCTCTTGCTTTCCATGATCTCTTTAAAAATTTCAACTAAATATGTCTAAAATATGTTAAATTCGACGTTTAGGAACATGAATACCTGCTGCTTCATTTTATATGGCAATTTCATTCCATATACTATGCTATTAACGCGTGTCTTATATGTTACGGAACCATTATTCAGCTCAAATTTTATCAACACTTTTTGCGTGAGGTCTGAATGTACCGGCGCTACGAAACTCCGTGTAAATATTTGCACTCAACCGTTGCAAGGTTTTTTGCTTGAGGTCCGGTTGCGGCCGGCGAAAAATTTGTTCTGTCTGATTGTGGCTTTCGTGTTCGTAAAAAGACTGAACTGGTAAAGAATTTAATTTTAATAAAGCGTGTTAAATGATTTACGAGTAATTCAATTTATTTTCAAATGTTTAAGTTAGGTTAGCGCGATTCTTCTAAATTTTAGAAAATATATGTGCAACAGCAACAATCTAATTACTAAGTTGTGGTTGCACGAGTAGGTACATTAGATTGGTTATTTACTTTACAATCATAAATCACATCTTCGATTATTTTTTGTCTATAACAGGGTTCCGATATTTACCTCTTGTTAAGCCTGCCTAAAAATATCTATCTTTCGTTCATCATTAGGGAACGACGAGGATGGTTCTTAGCATATCTTGGATAATCTTGGATATCTTGGATATCTTGAACTGTAGATGAAAGATTGATTAAATATTGGAACAGTGATTCAAGTTTCCACTAATCCTTTAACAAAATCAGATTTCAACATTGCGATTTTTAAAATCCCTTCAAAATGCCATATTAATACAATCAGAAACAGCCCGAGTATTGGTCGATGTTCTCGGGAAATGAAGCGCAGTGCGACCCGCCGACCATAAGTAATGCAAATGATTAGATTTAGCCGACTGGTCAGAACTGGGCTCGCTCTAATGTACTAAATGCATTCGAGGGGCTCGGAAAATAAAGCCCCTGAATACCTACACTCGTAACTCCACAGGATGTTTTGCCGATGAAGTTCGGGTGCTGTTTAAACTTTATGCTTGTGTGAATTTGGAAATAATAGTTGAAATTGCCGTAGAAGTTGAAGTTGAAAGTGAAATATGTCATGTTTTTTACAAGATAAGAGATGAAATGTATATATGAATAATGTTTATCACACTCACATTTCAATGAATCTATTCTCAGTTCGTATTCTTTATTCTTCTTTCCTTATTCTTATTATTGTTCCCATTTTAGTCAATGTGAACAGTTATTTGCGCTACAATTTCAAAGACTACCTAATATTTTAAAGGAAAAAATGTTAGTGATTAAAAGAAATGTGTCATGAATTCTTGATAAAGCTAAATTAAAAATGCTTTCTCGAATCTGTAGCATTCTAAAACAAGTAAGACGTGTTAAATAGCACTAAAGAGCAGACTAAAGTAAAACGAACGAATTGTAAGCCATTATACATCTCGCCGCTAAGTAGAATCCGCTGTTTGGCTCGTGCCGAGCTGCGGTCACAAAGATTGACTACCTTTTAAGAGAGCCACTATACCCTCCTTATCGGGAATGGTATTGGGTACTATAATGGTATTCAAGGCCTTTAATTCAGCTAGTGCTATTGAACTAACATTGAATTATAATTTGCAATAATATTTATAATGTGAAAGTGTACGTTTGTTACCTACGCCAAAATTAGCAAATAGTATTATTTACGTATGTGAATCTTTAAAAGTAGAAAAAGTAATGAACGATGTAAATAATTGTTAGGATGAAATAAATGATTAAAGACTAAAGTACAGATTTGAAAAGAAGATGATGCAGTGTAAATTAAAACAGTGCAAACTAGACATAGGCGTTTATAATCAAGAAGGTATCAGTTCCTTACGACGTTTAATTTAACAAACCATCATTCGCAAGATAACGAAACGGAAAGCGGGGGAAGGTTTCACAATGTAAGCAACCTCGTAATTACAACAACTATAATTACAACCTTGTAAAGTTGTAGCTCCAGAACATACGGGAACGATGCTAATCAAGGCCCTATTCAGAACCATTAAGCAGAGGGCAATAAATATAACGCGTTCATAAAATCTTCCACAGCAGCCGAAGTAATAATAAAATATTACAACAACGCAAGATTTTGTCTAATTAATTTGGTATACGTGTGGGGCTGCAATGTCTTGGGAGCTACAATGAATCCGGGAAACCGAAGGCGAGTTGGTAACGAGATCCACGAAGATGCTAAATTAGAATTTATGAATGTGTGTGAAATTGTTAGAACAGGTTTCAATGTATATGATCGTGTTCCGTAATAAGAAGGAGGTGAAGTTTCAGATGAATCCGGTGAAGTAATGAACTTTATAATTGCTGATGTGCGTTGTAAAACAACAAACATGGACGTATTCAGAAATTTAATATTGAATTATGTTCGTAATGAACAAGGAAATTGTGTGTAGTTGTCTACTGTAGGGCTACGACAGAGTCGTGTCGACTTTGCCACGATCGAATTGTCGATTTTGCTACGATTGAACGCACACGCCATGTGCTTGCAGTATCGTGTGTTTGAAATCCGATACGAGACTTGTTGCATTTTACCTATAAGGCATATTTGAGGGGATACTATTACAAATTTAACTCAAAATTGCTTAAAAGGGTTCATAAAATCACGGACTGAAATTTGAACCATACGAATATTACTAAACTAATATTAAAATGCAATCTTGCTTCTAAAATAATTTCTAACCCTAATTTAATCAAAAAACCAATAGATGTACGTAAATTACAAAATAACGTTGTCATCGTAATAAAAACGTAATGGCCAGTAACCAAAATATCTTATTTTTTAAATTTAGGTGTAAAACACCGTTCCAAGTTTAAATTTTCGCCATAATATACAAATTGCCAACCGAACCGTGTGAACTACTGAACTGGAGTTGCGTTGGCTGGTTACTGGTCTGGCAGTTAGACTTTAGTTGAAAATACAAGTAAAAGGCTACTCCGTGTACTGCTCAGTGTTCAGTGTAACTTATAATTTATGCTTACAACCAAAAACGTTTGAACTTTACTGAAGCTGAACGTTTTCGGGTAGAATGTAAAAATAGGAAGCATATAACATAACATATAAGGCATAAGGAACAGCGCCAAAATACGCTGATCATCTTTAAATGTTTTGTACTCGTACCATTGTATTGATTTCATTGCAATGTAATCAAATATAATTAACTATAAATAATCTGTTTATGCAACTTAAAACCTTAATGAAAATGTAAATATAAGTCACACAAACTTCCAAAGCATTATTAAACAACCCCCTAAAGTCAATCCGGGGAAAATAGCATTTCGACAGAAACTTGAACAATTATCGGAAGGGTATTTAAGTAGGCGTTTTAATTATAGAAACAAACAAAAACAAGAGTTTCCAGTGACTTGAGGGATTAGCGAAATGAGTGAAAAGTTTAATTTGCAACTGTTTGTTGTTCTAAAGTATTTCGAAGCAACCGTATTTAATGAACTTTTAAAGTACAGGTCTAGTCGAAAATAATCAATTACCTGAAATATTTAGAAGTTAATTGAAACAGCGAATGTATTTAACTTTATTATACTTGTGGTTTAAAGAATGAATTTAACTTATTGAATCTTTTTTTTTTTAAACGTACATCACCAATAGGTCAATGTGATAACAAAGAAAAGGCAGCACTAATAATTAAGTGTGAAAAAAAAACATACAACAGCTAACTTACTTTAAGATAATCCTTAAAGCAGTTACACTGACATCATTCAAATCAGTAAGTTCAAATTATCCAATCGATGTGTCTATTTTGTTTAAAAAAAATACAGCACTGAAATTTTTCAAAACCAAATAATAGCAACGTTAACGAAGCCAAAACTACCACAGACAAATAATAAAGTACAAACCCAAATGCGTAACACACAACACGTAGTAAGATTTGGAAATTAGTAGAGTAGTTAAGCCACCCTCGGAAGTAGGAAATTCAATAATAATCGTGCGCCCAGCAGACCGCATCCGCTGTCTCGGGAGGAACTTATTGATCTCAAATTTTACCGGTTGGAGGTAAACTTGGAACCGATAAACACCGAACCGGTATTGGAGCTGTATTTATCTATATTTATGGGCGTCTAGCCGTTGATGATATGCATAAATGAATGGGTGAATTTGGAAAGGTTGTAGAACTTATTTATCGTAGGTAAATAGTTGTATTGTCTAGTACTAATAATATAAGGGATCTAGATCAGTGTGTTAAGTCTAAGTTATTATTTGATACTGTTATTGATTTTATGTCTAGGTATACAGTTGAATGATAACAAAAAGGAATGAGTAGGGTCATTGATATCAGATACAAATCTTGAAAAAGTTTATGTGTTTTAACTCTTTACGGTGTTTTTCCATCGCGTTTGATTTAGGTGCGAGAAATCTATAGCTGTCGTCGGATTATTAATGTTTTTATTTAATTTTTTCTTGGATAGTAAATATTCAACATAGAACATGCACGATAACTTGGTACGTTTATGAATGGTTGCAAATTGAATAAATTATCATGATGTCAAACCGTCACTGCTATTTTAAATCCTTGGAGCCTCGGTACACTTATTTCCTGAAATAATTAACAGTAGAACTCGTTGATGAAGATATACTTACTAGAGTTTCGTCAGTATGAATCCAAAAAGTCCGAAACCACTTTTTGGAATTGAATGGGACGTGTCATCTCGTAAAATAGGTACAATTATAGTTGCCTGAACATTTTAGCCATAAAAAAATTGCGGCGGTCACGAAAATAAAATCGCATTAATTCAAGACAATCTAACACTAACAAACTAACAGCTGACGGTAAAACTGAAGACGGTCTAACAGTAAAACTGGCAAACAAAACTGAATCTCCACACGAAGATAAACACTCTATCCGTAATTGCTTCAGTAATAACACAGCAGACAAGATAAACAACGAATACACGATAAAAACCAATAAGTCGATAAAACAGAACATTGGAATGGCCGAGGAGAAAGCATTAAACGTTTGGTGCCCACTGGTATACTGCAGAAAAAGGCAATATAAGAGTATGAAGCTGCTGTGCGCATACGGCATTTTTACTTTGGAACGCATTCATGGAATCTTTCACGCCCGGGTGCATATGGACGGAAGCAACGGGTTTATTGATTTTAAGCTTTTGTTATTGACAAGTGCGATCAGATTTGTAATGGAGAACAATAAAGATGTGGTTTAGACGGAGGTCTCAATTATTGTGACTGTAGGAAAAGTGCAAAGCCAGGGCGAGTCACAAGTATAGCAATAATAAAACAATAGCATTGTTATGAAATAAAACAAAATTAATTATGTATTACATTATCGTGCTCATATTTATGTAAAGTGAACTTTCATAGTACAACACTGATAACGATGTTTTTTTTTTATTAAACTGGGGCGGTCCTAGAAATACTTAATTGTCATTGCCTAACTTAAAAAAAAGTTGCCATTCTAATTGAAAAATTATAATACAGGCTGTTCTTATTTCATATGCCGCTGACTTAGGTGAATGACTTTCTCTGCAAATTGCTTCGGAAGGCGTACTGTTAATAGAAACCCCTGAATAGCAATTCAAGTGTAAATATGATATGAGTACCATTAATACGATATCCTGCAATCAAAATCACTGTACGGCTTCACTGCCAACGTCTGTTCGTGTGTGGCCCGCTGACATGTTATTATCTATCAGCGCAAGTTTTAGTTCGATGTCGAAATTATCGTCGAACGTGATTTCGATTTCAAAATGTATCTGTCTCATATTGGTAATAGTTCCAAAACATTCTGAGTGTGTAATATCATCAGAATCTGTCTATAGCTATTTGTTATGAAAATTTGTTGATGTTAATGAAAAAAACCTACATCGCTCCGGTTAGACAATGCGTCTTTATTTGAACCCGTTTTTTACGAATATAGCTTCATTGGTTACTTCAACTCTGATAGAGAATAACACCACAGTAAACAAAGATCTTAATGATCAACCAACGTAAACAATTTATTAGCTCGCAATCGACATCGTTACAATCGATTCTTGCATTCGATACTCGATTGATTCGATACATGCAACGTTCGCTGAAATGGACAACGATTCATTGCCGGCGGATGGATCGATTTTAACTGCGTTTTGTGAGAAGTGAATCGGTGAATTCTCGAATACGAATGTCAATGTTCATTTGTATCTTGTTACACCCTGTTATGTAAATGAGAGATTTAAATTTCCTTTTTTTCGAAAACTATTAATTATTGCAAGAATGAGCGATTAGGAGTTAAGATGGATTTGGTAATTTACCTACAAAAAGAAATAGATTATTCGTGTAAAGGGTGATATGCATGGTCCTTTTCATAGAATATAATGTAAAGAACAAAAACAAATTACTTAATAAATAATAAGGGCAGCTATGAAAGCATAACTCCTAGGCACATACACGTGCACTTAATAAAGCATAGTTATAAATAGCATTGCCCATGGGCGTATAAACTGCATTTAATTCAATCCAAACGAGTGGCAGGCAATATTTCGACAAAAACGAATTATCCTCAACCCTTTTAATTTAGATGTAACATCGCCTATGTACGTGCGGACGGACATAATCAAATGATGTTCTGAAATTGATTCATAAAACCCTCCTCTGCCTTCGTTGACCGTACACAGTAAAAGTAGGTTCTATAGGACACGGTTTGAAGTCTAAATGGAGATATTGTTTTGGGAAGTTTTAGGTTAAGTTTGAAATGTTTTGATTTAAAGCTGAGTAAATATGACAATAATGGTGCAACAACATTAATTCCAAGGAGTTTTGTCTGTTTTATAGATGGTGTTATTTTAAGGGAAAAGTTTTGAGCATCTTAATTGGCTAAGCATTTTTTTCAAGCCAGTAAAGTTAAACACGATATCGTTTATATGTCACTCTAAGTTATTTATCAGTTTAACGTATCATAAGAACGCTTTAAGATCTAATTTACTTCATAAAAGGAGGATGGTCAGTTTTGTATGGACACTGGCCTAAAAATTAATAATGAGAAGCCATATGTCCTTTGAAAGATTTTTTCATATCCTACAACTTTTTGTATGGCGGGAAATCTTAAATCGCTGTGTGAAATATTTAAAAATCTGGAACATCGGGACGCCTACATAGACGACGTTAGAATAATTACTAGGAAAAACCGCGGTCTTTGCATGGCAATAACTTTTTTCACACAAAGATTTCGAACCACCTGTCACAGTAATAGTTGTACAACTTAGAATTACCTATTCGGGGACATTTCGCTTGTCCTTATTGGTCATTAGGCCAATTAGCCCATTCTCCTTTAATATGGTATCGTAATAACCCGATTTAAAAAATCAAAAGGCAAATATCTAATATGCATAAAAAGCAAATTGCTGTTCAATATTTTTGAGCCCACTCAATTCCACTAGTCAATCAATTGATAGATTTTAATCAAAAACCCGAATATCCGTAGCAAAATTGACGCTTTTTATTTAATTATTATTTATGCCGCGCAATTTCACTCGACTGGAGAGAATGCGGTGGAAAAGTGGGAGGCCGTGATTGTCGAGTGATTTATGTGCAATATAACATTTTTAATTAAAAAGTGTTTTTAAAAACGTGAGTAAGCTAACATGAAAAGCATTTTATAGAAATAAACCAACTACTTTTACTTCACATGTTTGAATCAGCCTGTAACATATTTGGGTGCTTAATCCTTTGTTCTATCTGTAACTTCTTCAGTTACATGTATAATACACAGGGTGTTCTAAGATTGTGAAACCGCTAGCCCAAAAGTCTTCTAAAATTAAATAAGGGTTACAGAATCTTGTCAGACAGAATCATCAAAGAATCTATCAACGTAACAAGATTCCACTTTGATCGCAATTTGTTACGAATCACCAACAATCGCACACTCAATTTGACTTAATAAACTGTCAAAAGCCGTCTCTACCTGTTAGTGTTTACAAATGGACCGGACATACGTTTCCCGCTACGTTTCCAGGGGGTTTTAACTAGGGTTACCAGATATAAAAAACATTATAAATAAATATTCCGATTTTTTTAACAATTCGGGTACGTTTTTTGTGGCCTATAACGGGAATTATTAATACTAAAACTTAATTTACTACTAGTTACTCGAATGATTTTAGATAAATATTATAGTGGTATTATTTTTGATTGTTGAAAACTTTTTTTTTGGCATTTCACTTCTAACTGATCTTTGTAAAAAATCTGGACGCCTTAAATTTCCCCCGCATTCCGCACATAGTACTATTCCCAAATATTTTTGGAAAATTTCGAACGTGTGGCAACCCTAGTTCCAACCCTCATGATGAATACCTTTTATTTTGTCCCACTCCACTCGATTGGGAGTGATTTTTGAGCGTGAATGGGCAGCCCGTGTAATTTGCTACCGACTGCCAAATGAATGTTGAAAGCTATAAAAGACGGGGCAAAGTCAATCAGAGCGGCTTACCCTTTTTGTTTTTTGTTGTTGACATGTTCCAAAATCATTCAAAGTATAGTATTGATAAAATCTATAACGCAAAGTTTAATAAATCATAAATTTTTTCGTTTTCAGAAATATTGTGTCTTGATTATACATCTTTCATAATCACTATTTGGACGATTTTATACTATCTTATAACCTACTAGTATAATGTTCCCACATCCGCAAAATTCACGTAGTTTTAATGAATAAAGTTCCTGTTAACCATAACCAAGTCGTACCAAATCTTAGCGAACCATAAAGGGCGCCCCTACAAATAGTTTTGAGACAATAAATTATTTAATAACCCCTGAGATCTCGGCCGTGCACTTAATCAGCGAACACATTCGACCGAATCACCGCTTTACGAACAATTAATTTAGTCCCTATTGAGGCCTTTGCACTTCGTAATTGGTCCTGTCTCAATTATTTCACAATATGTCTCACAATCTTCTACCCTAGATACCGCAAAATGTTCTTAAACTTTTGCGTTACAAGCTACTAATTCCAGTAAATTATCTAAGGAAGGTTCTTCATTAAACTAATTCCTGCAAGGTGTTTTATTTCAAAGCGCAGAATTTCACTTGTAATTATTCATCCCAACTGACCGTCGGTGACCGGTGTCGGATAGTTCCGAGCACTTCATGTCTCATTCGTAAGACGAGCGCCGTTTACCTTCCTGATCAGACATCCAATCAAAGCGTTGGAATAACTCACATCAAAAGACTTATTAAAGGTATTTATAGAACAGTTTAACTTATATTGGTATACGCAAACAAATACCTGGACGAAACTCGATAATACCTCGATTACAGATAGAAACTTGGTCCACCCAGTGATGAACAAGAAACTCTTTAGTTCAAAAGGCAAGTTGCCTGTTTGGAGTTCATCGTAACTAAGCAAGAGTTTGTAGGACTTCGGCGGGCACTATTGTTGGTCGATGTCTGTCGTAAGATAATAGGTATTATTCAAGTTTAATTAAGGTGAAATGGCTAGATATTACTAATAAAGATTAATAAGTATATGTTTTTATGTTAAATGATGGAAGGTTTTGATATAGAATGAGTCTAAATCAGTTGATACAGACGTAATAAGTGTTCCAGTAGTCGCAATCGGTGCTCGTATGCGCCCAGCTTCTGGCAACTTTTAATTTTCTCCCGACAAAATGTGGGAAGGGGTGCCCGTTTGATGGGCACAGGGTCGGCGAAGTTCGAACGCTTTATAACTGTGTCCGGCTTTAAGTGGGTGTAAAGTTTCAACACCCTTTGATTTACTTGCCGGGAAGGTGCGACAGATTGGACGAAATTTGTTTGACTTTGTCTTTTTAACCGTTCGCATTTATTGCATTTGTGTTTTGTTTTCACATCCATTTTATTGCGTTTCACCTGCGACTTGCTTTTATTACGGAGGGTGGAATTGTATCAATTTAGAGTTCGGCTCGAGCTATGCTTTGATTTTAACCCTTACATTGTCACCGAGGGAAAACAGGGGACAATGCTTGCCGTATAATGGGCGCCGCAATAATTACTATAATACCTTAAAGGACCACCTCAATCCCCCTAATCGGAAGCCAAACTAACGTGCCGCCGTCCTGCATAGAAATATCTTAAATTGGCAACACGGTCCGGCGGGCCGACCATAAAACATCTTAATGAGTGGAGCCAGCAGCTGCGGATCCCATATTGCCGCTCTCATATCCATGCAAACTACCCACCGACGACGTCTTAGCAGCCTTACTTTCCTCCTCCTTGTTTACAAGTCGACAACTAATTTGATGCAATATGTGCATAGGACAACATTACGGCCGCTATCTCCTCCGTGCGTGTCTTGCATACATTTGCTTCCTTCCACCGCAACCTGACCTGCAAGACCCTCCATATTCAAATTCGCCCCGGACCGGTCATTTGAACGCGGATTTGTTATAAGATTAAAGGAAGATTTCACTTGTGAAACAATATGGCAGACGATTTACATATTTCGTTTCCTTATTAGTTTCGGGATATTTGTTTTGGGGCCGGCGAATTTACATCCACTGACCGATTAAATGGCCCTTAGGCGTCTTTAATGGGGGTGCCGCGTGGTCGTTGTTGGCCTTAGCAAATGTGTGCTTATGCGTAATTGAATATTTTATGGGCTGGAGCAAATGCGTTGCTGACACTTTATTGATTATGATTCTAGATGCTCTCTAACTAAGTCAAACTCCGACATATTTCAGGTGTGTTTAGAGAGTCAACATCTCGTCTTGCCTTTTCAGTCGACGCGTGTGTTTATCGTTTGCATTTATCTGTTGACTGTTTTTATTCCGCAGTTGACATTTACCCTCTGTTTCAACAAGCTCGCCATTATCCGTTTCTTTCATTCGGGCTCGAGTGCTAGCGTTGCATTACCTCCATTCAAGTCGAGATAGCTTCACTTAGTTTCCTCTTTTTCAGTGCGAGCGGGTAATTTGTGCATCTTTATTATTCGAGTGGCCGGTGTATGGGAGTCTAGGCTGGTGGTGTAGATTGTGTGGTGGAAAGCAAACTTGAATTGTTAGGTCGCCGTGTGGAGGTAATGAACGCCTAGGCGGGACGTGGCTGCTGTAGCCTGGGAGCGAGGGGGGAGGGGGTGCAGGATAGAGGAGGGGGTCTTGTATGCACGACGCCGCTTCCGCATTCGTTAATGCAAAAGCGGGCAGACTTCAGGTGTACATTTTCAGCGCTTGTGTGCTTTATACTCGATGTTGAGGCGTGCGTCTTTGTGCAATACTCTGCCTTAATTATTATTACATTTTATCTCGTCTGCGCTCCAATACAGCTCGAGATTAGAAACTTAAATGTACGTAACATTATCTAGACGAGCATGTCGATCAAGATTTATATAAGACTAGTCTCTTGTGGCGTTTAATATTTGATCTTATTTGGACTCCATCTTTGTGCGGCTTAACAATTCATTATTGCATTTCATTTCGGCTTCATTAAAATCGCATTAGGATTAATTTTTCTCGTCCCTTTTAATTCGCGTTTGCAAGGGGATCCGCCGGACTGCAATCATCCACTGTCAATATTTGCGGCTCTACCTGCGCCAGTGTTTTGTGTTACGTAAAAATAAGTATTTGAAAGAGTTTTAATGAATTGTGTCCTTCGAAAAGATAGTCAATTTTCGATGTCTTTTGATCAAATAACAGGTTGCTTTGACGGAGATATCATTTTAAGAATGCAATTTACACATTTTTTTGCATTACATCTGGGTTTGCCGTGTTTTATATTTCCGAAAAAAACTTATGTATTCTCACTATTTTTTTCCCTAACCTATTAAATGTTTTGCTGCCTGACAAAAGCCTGTCTCCTGATTTTGCTGGATACTCGTATGTACTCATTTCTACTTATTATTTAACAAGTTTCGTAACGAATCAGAAATAGTTTAACTTCACCTTATATAGGACAGTTTAAGCCACGACGAATCAGCGGCCATTAATAATCGCCTCGATCACCCTCTAGTTATGACCACAACGACGCCAATTTCCACAATATATCAATATTATGCCGCCGTTACAATAATAAAAGTTTGGCATAAATCCGTGACTTAATGGTATGTTTACTAATGATTACCGACGGTTGATTGGTTTTTTTAGTGTGTACCAGAATCGATTGCGTCGTGTCATTTCATTTAGCGGTTGATGAATCGTTACTCGTGGTTTGATTACGTGAGTTCATCTTAAGTTATTTATTACAACGGTTACTCAGCCAAAACACTGCAAAGAAATCAGCTCCTAACCCTTCTCGTTTTTTTGTGCATATCGGTAACATTCCAATTTTAAACTTAACAGTAGCAAAAACCACACACAAAGGATTTCTTAACCCTTAAACGTCGTCTAAGTTCACAATGTGGAACGAAAATCGATATTTCATTTTCAAATCGATGCACCGAAGCCTTATTTGCACGCGAGTCTTCGTATGGGCCCTTGCGAGCAGATATCTACAATATTATTAATTCAGGCATATTAATTAAAGGTGTCGGGTTACGACCACACTGACTTCGCAGGAAGCATAGCCCGATGCTCCATCCCGACGAAAATAATACAAAGACTGCAACGGTTTTTTACTCAAATTTTGATTTCGTTCGAACTTCGAATGTCTAATCGATTTTTACACGGCTCGTTGATTGTAGAAACAGTTGACGTCAATATTTTGACCACAAGGAGTTGAAACATTTAATGTATCTCAATTGCTTCTAAAATTAACATCTTATGGCTGTTCAGAAATTTCTCACGTGGATAGCTCAGACATAAAACAACACGTTAACGCAGAAATGAAATTTTTATACTTGGGCAGTAAAAATATGAGCACCTCTCAAAATGAATGTGACAACTGACTACGCTCTGAACTCAATCATCGTTAATCTGATACGCCTCTATTTTATAGGTTTATGAGTTATATTTTTTAGTCTTTTACTATATAAAGCAAGCTTCTATTTTGTTTGTAGATTCTAATTGCTATCCGATGGTCCCTCTTAAAACACTTCAGCAGATTTACCATATTTAAATAATTTGTATGACTGTATATTTCATGTAGGATTCATTGAAAAGGGGTTACAGGGATTTTAAATCAGTATATGCAGTGACTCGTTTCATTTGCCTAGAGTGTTTTAAAATCAACTTCCATTAAAATTTCATGCCGTCAGTTAAGATGCTTGATATTATATTGGTAAAAATATTGTGATTCGTTTTTATTTAACAATTATATTTTAAAAACAAGCTCTAGTCTATTTAGGATCATTAAGCGAGAAGTAACAAAAATAGACAGAACCAACTCTTTTTTCCATTGGATTCTCAAGTTTTGTCCAAAATTATCGGAATAGTGCCGGGGGCCTCAGTATCGGGATTCGAACATTTCACGGTCCGTAAGTTCGAACCGTATCGATACGGACATAATAACCAGTGGAATGGTAACTATAAAGAGAGATTGTATTTTTTACTAGCGTCATAAGAAGTCGGAATGTCCGACCGGCCCTTTGATCGTTTTGATAAGTGCTCGCGATTTTTTCTTCCCTTTTTTTGTTGGTAAAAATGCGGCCGTTATTGATATTGCTTTGAAATGTCCAGAATGTTTTGAACGATGTCTTGGTAAAGAAAAAAATGCGATGACTGATGTTATTGCTGAAACATGAAGAGGTTTCAACACTTGTGAGTCTAGATAACATTTTGTTGATGAAAGTTTTGCTCGTAATTCGAAAAGCCCCTCGCGTTAGAACAATAATCCAGACAATTTTGAGGAAAATTGTTATCGCCAACGCCACCCGCTCATAAATATTGTGCTTGCTGAAATAAAACAGAGGAAATAGATAAAAAGCTAAACGGTTGTCCGCCGTGTCCGGGGCTGGTGCGGACAGATCGCGATGACAAATGTGCTGATAATGGTTAGTCTGTTCTATCCATAATATTTTTGTTTGCTATTTTGGAAGTTATCTTGAAAATATGGTAAATGGTATTTTGAAAGATGAACAGAAAGTTCAAAGGTTTGGTGTTGCGTATTAAAAGCTGATTTTAGATGAATTTGTTAACTTTTATATTTAGCATTACTTTTGTCAATTAGTCACGACAGATTTACCTGATGTATCGACAAAATATCTAAAACAAACGTTGTATTGAGTGAAAAATTTACAAGCTCGAAAAAGATTTAACAAAATGGTTTTTTGCTCTAACACAAGAAGTTGGAATAAAACTGCAGTATTTTTGCAATGTAGGTGGCTATTCTAATCCGTGCCTTGGACCTACGTTGCTTATTTGATCGATACGTGAACCATTTCAGCGTATCTACTATAAAAAAGCGTGATAGTGCATTTATGTATAATAGCTCTTCGATTATTGCATCAACCCCTCTTCAAAACAAGATGTCGGCTGCCATTCCGCAGTCTTATCTGCCAAACATTATTTCATACACATCTATCGGAAAGCCGTTTGAACAGTGTCTGATTTTATTCTAGGCAATTTATTTTCAATAAAGAACTATAAAAAAGACTTATCTAAATTGCTCGGGTGCGACTGAGGGGAGTGCTGTCATAAACGTCGATTCATATTTACGCGATCTGCACAGACGGAGAAACGAACTATCTACTCGATAATGATATCTATCAGAAGCCGTATATATTGATGACTTTTTTGTCAGAACATTATATTTGGACTACTCTTATGGAAAGGAAATAATAGGTTCAACACCTTTCTTGAAAGCTTTATTGCTTATATTTTAATGTACGAAATACTAGCTACTGTATTCTTAAAGGGGACATTGTGTCTTTCCTCTATAAAATCTAAAATCATGGTCATCTCCATCTTCAAATGTATCACTATCAACACTTTTGTACCTATTTAATACTTTGTAAGCTTTTCTTCAATACATTTTATACTCTTTCAAATAGTACCTGCCTGCCTATATCTCGGGAGAATTTAAGCCATAAAGCAATAAATGCATCCGTATCCGGCAGGGGTCCGCCTTTGAACACCTCACTGATACCAACGTTTAATGCATAGGCGAATATATACTGGAAGCTGAAAAATAAAACGCCAACAGTAGGGCATCAATGTTCATTATTAAACGACGCCATTTTGATGTATTTTTGTAGTACGGTGAAACGGTATAAAAATATGAAGATCAGTGTTAAATTATTGATATAAAGGAGCGCAGGAAGAGCATTGAATCGCTCCAGGCAGCTTCAGTAATATTATACGACAGCCCTCTCACAAGACCATCTAATTATGAGCACTAAAAACAGTAATTTCAATGCTTAATCTGTTATCTTGGGACATTTATCAACATCTCTCATGATAGGCATAGCACGTATCGATAAAAACAATACGAATATGAAGTTAAAAATGGCGCTTCATATAAAATATCTACTATAATGTAACTGTTTTCAAATTATAAATTTTAAAATATGTTTTAAATCTAATCGTATAATAGTATGAAAGAAGACGTAAAGGTTAACTAATAGTTTAAAAAGCGTTTTTCAGTTAAATTGAGTAAACATATCAATGATTCAGAACAAAGCATATCATTATCACAGTTGTGTGATATTGAATTGAATGTCATCTAAATTTATTTCTTTCACACACGTGTACAATTCAAGGCCGAGGAAATTTAGTAATATAAATGTAAGCAGCAGGTTGTGTCGAATAACGACTTAAAAAATAAGAGGCAATGTAAGATCGAATTTTAAATTTGCACTCATACAACCACTCATTTACATGTTATTCGAGCAACAGACCCTAGGGGACCGTAGCAGCCATTTATGAGTGGAAAACATTAAAGAAAGGGAAACGATAGATGTAGAAATTGTGTACAGTATAAGAAAAAGAAGCCGCGTGCAAGAAAACGGCTCGCGGCCAATACGCCCGCAGAAAGGCATTGTTCCGCGACTTTTTAAAAACGGAACAAAATGAACGAGGGGAAGGAAATCGGATGAAAATATGAAAAGAATACACGTTGTGTTGGAAGAAGTAAAATGAAACGTCGGAGATCGGGTCTCTACCGCGTCCGCAAATATAATTTGCATAGTCAAATAGCCGAACTTTTGTCTGCAGCGGATGTTCCAACCATATTCGTTCGTTGCTTTTTAACCACACTCCCATTCTGTATCGGGCAGAGGGCTTTTATTGCATTTTTTTCCCCTTTGAACGGATTCCTTCAATATTTCGTTGGTTCGTTTTTATTCATACGCTCGGTCATCGAATTGTTTCGTTTCATATTTCGCACGCCTCGTACCATTCTGTATTAATTCCGTTTCTGTTATTAGCTTGATCGTTTTTAATAATTAAATTATTCTTATCTAGTTGAACATCTAATTTGAGTTATTAATTGTACAATTTTAAATAAGTAATAAAATTCAGATCATAATTATTCCTATTCAATCATTAAATTAAAATAGTCGACTGACAAGTCATCAATAGTAACTTAAGCAATAATATCCTTTGAAACGGAAAGCAACTTTGAATAGAACAATGAAACAATTAACATAAAATTATAATCGCTTTATCGAACTACCGACCAGCATAAAGGCGGGAACTGATATAACTACTTTTGTTGCCAGCATCTGCATCAAATCGAATGAAATAATCGATTGAATTATTCCGACTCGTCATTGGTTCCGAGTGAGAAACCAATAGGCCGGATTATGAAGCACAAAGGGGCCGCCGGCCGATGGATGCATAGACAAATATTGACTTCTTGAAACAATGAACGCCGACGCCGTCGCCTTGCCGCTTCCATTCTCTATGATTGACGTCTCTTATTCCGAAGAATTAAATTGTACTTAGAGGTTTTTTGTCTATTACTCGATTGTAATTCAAGCGACAATTATTATTTCGATTCGATTTAAATATCGAACAAAAGTTTTTTTTAATTATTTAACTAGAATGAACGCATTAAAGAACTTGATATTGTTTAACGCATTATAAACAAAAGAGGTGAGATGAAAAGGTCCAAAAATAAGCGTCAGCCGAGTGCAAAGTTTTGAGAGGTGTTAGAGCGAATCGATGCTCGGACTCGATGGTCCGACGAATTTTCCAATGAACGGACACTTGGACGCTAACCTTTGTATTGAAGATAAATTAACTGAAAAAGGATCCTTTACAAAGCTTTGACGCGACCAAAATATAAACCAAGTCATCCACAATCAGGAATTGCACTTTATATTTATTTGATCATTAATTTAGTACGCCTTTATAACTTGCAAAAAAATGCAACGCCGTACGTTATTACTGGCTCGTGTCGAAGGTTGAGCGATGACAAATGATGCGTAGGAGTCGATCGCTAGGGAACCTCGCTTCATTAGCAAACACATTAATTACTCGTGCATGTTTAATTAGAAGAAGCCTAGTTACTTTTATTTCTTACTCTTCATCAATAATTAGTGATATAGACTATTAAACAGACTGATAGAATTCTAATAAATTCTGGACCTGGTAAGGATTTCAAATGACACTTACAAACCCATAAGCTGTCAAAAGTGTTTTAATTTAATGAATAGAATACTATGAACTTTATTTTGAATCTCAACCTATATTTCCTTATTTTATAGCCATCTGAAGGCATACCTACGTAACAAGAATTAAAATTGAGTTATTCATTGAATCCAAACGTCAACCGCATTTTTCAAGTTCCAATCAAACTTGTCCTTTCTATCGTATATTTTTAATTCGCAATTCCGGACATGCCCGGCAGTCCCGCAAGGTATCAACTTGCATCCTGTATTATTCATGCTGCGGTGAAGTGATCACGATGTCTGCTTCGTACTGGTGTTATATACTTACTAATTCACAGCTCTCAGCTAGACTTAATTTGAACACTAATTGCATTAAAGATTATCATTGACAAGTTTGATTTTAGAATTTTGTAAGACATGTGAAATTTAAATTCAATGCCAGACTCTCTAATTTAAAACAATATCGACGCGCGATCGAGTTCTTGGCACTCAATGGTTAAGAGGAGGGCCCGCAGCCTCCATCAATACGCGCATCGACTCAATCATTCGTCAATCGAGCATTCGAGAGAAAAAGACAGACATTCCTCGACGTCGCTTGTGTAAAAGGGAGGCTGTTTAAGCGTACCGCCGATTATCGACGAGTAATAACAAAACGAATTATACAGAATGCCGCGAATCAAATCATTTTAGGCCCCGTATTTGAAATTGTGGTCACAGGAATGAAAGAGATAGTATGCGGTTGCCAAGTTTTGTTACGTGGAGGTATGGGTAATGTGGTTATGTAGAGAGTATGGCGTATAAGGTATGCGCAGGACCGTTTATTTTGTCGGTTTTGTACTGCGTGCGGTATTCGTAGTAATTGTTATTTCGATACGGTGCTCCGAGGAGATTAAAGGTGACTTTGAATTAGCTTTTATTATATTTACGCAGGTTTTAATCTATAGTATAATGAATGCGGAAGTATTTTTATTTTGTTGTTCTTTTTCCTTTTAATAAATCCTGTGTTAAGGTCAACGTCATTTATAAATAATAAACTATTCTAAATTGAGCCATGATAAACTATTTCTACGCGGACAAAAATTAAAATTAAACAATCATTATAATAACATAGGCAGTATAAAACAATATCGCATCCCGTCGTCTGTCTTTCTGTATGAAATGAAAATCATTAAGTATCGTTAATATTGTATCGTTTCTCAATCGATTCATTTACCGACCCCCTTTTTTTCCGGAACTGTTAATATTTCAGGATTTATTTAAGTAACATCGTGTAGAACCCTAGATTGAGATAGTTTTTATAAATATCCTGAAATATTTTCAGTTACAGAAAAAATAGCGGGTTGGCAAATGAAACGGTTGGGAAACGATACGGTTTGCTAAACATACTTTTGCCAAAAGGCAAAGAACCGATTTTATTTTTAAATTATAAACTCCGAATTATGTACACAATGTTTAGAATATGTTACAGAAAACTCACATAAACTGAAGGGAAGCGAGGGCGGGTCGGTAGATTAGTACAAAATAAGAACAATGATAATAATGATAATGTTTTTGCCAACAGTGATGTATCAGAAGCGGTTAAAGAAGGAGAGGAAACAGCGGCAGCAGGTGCAGGATCAGCTCGAGATGGAGCTCAAGCGACGGCAGAAGATTGAGGAGGCGCTCAAGCAGTCCGGCGCGCCGTCGGAGATACTTAGGATCGTTACTGGTAAGCTGTAGTACCTACTGAAAACCAACTTTATATAAATAAATAAATAGTACCTTTAATTAAACTGCAGAAACAACGTCAAAATTCACACAGTAAATACAGCAGTGACACTAAATTACGAAAAATCTATGCAAATAAGTGACATTATTGCGGTTAATAACAATTGCCTTTTGTATGATTTCCTTTCAATACTGGAAAAGGGCCGAATCTTAAGTAACCGAAACCGACGTGCGTGCATGACTCGATGTATGAATGTGGAAAAAGCAAAAGAAATTTGTCAAGATCGTAGCAAGTGGAAAGATGTGGTCTCTGCCTACGCCTCTGGGAAACAGGCGTGTTTAATGTATGTATGTATGTATGATTTCCGTTTTATAACGTTGGTATAGCGTTCAAATATATTCTCAATAACAATCAAACAAAGGTTAAACGTGTATCAAACATAAAAGGGGACCCGTTATAAATGTGTGTTACATATTTTCTGGTAAAGTAACGTTATAAAAAAATACATATTTACTAAAATAAAAAAGTTAAGTAATAGGTAAGAGTAGGATACACTTGCGACTCTCACAAATGTTAACTCCTCATTGGAAATAAAGTACCTGTGGGTGCAATAGAACCTGAAGATCGACCTTTATATTGCGCAAAGACCTGTCATATACTTCAGAAATGAGAAAACAAGTCACACGTAGACGTAGCACAAAGTTTTAAATTATAAAACTTTACATGACTAGGTAGGTGTAATGTCTCTTTATAATAAATCGAGTACAGCATTCCCTTTGGACGCGTGCGTAATTGATATATGCGTAGGTAATGAACTCCTTCCAACTAAGATTAGTTTCACCAAGTTAATCATCATACAAAACGTCAGCCCCGTCAACATTGTCAATGCTTTCACTATCAGGTTCATTTAACAAGTTACTGTTTTTGACATGTTAACTTGCTGTCTGTCAAACAATCTGAAGAACTTCAATTTAGAATCAAAAGGTCAACGCGTTACAACATTGTAAGTAATTGCGACTCTAGTTGATTCTCTTTGGGGTGGTATTTAATCGGAGTCGCTAGTGACTTGTGGCCTTGTTTGATTGGGTACGTATCAAGTGCGTGACGTAAGGGGGCCGATGGTGATGCCTTGTGCTAATCTCCACGTCAGGAAATCGTTTCGCAGACCATTTGAAACGAGGGTTAGGAGAACTCGCACGCATTTAAGTTCAATTTCTTGCATAATCGCTGTTTGCTACAACATTTATTGGCTGTCAATCAACTGGATTACCCGTACCATTTACCTATTAGCCTTGCTCGCGTACGATTTTAACATGCGATTTAGCTAAGCTATTTGTGAATTTTAGTTTAGTATAGAGATACGGTTAGTGTTATTACTGCGTTAAAAATATCGTCGCCGGACACGGATTTTTTACCTGGCCTTAACGGAGAATAAGTAATTTTTTTCTGGGATTTTGTGTTTTAATTTAGGATATGGAATACCCTGTAAGCCAAATTTATTTTTAAATCTCTTCAGCTGAGATAAATGAATGTAGTAATGTGTAGCGAAAGTTAGACCGGTGCACCTGGCGTTCTATAGTCTCTACGCCTGTCTCCCAATGGGGTAGCATTGGGAGACAGGCGTGGAGGTATGTATGTATGTATGTTTGCGAGATGATGGATGATAGGCCTTCTAGTATTACTTAATGACAATTGTTATTTTTACTATTTTTACGGTTATTTGATTTGATTTTCGTTTTTTTGTTAGTTGTGTTTTTGTAATTAGTCTATGTTTCTCGGTGTATTGGTCCTAACTGTAATGCCGTGTAAAATATATTTGAAATAAATAAATTAAATAAATGTATGTGTCTCTTCAGCTATTTTTATGTCACTGAAAGACACATCGAAACATCCTCAAAACTTCCTTGAAGTTCTAATATAATCTAATTTCCACAGAGAACTTAACCTCATCGACGCAAGAGCCAGCTCGGCAGGAGAGGGAAAATGGAGACAGCAAGCCTCCCAGCGCCGAGCCGCCGGCGTCGTCGCCTCCCTTCCAGCGAGACCCTCCCCGCACTCCCGACAAGCCTCAGTGGAACTACCCTCCACCACCCGTTGACATCATGGCTGGTGGCGCTGCCTTTTGGCAGAACTATTCTGGTCAGTACCTCTACTTCCACTCTTGGTAGAACTGTAAGTCAACAAAATGCAGCTTCTACTTTTTTACTCGTACTTGAGGTGTCACAATAAGGACCGGATCCTACCTCATACTCTCTACCTCAACTATAGATCGATTTTAAACATGATGTGTCATTGATTTTTCAAGAACATGTGCGTCTTAGGTTATATTCAAAGTAGAAAAAAATATTACTATTCGCCAGTCGAAAATAAATGAAATTTTGGGAAAATCAATCTACTCGTAAGTCTTCTTCTAGTATACAAAATGAAAATAATCTATGAAGCACATTTTATAATAATCAATAAACATATTCCTACCAAATCTTAGATATCTTTCTAATAGCTCAAGAATTCCAATAATTTGAGAGTAGAGTTTTGTTAACATTCAATTTATTAGGGTTAGAACGGAATGCATGCACAAATGCTTTCTCATAAGTTATTGGACTCATAGAAAACCCGGATGCAACCCCAATCGGGAAATATTTTCAGTTTATTTTTGATTTATATACGAACAACAATATTTAATATTTTCACTCTCATGACCAACGATCAGCTGTGTGATCTTTTTGCTTCCACATTCTCTTTGTGGAAAGCTCAAAAATTTCATTAAATTGCACCCACAGCGGTGCAGTTTTCATTTCAACTGGATGTGGTATTCAAAGGGCGGGGATATTTATATATGTATGTATGTATGTAAACACTTTATTGTACAAACAAAATAGAAAGCAATTATGAAATAGACAAAAATATGCCTGGGATGTACAAAGGTGAACTTATCCCTTTAAAAGAATCTCTTCCAGTTAACCTTCGAGCGATATGATATCTATATGATGGCAAGATGTTTTTTGATCAAAGTATTCCACGTACAGGGGGGTTATTATGACATGGCTATGCTCATTTTACAGTGAGCGTAAAGGATGGAGCTATAGCAGTTACATAACTGCACTGATGCGTCATAATAACCCCACAGGTACTACTATAATAATATAGTAGTACCTGTGGGGTTATTATGAGCATTAACTACTGATGTTATTATTTGAATCTTTTAATTGTAACATTCATTTACATTATTTTATGGATTGTTTCTACAACTAAAAAAAAAACGTGTTGTGTGAGGTCAATACAGAAACATATTTTAACTTGTTACTTATTTCACCTATGATATTTTCTAAAATACTATACTTTTATTAGATAAATGGTGATTACTAGAAATAAAGTCTAGCACCCACGAACCCAAAAAAAACCTAAAAAGATTTGAACATCAGTAAAATAACCCCTAAAGCTGCAATGCCATTAATTTCCTGTATTTTCCGTGTTTCGCAAGTGCATTTCAAGTGGAAGCCTAATTTAAGTGTTACTTTAACCCCAAGTATCATTCAAGACGCACGCAAACACGCGAGACGAATTAGGCACTCGCAATCGTAATGGAAACAGGTAGAGTTACAACTAATTGACGAGTAGAAACCACTAGGGACCGGCCGAAACTAAAATGAAGCGGCTTTTAATTTTTAGTAAAAAAAAAAAAAACCGTGACTTCTAAGATTTTATTTCTCTATAGTATACTACAAATTTTAACTAAAACTAGAACATATTTAGAACTAAACTAAAAATTAAATAAGATTGACCTGATGTAGTTACCAGATTTTATGCATTAATAAATCTTTACTTACTTTACTTACTTGAATGTTTATTCAATTTTTAATGGTGATATTGTGATAAGCACGCGACGCGAAGTCAGGTTATTTTTATATACAAATCAATTCAATTCGTTACTGTTTTATTATTTATTATTATAATAAAAACAAAACATAGATTTTTGTATTTGTTATTTTTATAGTTTTGTCTAAATTGAATTGCTAGGTATTTAAAAAAAAAATACTCCGCGAAGAGATATTTTTATGATTTTCCCTTTTTATAAACTCTCAGGACTCTAAATGATAAAAAAGTTGCTTAGAGAAAAACAAAAATTAAACCGAAAGCTTTCCATCGACTTTGAAAAACGTCGGCAAAAAATATTCGCAAATTAGAAAACTTTCCTTTCTTTGACGAACGGGATGACTCAAAAATATTTATGTAGGTATAAGGCAGTAATCGGAATCTTTTCAATGAAATGATAGGTTTTTAATTAAAATTTCTAATTAATTTCCATCTCGAAGGTTTCATTTTATTGAAAAATATAAATAATACATACGTATCTGAAGCGCTGAAACTGATAAGCAACTGATGGTAAGTAATATAAAGTTGAAAAATTAATAAAGAGGCAACTTCTCCCGGCTACTTTATAGGAGAGCTTGTAAAATGAATGGAAATAAAATTGTACACCGCAGGTGCGGCCGAAACCTTTGACGATAATCACTTTTTGTTTGTCTTTAGATATACCAGCATACCTCCCTAAACTTGCTTATTATTTTGCACTTGAATAATCGAGGAAAAATGCTAAGAAACAAGTATATAGTTTCTTAAAGCTAAATGTCCAATGGCACCGTCGTTATGGTTATGTTTTCAAAAAAACTTTTTTAACTGTCGAAAGCTTAAGTGCCCTAGACATGATGCATTTGGCGTTCGTTATCGTTATCGAAGATGTGTAGCATTTACGTAAACTGTGAGACGGTCGAGTCCTAGGCCGGCGAGGCCTAGGTAGAGCGCCCATTTTTCTGACTAGGCTCTCATAAATTAAAACAGTAAACAAATCAATTAAATGCAATCAAACTAATCACTCAAAGGTTCTGTCGTGTCATTGTAATAGGTAGGTATCGGTACACTATTTAAAGCCTGTCGTAGTCACGAACCAGTCAGAATTAAAAAAAGTAAAAAGAACTGTTAATAGAAAATCAATCCCATCTCTAGGATTGGTTACGCTTCAGCAAGTATCAATGACTGGTTTTACTATTTATCCCATAGATCATCGACGAGTTTTACGAGGTACCAGTATAGCTTGACCTCTAACGCGCAAGCAAGTCGTATCTTAGTAGATAATGTATCGTTTTGATCGATAGTATGGGTGGAATAGCACATTTAATTCCACTTGAGCATCCATGGTCTTTAAGACTGCGCCGAGCGCACGCCGGATGTACAGGGGCGCCCTCACTACTATTATTGTGTTTTCTAATAAACTAAAGTATTTTCTTGAAATTGGTCGGTAGGTTTTTGTACTACAAATGAAAACACAACTTACAGGTATATCACAAAGTTTAATAACAATTCACCTTCGAGTTATCAACTTAACGGAAAAAAGTAGCCACCTTTTCCCGTTAAGCTGACTACTCAAAGGGTAATTGTTATTAAAGTTGGTTACGTATCCCATAAATTGTGTTTTTACTTGCGCTACAAAAACGTTTCATCTGATTGCAAGGAAATTCTTTAGTTGATTAGAAAACACAATAATAGTATTTAATGAGAGCGCCAATGGTTCTCGGTGCAGTCTTAATCGATTTTGACTTAATATCGGGGACGGATTTAAACATCTGCCAATATTATGAAATTGTTTTGTCAAAAAAAACTGCTAAAACAATTATAAACTCATAAACAGGTAAAGACAAAATCTAAACAAATATTCTAAATATCGATAACTCTGAATAAACATTCTTAAGACTAATATTTCATTCAATAAACTTGCTCAGTTCATTGTACCTCAAAATCGATATCAGATTCTGGTAGTGTCGAGAGATTTGGAAGTATAAAAAAGCGTCTTACCCCCTACTTTAAAAAAAATACTGGCCGAACCACCCCTTTTGTGGACAACCATCTCCAATTTCAAAAAATAATTAATGAACTTTTTCGCAAGGTTTTTAACAATAATTAATGTTACTAGAACAAGGTGTCGATGGCGTGGCCAAATTATTTTTTTTAATGATCCCCGTGGCGTTTAAAAGATTTTGCTTCAGCAATTAATTTTATTTCATGTCGATGCCTATTGAATTTCATAAACAGCTTAATTTTAGACGAAATGGCCAGAAAAACATTATTCACTAATATAAGATGAGTTTTTTTTTATTCAATCAGATTTTGTTTGACAAAACTCCCAATCAAAGTGGAATCATCAAGAAGCGAGTTCTAAAAACTGTCAATAAGTTTTTGTGTAAATTCAAATAAAAGACACAATCTGTTGTCGCGCCGAGGCGATCAGGTGGGCACCAAATTGTAATTTCTTGCTCGACCCACTATTTAGTTAGTATAATCGATTCGTTTCATTAAGAAATTAATCAATTTCTATCAATTGAAATAGTTTTGTCGGAAAAGGAGGTAAAATCAAAAACATTTGAAGGTTAAATTACTTTACTTAGATATGAAGAAATTGAATAAAAACCTGACTCGTTTCATCAAAGCGAAAGATAATAAGAAACTCGAATTCAACTTTTATTAAGCTAAGCGCTCAACCATTACAGGTATTTCAAAGAACAAATAGATTATAGCACTCAAAGAACCGGCAATTCTGTTTTAAGAGCGGCAAATGCAAAAATATTACGTATTCAAACAAACCTAATGGGACATTTAGGGGTGGCAGCGAACTGAAACGGCAAAGGCCGGTGCTTTTAAGTGTATAATATTTAATTGTGACGCCCTAGGCGTATAATCTCGCCCGGGATAATAGGTTTCTGTTTCGGGACAACCCTCGGCGACACTGCGCGTGTGATGCCCTGCAGCCACTCTTCACTCAGACAAATCGGATTATGATTGAGTTTTTTTAAACTGACAAATGTTTTCGAAACGAAGTGTCTCACTTGTGATTCCATTTTTAAATGCGACATTAAAACAACGACCGCGCTCTTTTGTTTCTTCCAAATTGGAATTCAGAAATAGGTCATAAATTTGGACACTCAAATCATAAATTGTAAACGAATGCCGAGGATAAAAATTGGATTCCCTGTTGAGAAAATGTTCCATCAAAGTAAGCAAAAAACGCGATTCCGTTTATATCTTTTATATCTCGCAAATTGCAGGAGGCAAGCGTTGCATGAAATTGAATAAGCATATTTCGTAGAACGTCGACGTTTTCGGAGACAATTGCCTTACCTCACCTACTCGTGCCTCTTCACGAACTTTGTCAATTTTCTTAAAATCTTATTACTGCGTCTTCTGTTCTCGAGACGCGTTTTGAGTTTTTATTCAAATTACATTCTAGCGTCTGTCTGTTTCAGAGTCGTCTTCGATACAAGCGCTCACATTAAAAATAATATTATCACAATACAATCTTGAACGTTAAAATCATCTTGATCTATCCTTGAACTAACTTAACTTTTATTATTTACTTATATTTTAATGATAAACCATCAATGACTTAAGTAGAAACATCAAAGCTGAAAGCCAAATTGCATCAGCACTCTACAACTCTAAGTTGATCCAATGCTAGTGCAATTTCACTACTTTGCTGAGAGTTATGGATTTGTATCCCGCAAAATTTGTGTAATAAGTTTTAACGTTCATCAATAATAATTATAATTCAGTCACTAAGGTCGTATAGTTAGAATAGGACTTATCGGAAATAGGTAACGTAATATATTTAGTTTATCCCGACGTTTAGATTTTACCACGACCGTAGTTTACGTCATATACGACCTTTTCGAACATCCTGAACTTGGTATAGTTTATGTTCTACTATCGAACGACATACCGACTGACTCACAACACGAATGTATGCACGAATTTATCTGACGATACGTCGACGCTTACATTTACTGATAACCAGACATGAAATGAAAGCTATCTATCATTTCAGTTGAAAACTGAAAACATGTTTATTCGGTAAGTAGTTCACACGGGCATCTATAGGTAAAAAATCTACCGGTGCTTACCAGTCTTTCTAGATTTGTAAACTCTAAACAATGTGCGAGTTTAATAAAATCTATGGTTTTGGTTTTGGTCATTATTCTAGCGTTTCAACCGCCTCACTTTTGTGGACATATTTTTGGAAAATTGGTGCCGTTCTTAGATATTTGTCAGATGTCCGGTAAACTTAGATACCTAACCAGAAACAATCGAAATCTGCAGCCACTTCAACAAAAATGTGACCACCAAAGTGATACGGAAACGCCCAAATAACCCTTTTGATTACAATTTGATAATGTTTATTGCTGGTGCCAGAAAATGTATGGTTTTGGTTTTGTTGGTCATTATTCTAGCGTTTCAACCGCCTCACTTTTGATGCCGTTCTTGGATATTTGTTAGATGTCCGGTAAACTTAGATACCTAACCAGAAACAATCGAAATCTGCAGCCACTTCTACAAAAATCTGACCACCAAAGTGATACGGAAACGCCCAAATAACCCTTTTAATTACAATTTGATAATGTTTATTGCTAGTGCCAGACTCATTTTTCCTGCCAAGTATGTGGATATTAATTTGCCAAGAGGCACGCTTGGCTCCGTTTGATCCGCGCCTCCGCAGAACACTAATGACATTTTCCGGGACGGCACACTTGTTCAGACAGAGCATGAACTTTAATTTGAAACGGTGGCCCTGTACGTGTTCATATCAATGGCGGAAATATTTGGAATAAGGGTTTTGATTCTGCTGTAGATTTTTTTTCAGTGAACTTATTTAGAAATGGGGTGCTTATTCCGCGTACATAATGGTATTAAGTTTACTTAGCAATCGCAACGATGTTTTTAAAGGATTTTTTTTTATTATTACTTGATTAGTTGACTGTCTCTGATGTTTGTATCGTTACCCCTTTCTTGTTTTAGAGATTTAAGTTTGCTGTGGCGCAATGCTGGGTAGGGCGCTTTCAACGTCGTTTAATGTATTGTTTTATTTGTCATTTGTTTTTAAATGTTTCTAAAAGCGTTGATCAAACTATTTCTATTCTATTCTACTTGACGATTTAAGTAAATGAATTAATCCATATAACTTACAGCTGCAGTGACTATAGTTTAACAAAAATACGTTCTTAAGTAGTTTTACTTAAATTGTATGGACTCAATTCGCTATTAGATCAGAAAACAGATGACATTCCAAAAAAAATTGATGTTTCGTACCCGTTTTTTCCTGCCATAACATAACTAAGAAGGTTAGATGTAATGACAAGTGGAACTAGAATATTCTCAAGTGGCAACCACCACATTAGACATCAATGTCATTGTGTTAGGGAAACTCAGATCAATGTTGCCAATTTCACTCCGACCACCATCCTCATTTCCAAATTCTATCTTGCCATGGTCACTCCAAGTAAAGACTATTAGGTATGACTTAATACTGAAACTTTTTCCTGTCATAAGTAACATTGTTCGTTTGTCAACAGAATCCCTTGCCCAAGAGCTGGAGATGGAGCGCAAGTCCCGGCAGCAAGCCATGGAACGGGACGTAAAGAGCCCTCTCTCCGAGCGCGCCAGCTACTACAAGAACTCAGTTCTGTTCAGCTCAGCCACTTAGCTACCAGACACCGGGGCCGCCGGACCCAAGGAGCATGAGAAACCTGACGAAGCGAGGAAACCCATCATCAGCGTCAAGCCCGAGTTCAGGGAGAAATAGATTCCAAAGAAACATTCTTGGGCACTCCGACGGCTCCCCTTGTTCATGTACATTGAAAATGTTCATCCGTTTTATTATAGTCAAGTTTTTTGGATCTCGATGATGTAAGGTGTCTTGAGATTAAAATTACTGTAAATATCGTTATTGTAAGGTAGATTTCGTGGCGAAGTCGCATGAACTCTTCTTCCATAGTAAAATTTGTAAATATCGCTTTATATTTAACACGTAAGTTTAACTGTTTATCGACGATTCCCATAATTTATTCGTCAAACATTTAATCTTTAACGAGAGTACCTTTTAACTATGCCATATTTATAAATTAAGATTTGATCGGTTTCGTTTTCTCAAGTGGTGTTTACTTTTGATTTGTGATCACATGTTATTAAAGTTACTATTTTACATATCTTAAGCTTTGGACAATTAGACAGTGAATTGGGCTCATTAATTGATCGAAAACGGTGGGAATTGATCAAAGACTGTTTTTCGAGTATTTATCGGCTCATACTGGTTTTGGTCAGATTTATGATTTTAGTTCCTAAACATTTCGTTCCGTAACTAAATATTTTAAGAGGTACCTACACTTGTTTTTTAACATCGACCATGTTTAAAAAATATTGTGATCTTCTATCATGTAATTTCAACTTTAGTGCAATGATTAGATGTAATTAAGCTATATATCTCCATCTTGCGATAGATTCGTTACGTTAGCTGTTTACTACACGTTTATACATTTGAACCTTATGGACTGAACACAAGAGACAGTTTTGCGTACAATGTAACCTAAGTGTTTACTTTAATGTGTGGACGTAGACGCTGTAAAAATAATTATAATTGCTATATCTCATATCCATAACGTATGGGTAGTTATCCTTACAGTAAGCGGTAGTTTTAACATTATATATAAAGTATTAAATAGTGTTATTTATATGCTTAGTTTACGGGACGACTTTGAATGTCTGAAGTAATTTGAATAAGATTTAGAGATTGCATCTGGCGTGTTCTTGGTGCTTTGCTGTTTGTCTTACAGCTGTAGAAAAAAAAACCTTTATAATGTCAAGCAGAGTGAGGGTAGTGACAAAATTGAAGGTTCTGTTGGGACAGGGTGTTCATTTTCGGGAGTCTACCAATCGTGAGTGAACATCAATCTATTATTTGAGTTAAAATAGAGGCTTCAATATTTTCTACGACGAAGCAGAAAAGAAAATGACAGTTTCTTTGATTAATTATTAAACTCTCAAATAACGTCTATTCTGCTAAATCCTGAATTCGCAAATCGTTCCAAACACTCTTAAGCCAGACCCGCCATCTCTTACGTTCGTAACAAAAACTGCTTATTCCCAGCAAAGACAAAGTCAATGCTGCCATGTTTGTGGTTTTTTGCAACACGAGCAATATTTTACGGCAACTACTGTTGTTTTTAAAGTTGCTATATGAGCGGCTCGAGCACAGATAGGAGAATCACTTGATGTGGATTTTTTGGAAACCTTGACGTGTAATTTATAACCTAATTAATGCCTATGACGGATTGGTCGCCTTTGATAACTCGGGACATCCTGTATGTAAGGTAGAAAATGAACATGTTTTTTTATTGTCATTGCTGTTAAAAAGGTTCATTGTATAATGAAAATAGTCAAGCGCCGATGCAGTCGAAGCGCACGCTAGATGCGATATACAGTAATGGGTAACGAGTAAACTTAGTGGTTACTATAAATGTTTAGCAAGCAAGTGAGGATGTCTGGAATGTGTGAATGTGGTACTTTTGTATCTGTTATTTCTTTCACATCCTGTAGATATGACAATACTAACATAGAACAAATTAAGTGTATACAGTATTGTCCAATAATTTCCCGGTCATGAGGCTTTGTATGTAATATGTATTGGTATTTAGTTGTCGAATGCAGAGAGCAAGTGTTATTATTTATTATTTCTATTATAATTATTTTACTTAAAAATTGTGTGTGTGCCTTGTATCGTAGATGAAAATATCAAGATTAAAAAGTAAAAGTATCATTTGTGTTTTCTTGTCATTGTTTTATCAAATAACTTGGACACAACGTGGTTTTAAAAACTTATGAGTCAAAGCCATTTTGAACAAAGTTAGTTTGAACCTTTTAAAACCAAATCCTTATTTCAGTGAAATAGTAGTAATACTTTAACACATTAATTCCGAGACTCTATTTCCGTAAAAATACACCTAAACTTTAAGAAAGACATCCTGAAGTATCTGATTTGCACCCAAAAAAAAAGTTTTCTGGAATTTTGTATGGAAATAACGGCCCGGAATCAATAAGGTGACCGGCTACATTTAACAACCGCTAGTACAACTAGTACTAGTGTAACCTGGCCGTAGAACTTTGGACATGGCTGATTTTCTCGGACTCTTTTTTTATGCGGTGCAAAAATGACCATTTATGAAAAATTTCTTTCAGATATTTCTTTAACAAACCTATAGCACAATTGGATTTGGTACACAATACATAGTGATTTTTGCGGACCATGAGACCAGATAAGGCTTGAAAAGTCAAGTTAAAATTTACCTAAAAACATTAAAAAGTAAATACCGCACAAATACAAAAAAAATATGGTCTAGTTAAATTGTTGGAGGCCAGGATTCTCTCAACAACGACGGTCGGACGGACGAACGAGTGAATGTCGAAGCGGCGAGTTTAAGTAGTCCCGTCAGTTCGAACAAAGCATATTTTAGCGCGTGCATTTTCAATTTAGCAGCATGGTTTCTACCGATGGATCGAACGTATACGGCTGCTTAATTGAAAATGCACGCGCTAAAATGTGTTTTGTTCGCTCTGACGGGACTACTTAAGCTCGCCGCTGCGGTTTCGCTCGTTCGTCCGACCGTCCGTTGTTTTTGAGAGAATCACTACTCAGGTGTAACAGGTCCCGCCGTACCTACTGTAATTAGGTTTTGGCACTGATTTGGCGGAATTTTAATGCCGACCGTAAACACAAATCATGATCAACCTGTAGAGTACAAACTTTGAGCGGGTATCAGTAGATATGCCAAGCAATGGAAAAAATTAAATGTGCCATGGTGATCCACCAACGCATCATTCCTATTTTCTATCTATCTTGTTAAATTAAGTTACGATTGATGAATATTAAGTTATTGCATCATTCTCCAGGAAGTAAACCGCCGCTTGGATTGAAACATAAGTATACCTACTTTTATTTACTTTTTTACCAGGTTAGGGCCCGTATTATAGTCGCTTTAATGGTGGTGGACTAATATAGATAAGGCATCAGTCACTTTCGCACTTACATACTGGTTGGAATGGGACAAATGCTTTATTCACATTAATTATCATTTATTATCACGACCATGATACGCCTAGAGAAAAAACTTACTGATGCAATTATAAAAATTGAAACTAGCCCCAAAAATCAGTGGCACGTAAGCAAAGCGCAAAATAACAACAACCTGTATAGAGGCTATAGGGTGTTTAGCAACCGTAGCCCTTTTAATAGAGTGTTGTCGGTGGCTTAGCTTAGGGTGTCGCCTCGTGATCATAAGGTACCGAGTCTGAACCCCATCGGTGGCCATTAACAAATGCATCTTTTAACTTAAGTTCGTTATATCATGCTCTTAAAGTAGCGAAGAAAATGTTGTGAAAACCTAACCATGCAAACAGCTTAAGATGTAGGTAAGTGCACAAAATATTCTGCAGGGTCGAAGCGTATCCGAAGGGGCCATAATCATGTTTTTCCCTGTTCTGTTTTTTTCTTGTGTTCGTCGAATAAATGTTTCTATTTCTAAATACAGGATAAGATAAAGCAAGCTCCCAAAATCAAGGGCACAAAACAAATGCGTTCTAAAATAGCAACATCCTGTATTAAGGCTATTAGGGGTATAAGGGTGGTTAGTTATCGCAGCCCATAATTATTCGATATGACAAACAAACAAACAACTAGTATCGAATTTTATCGAAACACCTTTCAACGAACACATGCTAATCCAGAATTTTCATTTCATCGAAAGGCATGTCTCGCCGCGTGAATTTTTTTTTTGGGAATTCATAATTCTAACCTAACTTACGTATTAAAAAAAATGTTCAAGATATCCTGAAAACATCATAGTTGCAGCAGAAAAAAACGTTCGATGAAATGAAATTCGGTAAAATGAAACAGTCGATAAAGTAAAATTCTATTAAGTTATGGGTTACCCAAACAAACGTCATGACTTTTAGATATTATTATAATCATAATTAAATTAAAATTTTTTGGACAAAAATTCTATTAACTATGAAAATTAAAAAAAAAAACATTTATAGTGAACATTTTATTCGTGTGGATTATATTTTCAGAAGTAACGTCTGTCTGTCGGTCTGTCCCTATGTATGCTTAGATCTTTAAAACTACGCAACGGATTTTGATGCGAGATAGAGTGATAGAATGATTCAAGGAAGGGGTTCTATGTATAATAAACTCTGTGTTATGTACGGGTGTTACAGAAAACTCACATAAAACAAAGCGAAACAAGGGCGGGTCGCTAGTTTGTTATATTTCTCCTAAGTATATTCATTTCAACTATAATTACTACAACCATGTCGGTTTCCTTCTAAGTAAGTAATTAAACTTCTAGAACGTTACACAATTTCGAAATAACCGTAAAATATGAAAAATCGCCGCAGACAAATTACTTAAAGCAATTTAATCTAAAGAATGAAACAACCGTAACATAAACTTGCAAACGGCGGCCATTATACACAAAAGTTTGACGCCCCATCGCCATTTTAAATCCTGTAGAATCGGAAAAGTTGATATTTACTGCTAATAGTTTTCCGATGAGCACCAGGTTTGGGATGCAATTTTATTTTGTCCATATGAATGATTTTTATTTTGCCCCCCGGGTCGGTCGAATGAGCGTCCCCTTTCTGATTTTGGACACGGCAATCGTTGCCCCTTGTCGAGGTACTGCGGGAAAACGTTGACCAAATCGTCTTCGGTTGGTTTAAGATGGGAATTGGAATTTACAATTAAAGCCTGGAGGGGATGTTAGTTTTGCGTATTTATAGTACGTTTGTTATGATGTTTTTAGGGTTCCGCAACTTGAAAGGAAAAAGCGGAACCCTTATAGGATCACTTTGTTGTCCGTCCGTCCGTCTGTCATGCATGACCCTTTTTCTCAAGAACGCGTGAAGTTATCAAGCTGAAATTTATATCAAATACTCAAATCTACTTTCTATTGGAGCTACGAAAAATCAAACTTCTAAGCCAACACAATCAAGAGATACAGCCGTTTATGCCGCAAATTTTCGAAACTCGCAAGGGAATCAAAACCTACAGGGTACTTCCCGTGAACTCAGAATATTGAAATTTGGTACGAAACAACGTCTCATAGCAAAGATAAAGCAAAAACTGTGACAACCAAATATTTTTAGTTACTTCTTATAATAAAAATATTTCTAATAATTTTACAGTTACTAATGAACGCGTAGAGGTATTAAATTGAAATTCATATCAAGGTTTGCACGGAACCCTCGGTGCGCGAGTCCGAATCGCACTTGGCTGGTTTTTTTTATATAGGGTGAGACTGTACTCAACCAGCAAAGCTTTAACAACATAACATTTCATTACGTACAAATATGGATGAATAGTCACAACAAGGCGTTAATACCTGCTAAATTCGTAATTAAACCTCAACATACCTAACCAAAACACGCTGTATAATGAATCTATAAATTACGTAATGTGTATTCTATTAGGGTATCGTTTCGGAGACGTCTCCTAGTTAATACTCGTCGGAGTTAATATTGCGCGCATAAATATCGTCGCACACGACAGCTCCATGCCACTCTAGTCTCTATTGAAGTATGGCACTGTACAGGATGATCTTACGAAACAACAGTGAAAATGTGCGGTAGAAATCTAGATTACGGTTTAAGTAGGTTATGATAGGGTTTCTGTAATTTTGTACTGCAAAATGAATGAATAGCTCGTTTACAATTAAGAAAGAGGTAACTTTAATGTTTTATATTTAATGTTTAAAAAAGGCTTCTGTAGTTTTGAAATGGATTTGAATGCTGTTATTCATTTTCTGAATATTAAATTTAAATACAGTTTCCGTAAAATGGTAAAGCTTTAATTTTTTTTGAGCCTAATAGTTATAATATTTGTCTCAAACACAAATCGATCTAACCATTAAGTTTCTAAGTACACATTAACTGAACTAAATAATCCATATTAACGTACGTAACGTACATTTTAATAAAGACATTCTTCTTTAAAAGAATAATGTATTTATATTCTTTACTATGAGATTTACATCCTCCTTCTATTTTAATAAAAGCTGCCTATTATCTACTATTTATACTAATAATTCAACGTGAATATCTTTGCCAGTAAAATAAGTTCACTTTAGTACAAACAGATACCTATATCAATTTTTTCACCTTATTGCATTAATAAGGTCTATAAACTAACATCTCTCTGTAGTCCGTTTTCAGAGCACCCTGTGAACACGCACGCGGACGCACCTGGCGAGGACGCGTAATTTTCGCTCTGCTCTCGCGGATTAGTTTTTCCTCCGTAATTAAATAACTTTGAGTTATGTTGCGTGATGTATGCCCGCGTTTATTGTCCCGCGAGTTTTGGCCGTATTGTCAATGACGTAATTAAAGAGCAGTTTAGAATACACCATGTATATTACATCTCACGACTGCAATTTGAATTGGTTTAAGGGAAAATATTAGATTTTTTCTTTAAAAACACTCTTTGGTTAAAACGCTTAAGACACTCAGCTAAAATTGACTAAGTATATAAGTTTTAGTTTGTAACTGTTTCCTTGCATTTTTTTTGTTTTCAATAGACTTCATAATATCGCTCATTGAATACAAAACGGACACATTTCAAAATAATTTGCTTTTGCATTAAAAATCTTTCCATCTGCAGTGGGACACTAACACAGGCTAAAAACAGCTGTTGTTATTTTAAGCTTACCATTAAATTATACAAAAACATCAAACTTCACCTGTCAGATTGAAATTTCTTCTCGAAAATCTTTATTCATTTCCAAGGCGATTGTGAATCAATTGTTGCGACACTTGGTTATAAAAACAACGAACCCTTCCCCGAATGGGGTTCTAGCGATTTGCATAAGGAATTAATGAAATAACAAACGAAATACACTTAGCCTGAGGTAATACGGAAGTGTTTTACCAGTGGTAGGGTTTTACTTCTCATCTTGTTTTTTTTTTTTTAGAAATATCAGTTGGGTGAGGATCAAAAAGTTGGACTACAGTTAAGCGCAGTTAACCATACAAACGACGAAGACGAAAAGAGTTCCGTTGTGCAATGAAAAGTATCCCTAGAATTGTATGGCTATTTTTTTTTTAAATTACATAATGTTGTTAAATGTTATAAATTAAAACGTTCTAATTTTCTGGACAAACTGACTGCTAGCATATTTAAATTAGATTCAAACGTTTCTAGGAACACATAATACCAGTATTTAAGAAATTAATAATTATGGCAAACACTTATTATAACTTGTGAACTTATGGCAAAAGTAAATAAACCGTAAGGGATCGTTGAACTAAACGGCAACAGTTAACTGGCAACGACAGGCTCGGTCCAAGTCACAAATTCGCATTAAGAAGGGCAGATAAACTTCGCTTTTAAGCCGTAAGCCCGACTCCTACAAATCCAATTGGTCTTATAATAGGGTGCAATGTTCTTGTAGGTAAATATACTCATTTATTTAGCTATAATATTACTGTTGTTACATATTTGGTACAAATATAACACTGTTTATTTCTTATTAAGCCAATACATAAATTGAAAGAAATAAAATTGGCAATATTGTTTACACTTATAATGACATTGCAATTTATTTAAGAAAACTGACAAGGTAGAGAATCCGAATAGGAGAAAAACGTTTGCACATTCCACTTTCGACTAGTATGTTAGTTATATCTATTATACAAGCAATTACATTTTTTTTTAAATATATAAGTAAAAACCACCGCGTTAAAAACCACTTCACGCCAGGAATCCTATAAACGCATACTTATTAAAATACTGCACAAACCAAGATTAGACTGAGGTACTCAAATCCAACTCCTCGATAAATAAAATGGCGTCTGTCGAAGGCAGAGACAATAATAAATCGTAATTACAATTTAAAATGAGCGGGCGTCGCCGAGGGAGGGGTGGGGAGGGGCCTCGCACGCCACCTCCATGTGCAGTTTTTGCGTTTGCAGGTAATTACTGCTACGTTACTGCGTATTAGGTTACTGCATTTTAAATTCATAGGGCTATCGATATGAGAAAGTTTTCTAAATTACTTCAGGACACGTTCAGTGCCGTATTATTTAAATTGAAAATAAAATTCAAGTTCGCGTTTACGTGAACGTGATAGCAATATTAACTGTTGTATAATCTTAATTTAATAGTCCAATATGTGACATACATACATACACATACATAAACTCACGCCTTCATTCCCAGAGTGGGGTAGGCAGAGCTACAGAATTACCAACAACTCTAAAACTTGTTGATAATTCTGTAACCACATTTTGCACACTTAAGCTAGGATGTTTACCAGTGTATTAGTGACAGGTTGCAAGCCCATCGCCTAACAGTACTAAGTATTCGCCTTTATTCCCTTAGCCGTCTCTTACGACATCCACGGGAAGATATGGAGTGGCACTATTCTAACCCGGCAACCACACGGGGCAATATGTGACAGTGACATAATAATTATATTATGTTTTCTCAAATGTCTTACTTCTTTCCGTATAACCTTATCAATATTGTGTTTTAATTATGCTCTTCTTTTTTCTATAAGTTCATAAATTTTGTCAGTCAAGAAAGATAAATAAATACCGACAGCTGTGTTTTAATGAAAGTTCGTCATTAAACTATTACTAACTAACTATTGTTTTCTAAATTCCCGCAGTGTTTGGTGGTACCTATAGTAAACCTTTTTTTATATACATAAATAAGCAATATTAAACCAATTCACTTAATCCCAAATTATGCTCTGGAGCTCTACAAACTAATAAAAATTAATTCACCAAAAACATCCAAGACTTTAAAACGAATATTTGTGCTCTTTACACTATGATTTGCCCTTACCGGGAATACAACCTGAGACCACTGACTTCGTAGGCAGAGTCACTACCGCCAAACTGTCGTCAGTACTATAACAACTTAACAACAGTATGTATGAGTATAGATGTAGATGTATATGATATGGAAAGTATTGGACCGTAATTATATTTCCATCTGAAATAATGAGACAATGAAGCAAATTTTCAAGTGTCGATCACCCGACATACTCATATCAACCGCATGGGACGAGGCCATTAAAAACACGCAATGTACTCGTACCTATCCATACGTTACATTTCCAAGAAAATGATTTCATAGGTACTATAAATCACAATAAACACAAATTAAAGTCATCGATTGATTTAATAAAAGCTAGAAAGTTAATCATAATCCTTTATGTAGGTTACCACACATTAAAATATAAACTGTGATTATCTTGTAAAAGGACTAACGTTACATTAAAAATAAAAAGACAGTCCTTTTTTCTACCACAGAGAAAAACTGAAATGAATATCTATACCTCCTTAGCAATTTGAAAGACGTTAAAACCGATCTTTTGTTCGAAATATGAAACGTATCGAATACCTATTTAATAAATTATACGTTACAAACCTTCACTTGGTTTAGTATTCCAATCCCCAATATATTTTTTTTTATATAAGAGTTTATACTTAGCACCGTTCAGTTAAACTGCTAACGTGGTTCCGTAAGTTTTATGATGGTTAGCATTTTTAACCTCCGACGTGAAAAAGGAAGATATTATAACTTTAAAATGTGTATCTGTCCGTCTGTGGATAATTTGCTTCGATTTACAAAATATATAATTAATGTAGAGAGATATTTTGAATCCTTAGATTCATAGATACGGCTGGCCTTTTGCCTAACCTACTCACAATCGCTACCGACTTCAAAGCGGAACAATTGTTTTCATTTTGTATGCAGACTTGCCTTTAAACTGTCAAAATGAAAACGATAGCGATTGCGAGTGCGTTAGGAAATAGGCCTGCAGATCTAAAGGGAATGTCTCTCGGAATCTCTAATAGCGTATATCCCAACGCATAGTTTGTTCGAATCATCATTTGACAATAAATGCTTATGTTATCTTATTTTATTTTTATCTTGCACTTTTTAAGTTTGCCAAAACTACTTGCGGATGTACTTAGGTGTAAATATCTTTAGGATAAACGAAAATTCGTAAAAACGATACATTAGGACAAATGACGATGAGAATTCCGTGCCTGGCGTGAATACGTTGATATGTCTAAAACGGCAATTTTACAGGGCGCCAATTTTAAGGTTTGACATTTTCTGGTAAATCGCTGTTTGATTGTAACTTTGATGTAAAACTTGATTTATCCATAATTTTCTGCATACTTTTGAATGATTAGAAGATTTTTGTGAGATTCCTCTTAGTTTGATTAATATTAGACTTATCAACTTACGTCTCATCGAGTTATCAACGTATTCACCATACAAAGAGGGGAAAATTGACGTTTCGAGAAAGAAAAAAAATCGTGAAAAATACATTTCATGTTATTATACTTCACAAAAGTTTTGTTAAATACAACTTTTTATTATCTTTCAAGTGAAAATGAGTGATTTAAAGAATTATGTCTAGTTTTAATAATAATAGACATATCAACTGGTTCACCGACGAGAGCGACGAGTTATCAACAAATTCACAGTATTAGTAAGAAAAAAGTAAGAAATAAAACAGCTGTTTTTTTAATATTTTTTTAATTAAAGAAACTAAAATCATCATATAATATAATTTTCGGAGTCATTCCAGGAATTTTACTCTTCTACATCCTCCAAATCTGGGTTTATCTCGTCAATATCCGGGTCAGCTGAGGCACAGTTTACCGTTTTTATTTGCAAATATTGCAAGAATTGGGGTCCTGACGTATTGTGATAGTTAGAGTCCACGTATAATATTTAAAAAAAAATGCTATTACGCACGATAGGGCGTAATGGTAAAAAAAGGCCCACGGGTATTATTTTGGATTAACGGTCGATTTTTCTAGCATGTTAGGACACTATTTACGAGCAAGTGTGATGAAAATAATATTAAGTGCCCGCCTACTACACGTCCATTTATGTATAATATCCAGTGCCTGGTATTACTCGTATTCAACTTGGATGTAGGGATAGACACACATAATTATACAGACGACCCAAAGCAAAATACAACATTCGAATCGAAATTTAGATCTAGCTTTGCACTAAACAAAGGTAACTGCTGAGGTGGGACAGTACATTTTATAATTTAGTATTAGAAAACGAGCGATAGGAAAACCACTATCAATATGCGTGTTACAGTTACGGTTAACTTATTGAAAATAATAATTAATACACCAACAAACAAAAAACAAATAAAGTCGTAAAGAGTGTCTCGTAACCCAAATTCTTAGTCCTTCTGTTAATTTGTAACAAATACGTAATTTGTAATACAAGTACGTTTCAACATCATCAAAATACATTTAATTAAACCCCATAACTTTCTAAAATCCTAGAAGCGAGCTACGATCGCTACCCTTTATAGGGCAATTTTAAAACCTGGTACTAAAAATGACCACTTACAACTAATACTTTTTGTATTTGTTATTGAAAGGATTTTGTGTGAAATACGAGGAATCTAATGAGGCTAGAATTCAGGTTTACGAGTATTTTTACTTTTGCCCTATAAAGGGTTAAAGTAGAAGTTAAATCACCTATTTAACTCAGAAGCACTAATCAGGCGAACTCCTATAAAACCGAGAAGTTAGATTTATGTAAGTTTCAAGACCACTTCGTGCTTGTTTTGCATATACTCGATAATTCCTATAGGACCTATGGGAAAGCTTAGTCCAGCTTCAACACTATTCAATTTAATAAAAAGCCGATCTTTTTTAATGACAAGATAAATACGTATTTACAATTTATAACTTACATTTTAACAACTTCATTCTATTCTAAATCTTTTATACCTAGGAAAGGCCTCAAAGATACTGGCAGCATTTACTCGCTGGATGGTTAAAATAATGCGTTGAACGAGGAAACTGCCACCTTCTCAACGCCGAATGAAATGAACATATCTTATTTATATTTAAGGCATTCTCTACTAGTCCACCAACTGGCCAAGACCACTACATTGGCCAACCTTTAAGCTTTCAGCTAGTTCAGCTGCCGCACCAGCCCTATTAGAGGTCCGGTGGAGATGTGACTGGGCTAGCATGTCTACTCAGGTTGCATCTCACACTAGCAACCGTCCCATATTCTGCACGGAACCAAGGGCATTTTGTCAGGTATTTTGCCATCATATCTACAAATGCCGGTCGGGTCTAAAAGGGCCGGCACGTTTATTGAGGCAGGAGACCGGCGGATGATGTCATTTAGTCCGGGGGTTCTTGAAAACAACAGGCGTTACATTGTCATATCGGTTGCTGTCGCACATAATCTGGTTTTCACAGAATACCAGCGTCGCAGCACTAACAAGTTAAGTGTCGCAACACAATGCTGAACGCACCTTTAAATGTTAAGATAAATTAGTGATTAAATTGTTAATAAATTAGTGAAATTATTTTAAAATAATGATAATAAACAGAGACAACACTTTTATTGGAATTAGTAAACATATTCTTACTTTGTTTCCCAGATATTGCATTATTATCTGAAAATATACAAGTATACTGGTTTGTTCCCTTGATTAAAAACATTGATAACTATACACGTCAAGGTTTCAGGTACTGATTTTAATTATTTGTCTGTTAATATCTTAAGATATTCTGGAGAATTAAAATATTTTTAAAACATAAGTTGAGCTATCGTATTATTGTGTTGGTTCATAATTCTTTGACGTAAGTTTCCATGTTGAGATATCTCATGATGCACTTGTTTGATTTACTCTACGTAAGTTGATAACTTGGTGGCCAGTAGTACAAATTGAGATGTCATATAACGCACTTAGATATATTACCTGTACCTAAATTGATAACTCGGTGAATAGTCGTACACATTGAGATGTGAGACGAGACAAATCGATGGGCAGTAATATAAGTTGAGATATCACATTATGCACTTAGTTTTGGTTACTGTACGAAATTTGATAACTCGATGGAAAGTTGTACAAGTTGAGATGTCACATTACGCACTTCGTTTTAGTTACTGTGCGTTAGTTGATAACTCGATATATTTGATTTGTTTGATTGATATGTCGTTATGTTAAAAAAAGTACGTTATTACTGTAATCGAGAGTAAATTGATAAAATTATTTATAAATCTATGCACACAATGTGATGTGTAATATGTCTTTTTATCCACAATAACTTACCAAAAGTATAGTTATCAATGTATGAACAATGGCCATAAGTCAAAAAGTAAGTAAGATAAAAATATGAAAAAAAATACCAATATAGAAAAAAAAATAACAAAGCGTTTAAAGGAATAAAAAAAAAACGTACATGTCGAGATATCAACGTCTTCACGCCAGCCACGGAGATATTCCAAACTCAGGTCAAAGCAGTCGGGTAAAAATGTTGGAATTTTGGACACAGCGTTTAAAAGATGATTAGCCGTTATGGAACTCTAAAGTATTATAATGGCTGGATACCCAAAGATCATAATCGGGAAGGTCCGAGTTTGGGCTAAAACAAAAAGAAACCTGCATATTAATGATTATTATGGATGTAAATGGTTTACATCGAACTCTGTTATTTTATTTAAAGACTTGATATGTAATTTGGAACAAGAAATTAACGTTTGACATAAGCAAAGTTTATATTTTCTGTATCTGTCATCTTTAGCTAATACTTACTAGTTTTTATACACGCTCGTATTATTCATATATCGCTATTTCCTCGAGAACGGTTCCATTTTTCAGAAATAAAAATATGCTTAATGTATACTTTGCCTTTATTTGTCATTATGACATTTGAATACAATGCAACAGGCAGTCTAACGGCTAAAAAAAGATCTCTTTAAGGCAACTAAAATAGGTTAATTGAGCGTTTATGAATAAGAGCGTTAATCTTTGCTCAATTTCACGTCAGTTTAGGCGTTGAACCATAAAAAAGATATCAACAAACAAACACCCTTTAGGATCTTTATGAAAATAAATAATATTGCTCAAAATATACAATGATACTAGTAGGTACAGATATATAGGTACAGATGGCACTCTTTCAAAAAAACCGCCTTTAGTTAAGTCGAACGTACCTACTCTGTGCTTCTCTTTCTATCACATAAACGTTCACACGTATATTTTCATTCGCACCGAAGCAAGCCTATTCGTAAGGCACATCTAGACCATACAAGCCGTCATTAATAACAATTTTGACATCGCCTCCCATCTTTGCTCTCGCTTCTTTGATCGCTACCACCGTCTTATCCTTTAACCTCCTGCTAAGCAGCAGTGTTCACATTGTTGTGTTCCGGTGTGTGGCTAAAACAACCGGTAAAATTACTAGCATAGAGAAATTCCATCTTGGCCTCCAGATTTAGCAACGCATTTGGAATATTATAGGGGCAGACTCGTGGTCACACCAGATTGTCACACCACTGCTTTTCGCTTTGGTCGGAAATTCGACAGAAATCATTCTTATTTCGCAAAAGTAGGTATGTTAAGTTCGTTAGGTATCTTTAGATGCCCGAAGGGCAAATCGCTCAGAAATAGGAGCCCTGCCTCAGGCAGGGCTCCGTCGAATAGTAGTGGTGTGACGACCTGGTGTGACCACGAGTCTGCACCCAATTTTATGATTGAAGTCTTCAGATTATTGTCTTGAGAATTCAAATGTCTATGGGTCCCAGATCCCACTTACTTTCAGCTGGGCTGTGTGGTCGTGTGCGCTAATAAAAAAAACTTCGGGAGCTAGCAAGGTTCACTGTTGAAGGACAAGTCACAGAGGGCATACTCATTCTCATCCTCATTATTATTCTAAACTCATAATAAATATGTAAAAAAGGTTTAATGTATAAGTACTTACTGTCATTGTTGTCATAATTGATTCACATGCTAATTAAGGCAACCAATAGACATTTGCAGTTATTAGCAAATTAAAAAATTACCCGTAGAACCTCGTATGATAATAGCACGGTTTTTTAATTTCACTGTACTTCCTCTTTTCAAGAGATTATGCATTGAGATTAAGTATTAATTAGTTTATTTATATTAAGTATAGCATAATAAGAATGTTGATACAAATCACTTGTAGTACCAATAACTTTATTCTAAGTGTAATGAATAGGATTAGGATTTTGGTGGCATACCGTGGTTATAGAATCCATGGAGTCGCTATTTGCTAATTATTATAACACATATTATACCTCTTTCATTATATTTATGCCAATTCTTGCAATTCACTACATTACTATGTGATAATATTAGGTCCTTACCTATGAAATTGGCGTTTCAATGAAGAATTTTATGAAAACGGTGGTTTTCATACATTTAATTTTGCGGATTATTTAGTAACGACAAATGCAAACCAAACAAACTTCTGGCAGGAATATTGGACACTTCTAAGCTATATTATACATATCTTAATTACTTAATAATAGTTAATTTCATAAAACTCTGCGTAATTGAAACACTTGAACTCGCAGCACATGACCTTTGTAACATAATGTATTAATGAAAATTTAAAAGAATTTGCTAGTTAAAATTGAAATGAATAAATTCCGTATAAAATAAAACACGTTAAAAAAACGTCAATTTCATAGGTAAGGACCCAATCACCGGATATTATAGAATAAGTACCGATTTGAAGAAATGATTTAAATAAAAAATGGCAATAAATTCCATGTCTAGTTCTACACAATTCGGGTTATTTCCACCTGTTACCACCAATTTGTTACCACTGGTAATAGCTGGGATTTTTTTGTAACAAGTGGTAATATGTTCCCCATTTGTTACTACTAAAATATTTGGTGGTAACTACTGGGGAAAAAACCCAGTTGTTACCACCAATTAGTTTAGTGGTAACAGCAGGGAATTTTGATTCCCAGTAGTTACCAGTGGTAGGAGGTGGGGAAAAAATCCCAGCTGTTACCAATGGTAACCAAATGGTGGTAACAGGTGGGAATAACCCCACAATTCCCAGTATTCCCGTTGCTTGTTATTTACGTTTCAACTCTGTACTAAAATAACTTGATATGAGTAGGTAGTTTAATAAAGATTTGCATTAAAAGTAGTGCTATTCTAAAGTTAGAAGTACCTGCCTCTAATTGATCTAGAAATAATCAGTTATACCGGGAAGATTAAATATAAAATATAAAAGTATTACACAGTAGCTTGGCTCTTTGAAGCCTTTGTACCTACTTTAATAAGAAAACGCCGAGAGCACAAGTAATTATCTAAGATAATCTATATAATATTCATGTTTTACTATATGAGCAAACCTTATTGACTGCTGTTTCTTTTTTTAGGATTCAAAGTAAAACTAGGAACCGTTTTGGTTTCGCCATGTCTGTCAGTGCGTTTGTATGCAGTTTAACTCAGAGACTCTTGCAAGACAAAGCTTTAATTTGGCATAGTTATATATGTACATTTAAATTACGCTGGCAGAACTGTAAAAAAACATCGTAATTTTAAAAACGGCTTACCCTATATTTTTGAACGAAGACAAGAACCATTTTAATTGAAATAGATTTATTTTAAAAAACCACGTGCAAATAGGTCCTGTTTGGGACGTCAGATGCCACAAACAGACATACACACATTAAACATATTACATGACTGCTCTATTTATCGGAGGTTCAAACTGGTTCAAACTGGATTTGCAAGATTTAAAATAAACACGCTGACAATAATAAAACTGGCTACGCGTTTGAAAATACGGTCGCTTTTCAACCTGCAACGTTTTCATATTGCAATACCGTTGCGATGCAACCACATGCCACTACTCACAAATTGAATTACAAAATATTGAACCTAAGCACTACCACGATATTCTCTAACATACTTAACGACTAGGGGGTCGTCGACGACTTAAAAGGCTATTAACCAGAACTTTTGTTGCCCAAGTATTTTTCATTTTTATTTTTGGGTTTGCGTTTGACCTCAGTCTCACCTGATGTTAAGTGACGACGAGGTACACACTTACCCAAAAAATTTGTTTCTGACACAGAAATCCATTTTTGGAACAAGCTTTTGTTGCCGACTGTACGTTTTTTGAACATCTGTCACGTTTGTCAAAACGATTTTAACGAGCCGTAACACACCGGTTTATCATGTGTAATTTAGGAGTTCCTAAGGTCAATGTACGTCTCCATCATCAGACCACCTCGATGGTGCTATATTATTGTATTGTCATTAGAACTAAAGGTGCATGCAGATTTTCAGCTTTATCTAACACCAGGAAGTCGGTCTTTAACTTGCAACATTTGACCCGCACATACATATATTGCAAGTTAAATAAAAGCTTCTTAAAGGCATATTTATTAATCTATTAGCATTGCATATTCTACGTTGAGACAGTGGAACAGACACATGTAAAAGAGCCCGTGCGGCCTAGTTCCGTCATAATCATCATGGTAGCAGAAAGACGTCGATTGCTGTACATAGGTAGGTCTTCCCCAAACCACAGCACCATGATCGGTCCTGTGGCACCAGCCTCCAGCTGTTTCTTCCGACCCATATCAGACCTCATGGGAGGCCACCTTAGATCTTCTAAGGCATCGTAGCTCCCAAAACGTGGTTTCATCTGATGATTCCAACGGAAGACCAGCGCTGACTTTAATACCAGCATTACGCTGAGTTGGGACCATTCCTTCGCTACTTTCTTCTTACGTATTAATCTATTCTTTGTTATGTATGACACCATTTTATTTTCTTTCTTTCTTTGTGAAAATAGCCCGAGCGGCCATCCATCATCATCATCATGGTAGCAGAAGCATCCTCCATTTCTGCACATAGGTCTTCCCCAAACCACTCCACCATGATCAGTCCTTTGGTACCAGCATCCAGCTTATTTTGCGACACATATCAGACCTCATGGGAGGCCAGCTTAGACCTTCTAAGCCATCGTAGCTCCCGAAACGTGGTTTCACCAGATGGTTCCAACGGAACACCAGCGCTGACTTTAATACCAGCATCACGCTGAGTTGGGACCATTTCGTGGCTAGTTTCTTCTTACGTATTAATCTGTTCTTTGTTATGTATGTCACAATTTACGTAAGGACGAAGTTACGACGTAAACGGTGGGCTGATATATGGTATCTAAGAGATAATCTGATGATGGAGTTGGAAGGTGGCGACAGGATCTGTGCTATTCTTTACGTTGTATAAGGACTCATTACTTTGATCTTGATAAGCAGGTAAATATTTTGATAGAAAAGTACAGTGGGCAACAAAGCTCTTTTTTGACAGTTTTTCTTTATAAAGTCGTTAACTAACGGTCAGCGACAGCAATACAGAATACCACACGTGACTGCTCTTGGAACGAACAATGCCGGTTTGTTTGGCCGGTTTGTCGTTTTAGTCGCAGCAACGTCGAATGCCGAATTAATATATTCTTTGCCAAGCGCTACGATATGGGTCCATTTTGTAACAGTATCAGCGAGTTTGGTATCGAATGTGTTAATATAACTGAATTTTGAAAGCATTGGGAGCTAATGTTGGAAGTGTAAAGCTAATGCTTGCTTAGGGTACGAAAATGTTTTGAATTTTCTATTCCAGTGTATTGTTGGAATGAATTTGTAATCAAAGCCTCTATTATTTTACTGGGTAAAATGTATGTATGTAAACACTTTATTGTACAAACAAGAGATAACTATTATAAAATAGACAAACATATAACAGGGATGTACAAAGGCGAACTTATCCCTTTAAGGGATCTCTTCCAGTTAACCTTTGAGCTATTGGGAAATAATTAATTTACAACGAATAGCCAAATAAGTACAACACTAAAAGTAATTTCTATAAATATCAATAGCTTAAGTACATAAACATTTAATGTTTTCAATATAATAAATAAATATACAAAATAAGTAGAAAAAAAATCGTATTGCCTTTTAAATGTTATTGTATTATTTACGTTATGATTAGGGTTTGCAAGATCCGTTGAATTTTCCGGATCCGGATAATTCGGATCTGGGTACTTGACGGATCCGGATATCCGGATATTTCGGATAATAACGGATCCTGGTTTTAAATGAAATATACTTTGATTTATAATAAGATTTATTAAAGTTTTAAAGACGCACGTAGATTTTGAACATAAAATCACAAGGCTATTTGCAAAAATAGATGCCTACTTATTATTAAAATGTTGAGTAATCATTTAATTAACAATACTCTTAGGGACAAATAATTATCGTCTGTTTCTTTCTGTTGTTTTAAATCTATTTTATGGATTATAGTAAGATGCTTGTGAAGGGGTAAACAACCGTGTCAGGCGGTCCTTTAATCGGCTAGATTTAGCTTTAGCTTTAGCTAGCTAGATATCTTCTGTTAAATGTGCCGCTCGCTACTGAGTGCCGCGACTGCCGCGAGAAAACGATCTAAATTATGGAGATTTGTAATGACTAAAACAATGTACGACATGAATTTAGTTGATGGGTGTTATTGTAAATCAGACACATACACATAAATATGCATTTAAATAAGAACACTATAGATAGACTGGTATACATATACATTAGTCACGACTTCATGGTTTATTTTAATTTTATTGCAAATTTCAAAGTCGTCTCATAATATCCGTAGGATCCGAAATATCCGGATCCAAGGGGCCGTCGGATCCGGATCCAATTTTCGACAGATATCCGGATAATTCGGGTATCCGGGTATCCGGATTGCAAACCCTAGTTATGATAGCTCTTATTTACTTGACAGTAATGACGGCCGCGTTAAAAATATGATAAGACGTCAAAGTTAATATGGTTTTATCCAAAGAGGCTGTTTCAGAGCATTTAATTTACGGTTTCATACACAGTTTTGCTGCCTAGATGTAATATAAGAAACCAGCGAAGTGCAAATCAAACGCGAGCATCGAAGATTACGTACTTATTTAAATTTGATTTAGTTGAAATTATTAGATCGTGTAAACTCAGTTGAACGGCATGTCAAATTGAACTAAAATCTTGCAGTTATAATGGAATAACAATTGCATCGTTATAATTGAATAAGTATTTTCATTATAAAATATCATAAGACATCTTATATATATGGGATATTTTATTTTCTTCCTGTTTCTCTCTTGTATGTACTATTTGTTATTTTCTGAAATTTTGATAATTTGTCTATCTTTCGGTATGGTCCTTGCTTATTTTACTCCAAGGTTAACTGGAAGAGATCCCTATGGGATAAGTTTGCGTATGTACATTATTTATATTGATGCAAACATGTCTTGTAATTGTTTATGCGTGCAATAAAGAGTTTACATACATAAGTACATCTTTAAAAAAATACTCACTGTTGGGTTTCTTGCATTGATGGTAGATTTCTGTCGTGTCAAAGTGCCCGCTCGTACGGCCTACTTACTAAATAGACATCTTCAATCTTTTTTAATCAACGCATTTTGCTTTTCAACTTAAAACGAGCATCATAAAAACTGGCAACACTGAAACAGCCGCCATGACATTTCGAAGTGAAATAATTAAAAAAGCAAAACAAGGAACACTCGTCGACCAATTGCATTTGTGGCGTCGCGTGCGAGCTTGCATTAACCCGCCCTTCTGGGCCGTACGCCAGGACGGTATTACATATCCTTATTACTAGTTCAATTCCCTTGGGAAATGTTTAATTTTTTCTACTGAAATGTGAAGTGAGATTTTTTGAGGACATTACGACCAATTTTTGCAAAGAATTCGGTCATAAGCGCAAAGCAACTGTTAGTCACTGGCACATCAATTGACTTTTCGTATCACGTCATCTACCAGTGACGCGATTGGTTTAAAAACGTATCGAAGAGAAACGCTAGCTAGCGTAGTGCATCTTGTTTGGGCCCTCAGTTGCATTCGCTGCTAACGTTTCTGTTTTTTATCGACTCGAAATGTATCGAGTTGATATAGCGATCCACGCGATTTTCGAAAACAGCTAAGTTAGCTTTACGCATATTCAACAGGCCCCCAGGATTGTTGACAGTGTGCATTAGAAACGAAACCTGGTAAACAATAAATACACGTCAAGGATGCGTTGGTATATTCAAAATCATGGATCGAGTTGCGAGATCTCGTTAAAATTAGACATTTGCTACGTACAAAACGTGTAAAATTTTAACAAGACGTCACAACTCTATCCACGGTTTTGAGTAAAGGAATGCACCATTAATCTATTCAAGATCCAGGCAGTGAAAAACAAGGTTCAGGCACATACCTCATAATTCTGAAACTTTCACTACATTTAAACAGTTTGTTGGTTCCAGAAGTTATTTAGTAGCTTGTGGCAATGTCGTATTAGAGCTGATTTACAATTAGAAAAGTATTCTACAACACCTAACTCCTATGGAAATCCATCTTATCCAGAGTTTAAATAAATAGGAATTACGATAGCAATATCAAACCACATTGGACTTTACCTAATTAAGTATTCCAACGGGCAGTATGGTGGCGACATGTCGTCTTATCTGAAAACCTATTTATTATATAAAGCAATCTACATTACAGGGGCCTTAATAAATACAAGAAAAAATACCATTAGCTTAAAAACAAATTTACGGCAACAATTTATGCATTAAGCATTTTACGATTACTTGAAAAAATTATGTGGATACAAGATGGCTGAAGAAGCAATTATGAAGCTCAAGCACTTATTACGGGAGTGGATAATTAGATTAGAAAAGTATTGGTTGGTGGAATCGGTTAATAACTAAGCGATATAAATAGCAAGCTTAGAAAACTCGACTCTCTGTATAGAATATGAATTCTAAATACTGCAGCATCAGAACAGGAGTTTTAACTTGAAATTTAAAGTCCAGTTCAACTTTAGATTTTTCTTAAAATCGTAAATGTATGGTCCGAGGACAAAAGATGTATTCCCTCTATTATGAAATCTAGTTTTTCCGCGCGACTTCATCCAAGTGATGATGATGATGATGATGATGAAGTATAGTGTTCCTCCAAGTACGACTTTTATCACTATTCTCTCGGGACTGTCCAATTTTACGGGATAAAAAGTAGCCATTTCAGTCTCTACAGAGGAACAAAGTAAGTATCATACATAAACACATACAAGACAATGGCAGTAAGAAACAGGCAAGGATCAATGTTGGTCACTTGTTTCGTAATAACTATAGATACCATAGATTTTTCAAATAAATAAATATAGTTTTAAATCGACTAGGTACCTCTGTTTCTAAAGATCCTTTCTTTCTCGGCGGCTTTAAATAATATTTACTGTGAGAATTACATACATACAAATATACCTTCACGCCTGTTATCCCAGAGTGGGGTAGGCACAGCTACAAAATTACCTAAAGCTTTAAAAATTTTTGATAATTCAGTAACCACATTTTGCACAAAAGGTTAAGGTAAGGTTAAGATGTTTACCAGCGTATTAGTGACAGAGTGCAAGCCCATCGCCTAACAGTGCTACAAGCCTTTATTCCCTTGGTCGCCTCTTACGACGTCCATGGGAAGACATCGAGTGGCGCTATTCTAACCTGGCAACCACACGGAGGAACTGGTTCACTTACATCATATACACATACATACTTAGGTACTATTACCATGTTTGTAACATTAAATATATTTAAAAAATACGTACTTCTCAGAAACATTTATTCCTTGGACGGTTAAGTAAAAATAATCATATTTTTACCCAAACTATATCAATTTGTAAGTAGATTTGCGTAACATAATTCAAAGGGTTCCCGGAATCACCTTCATTAGAGTTGTTATAAAGCGTAATCGTCGTCGGATTCCCGAAATAATAAATATAAAGTGCACGGACGTATTAACGTGGGTACCGGGAACACTTCGGCGATCGATAAATTTCCGATAAATTGCGCAATCGATTCAGTATCGGCGAAGAAATATTGTCAGTTGGACACAAGTCAGCCTTAAGCATAGGTTCCATTTTTTTTGTCTGACCGCCCATATAGCAAATATAAAATAAAAAAAAATGGAAATATGAATACTCTCTTTATTAATAGAAAAATGGTACCAGAATTAACATTGGAGAATAGGAGAAGGTATCGGTACGATATAGAAAACAAATATTATCTTCCTAAGACGCATACCTACTTGTAATGACTAGGAGTCAAATTATAAACGCCCAATGCATCTTATTAAATACTTTACAGATGTAATAAGTAATACATTCCCATCGTTTTTTGTCGGATATGTTCGTATTTATCTGACTTTCTCAATTAGCTTCAGTACCCATCAATATGCCAACTGAGAAAGCAAGATAAATACGAAGTTATCCGACCAAAAACAATGGGATCTAGAGAACAAGTTTTGAAAAAGGAATGTGTTTTCTTTAAGTGGTCTCTACGACTGTCTTTTGTTTATTTTGATGATAAAAACATGAACCTAAAAACTTTGTTGTTAGCTTCCACATCACACTTATATTACCTGTCCGTAACTACTAAGTTAAAACCCGTAGAGTACACGCGTGTCCTGAGATGACTATAACTCGATTACTAAGACGGGTGAGGAGGCAGGGGATCGCAGGAACTTCGTTAGTCTCACGAAGGTGTCTAACTCAGCTGAGACGGGGATTATCGCTTTTGCCCGTAGCGTCGCATTTTGTCGCTCCATCGTGATGCGACAAAGGTTAGGTTCGGACTGGTTTTGGTATCGGTTTTGAACTGTCAAAATAACTATTAGTGACCGCTTCTTTCAGAGCTGATGTCTCTTAAACGGACAACATTTTTCATGAAACATAGCTAAGAACCAACACTAGAAAACATGCTTTAAAATTTAAAAAAATTGCATCCAGGTCGGTTCACCCGTTTCAGAGCTACACGGTGAACACGCACATACACACGCACACGCACACACAAACACTAGCTATTACGGTTCAAATACTGCCCCGTGAACAACGGAACCTTAGTAATTGGAGTTCATAAATTGTGTACACTTCAGTACCTTGTCTGTTTAAGGTAATGTTTAAACTGCCATATATCAATTGGTATTGACCAAAAAAAATAACTCACGATTTTTACTTTCTCATTCGAAAGAATGGGAAATTTTAAGAAAGCAATTTCATTAATTTTGTATATGACCCAATAGTTTTGTTTAAATATCTTTATTTATTTAGCAGACATTTTATGATATCTTATTAAAACATACTATTTCAAGCTGTTTTCGCCTAACCCGTAAGAAACACCTAGGAGGGCTTCAAGCCGAAAACGAAAGTCAAACAAAGGTTAAATATACTTTTGCCGAAATATCCAAAATAAATAAATATTTCAAGAACTTAATAATGCAGAACGGCTTTAAAACCCTATTCCTCGAAATGGTTTTCGAATTGGAGTAATTGTAAAAATATGAACAATCCCAATTGTCACAACGATTAAAATACCAAATATATTTATGAACTCGACTGTATAATGCAGGTTTTTTTGTGGTATAGAGAAGGCAACGATCAAACCTCTGCACTAAAGCCCATAGACATTTTTTAATACAGGTATAGGCGGTATGAGACAGTAAATACCTTATCAGAATTTCTTTTACTATGCCGATTTCTTAAACAGGTTTTGAATAATGGTAAAATTTAGACTTAATACTACTCTGTTTTATTAAATTTAAGTTTTTTAAGGGAAACAAATATGCTAGATTTTTTCAGTAGCTAAACAAAACAGTCGCATTTTTAAAACGTTTACTAAAAATGTGTGCAGGCAATGCTTATTTTTTACCGGTATTAAATTTAGTTTCCGTTTTGAAGCTCTACGTGTTTATTTTACGTGGGCACTCTCTAATTTTATTAGGTTCGGTTGAAATGCAGCTAAACGCCATCAGTGCATGATGTTTGTTAAGTTCGAAACTGTGTTGTAAAAAAAACAGAAACAACGTAATAAAAAAAGACAATTAACAAGTAGTTTAGTAGTGCAGGGTCCGTCCGGATCGCTCAAACCATCTTATGCATTAACCCACCTCCAAGCATCAATGATCGCATTGTTGTGTTCCGGCGTGGTTTAAGCCAAATGTTGAAATTACTAGCATAGAGGCATTCCATCTTAGTCCTCAGAGTCAGCAACGCATTTGCTGTCTTAGGATTGAAGTCTTGAGAATTCATGTGTATGGGTCTCAGATCCTGCTGACCATCTGCTCATATGCTGTTCGTGTGCCTTACCCTTGAAACAAAAAGAAAAAAAAAAAAATTGAACATGATATACGCTCTGGATGCTTATTACATCGAATTTCATCCAATTCACCCGTTCAGTCAGTAGCATCTAAACTTCATCAATAATTTTCACACACTATATTTTTTCATAGGTATACGAAAGGAACATTATTACAACTAAATTATCTAAAATGCTACAACCCAACCGTGTCCCGGTTATTCCCACTTTACTATAAAACTCCCCAAACATGTCCAATTTAACTTCAGAATGCATGGAGCAACTCACCAATTCTAATTTATAACGTGTTGAAACCTTTGCCGCATTTCTGTTCTATGAATTTTGAACACACAGGAGGTTTTTTTGCAGCGGCAATGCAAAACTAGAACTCTTTAATAAATCTACAGGCTGCTCTTCACCATTGAAGCGTCATTGCACATTTATTTTGCTAAAATATTGCTATTTTAGAGGTAATGACATCGTTAATAATGATTTTGCAAGTGATATGAAGCTAAACTTCTAACTTATAGAAAATTTAAATTCCGTATTCGTCGTAAAAACTCGTGTTCTTTTTAATATTAAGTATGTTAACAGCCACATTACAGTACATATTATTAGAATCAAAAACTCATTTCAATAAACAGCTGTTTGACCGAGAGACCAGCCAGTTCGGAGCAGATTCCTTACAGATTCTGAACTCCTGGTAATAATGACTAAACACCCTCATCTGATTGATTTTCAAATTAAAGCAGCTTGACGAACTGGATTCCTTCAAGGAGACTTGACTCGATATATCGTTCATTGAATACAAAACGGACAGATTCCAAAATGAGTCAGTGTTGCGTTTAAAAGTTAGAATCTATTCGTATAAGATTTTGAATGCAAGCAAATTATTTTGGAATGTGTCCGTTTTGCATTCAATGAGCGATATAGTTGTATAAAGTAGATATATTAGGTCCTTACCTATGAAATTGGCGTTTTATATAGAGAATTTTATGAAAACGGTGGTTTTTATACAGTTAATTTGCGGATTATTTAGTAACGTCAAATGCAAACCAAACAAAATTCTGTCAGGAATATTAGACATTTGTAAGCTATATTATACATATCTTAAATACTTGAAAATAGTTAGCTTCATAAAACTCTGCGTAATTGAAGAAAAAAAAAACTAAATTATTTGTATCTAAAACCTTTGTAACACAGCGTACCTATTAATGAAATTTAATATTAATTTGGAAGTTAAAATTAAATTGAATAAATTCCGTAAGAAATAAAACACGTAAGAAAAACGCCAATTTCATAGGTAAGGACCCAATATTCAAAGCTCACAGAACCCTTGTACCCTCACCCTCTGCAGTGCACCATATACCCTACGATTATACCGTTTAAGAGGAACGATCGCCTTCATATCACTCCTAGCTCCTCGCGCAACCCGTCTCGAAACTTCATTAGAAAGGGTATCCCGATGCATGTTTTAAAATAATCAGTTTCCGTGTTAATTCTTAATTTACTGCTCGGCTGGTACATAATCAGATTGGTCTGTAATACGCCAACCCGCCGGCGCACTGGACGACATACTTTCCTGATAGCTATCTAATCAAGTCGCAATATGTGATGCAGATTTTCTTGCCCCATACCGATTTCTAATTCTTGATCGCTTTTGCATAATAACGATATAGACAGAAATGTCCTGATTGTTGATTGAACTTTTGACATTATAATTTTATTGTATTGGTGGTTTATTTCTCTTAATCTTGATGCTTGAAGAGCGGGATCGTATGCCACAAGTATTGCCATACTTACTAGAAGGTCCCAACCCTCTCCTTATTGTAAACACACTGATTGTGACCAATAAGCGACTTTTCATTTTCATTTTCATATCTACTATCACAGAATCACCCATGGCAACATTATCCTACAATTATATTTTTTCTGTGATTCATTTTGATTTTTGTGTTGCCATCCATTTTTTTATGATCATTTTTGGCTCGTCGAATAAAATGTTTCTATTTCTATTACTACAAATAATGCTAGTCTAGCATCTGCCTTCGCTTCGAGTTGTTTCGACTAAACACTGAAACAATGTGGAAACCAATCGTAATTGAAAAATATTAATACATTTTTAAGAAAGGTTTTATGCCTCCCTTATAATACATTTCTCTTCTAAACTGGCTATCCCATTCATTGACGAAAATCGTTTGAAATCAACTCAACCATCTTTTATTTATTAACAGTACCGTATCAAATTAATATCAATAAAAACGAACCTGCAGTTGATAACGCCGAAACGAAAGGGTTAAACATATTCAGTACTCAGAACTCCATCTTGGGTTCATTTTGGGTGGAATTCTAAGAGCCTGGCACTCAAGCGCCCAATCAAACGGAGGCGAAGCTAATAGTGCACCTTCCTGGGTAGTGATTCTCTGAACAACGACGGTCGGATGGACGGACAAGTGAATGTCCAAGCGGCGAGTTTAAGCAGTCCCGTCAGTGTGAACAAAACATAGTTTAACGCGTGAATTTTCAATTTAGCAGCATGGTTTCTGCCGATGAATCGACCGTATAAGGCTGCTTAATTGAAAATGCACGCGCTATAATGTGTTTTGTTCGCTCTGGCGGGACTACCTAAACTCGCTGCTGCGATTACGCTCGTTCGTCCGCCCGTCCGTTGTTTTTGAGAGAATAACACCCCTGAGATAGCGATCTTTAATATAGTATGAGTGGGTGAAACGTTAAAATCAGAGCGGAAGTACGCGCCTGCCTTGACTCACTAACTACCATCGATTTTGCACAAGCCTTTAAATCTTGTATTAATTGAAACCCGCTACCATTTATTTAGACACACTGTAGATAGGTTTCGATTATTTGAAAAAACATTTAAAAAAACGATATCAATTAGATGACTTTTTTATATTTCCCGTTTTAGAAATGCTTAGGTAATTAAAATATGCAATCAATACGTTAAATGATACTATCTTAGCAGAAAATTAAAGGATGTCATTGGTTTTTTATAATCCGTGATGGTAACTTCAAAAAAAAATGGCTATCCAATTAAAACAGAGCAATTTAAAACTATTATCGAGTGAAATTAAAGATTGCAACAATATACAATACGTTTAAATTATTACCCCTTAAACATTCTGCAGTGGTCAGCAATTTTGGTATCTTTTGGATAACTAGGCTTTTTGAGACGAGAAATCAAAGCAAACCCTAGTTTTGAGTTATGCTTTGAGATCTTCCAAAATTGACCCCTTCATTCTGCGGTGTCCCTCGAAATGTGGGTACAAAACTAACTTGCTCTGTGTATACGTAAAAGGACCGACCCAAAGTCATGTATTAAAATCTAAAAGACTTTTTGAAGGTAATACTGTATAAAACTTAAAAAAGTAGAACTAAAATTTTGCAACTGCAACGAAAATAAAAACTTTAACGGAATGATGTTGTGTCCAATAGGAACAAAAAAGTGCATTTTCCAAATCACGTGTTTTGCTTACCAGTATAACTACATCAAGGTTGCGTTTGTATGTACGTATATATGTAAAATATTACTGTTTGTAGTTTAGGATGACATGCAAAAAAGGATTTTTTATTCTATAAACTAAAAGAATTTAAAAAAAAAAGATTATCTCTTTGTTTTTAACGATCACCACTACCACCACGCTCGAACACTACAAAATCATGAGAAATACATTGAATTAATTCATATTCATATAAATCATAATTAAGCTGTAAACGGAACTGTACCTGAAACTAATGCAACTATGCTAAAAGCTCGCCATCTCAATCAATTATAGACACGAAGTAAATCGTGCCAGTTCATCATTCAGAAAATTACCTCAACCTCTATTTGCACCCAAACACAATTACAAATATAATTTTTCGAAACTGCGAGTTGATGCAATAATTTTATTTGGGATATTTTAGTCTGTGGCTCGTGTAAGCGTGTGAGTAACGGTGTAGGTATAGGGTGTTGCAGAAACAATAGAACATCCCAGGGGTTTCGGACCGGAACATGTTGCCGATCCCTTATAAATGAAACTTTGAATTTGTGCGTCAAATCTTAGTTAATAATTCTAGAAACATCTTAAAACAGGATGCGGTGGGATGTTTCGAAGGGGTATTTGACTAGGAAGAGTTATTTACTGGGGATGTAGCCCATTATTAATTTGATTTGTAACGTACAATAACGTTTATTTTACCGTAGATTTAGATAGTGACCAAATTATTTCCTTGATTTTCTTGAAATATTAGAAGACAAGGCAACATTTTAAACTACTTGGTACAATTGACATTCTTGTCTTTCAACATAAACAAGGAACATTTCTTTAAATTTTTGCTTACATTTACAAGTTATCTAAATCTGGAAAAGAAACAATGAGTAAATTGGTTTCTATCCTACTAAATTACGAATTTAATAGTTTATAAAATATTCCCATTTTTCTATACAAAAAAAGAAACGGAAAAACGTTAGTTACTTACTGCGGGTGCGGCGGCAGTAGAGCAAGACTCAGGTTACGGTGTTAAGGGCTGCAAATGCTTTTTCTTCTTTCTTATTTATTATCAACTACAGGGTAGTGATTCTCTCAACAACGACGGTCGGACGGACGAACGAGTGAATGTCCAAGCGATGAGTTTAAGTAGTCCCGTCAGTGGGAACAAAACATATTTTAGCGCGTGCATTTTCCATTTAGCAGCATGGTTTCTGCCGATGGATCGAACGTATAAGGCTGCTTAATTGAAAATTCACGCGCTAAAATGTTTTTGTTCGCTCTGACGGGACTACTTAAACTCGCCACTGCGATTTCGCTCGTTAGTCCGCCCATCCGTTGTTTTTGAGAGAATAACACCCCAGGGTGTTCATAATGACATCGAACACCAACACGTCAACCAACACACCCAATACTGTAAATACTTCTCGCCAATTCAGAAGCTTGTCTCATAGTTCCTAAAATGTATTCAAAATTGGTCCATTCGCGTCGTAGCCCTCGAACCGATGGTTACGTAATCTATGTAGACAATAGGTCGGATGTTCTGTGGAACTCTTATAGCATTCACAACCTTACTCTGATTTATAAAAGTCGAATTCGCTTTAACTGTTAAATTGGCGATACGGTCTATACGTTTGGAGAGGGTGGTATAATGATTGTTATACTTCGTTAATGATCACGGGGCCCAACGCGTGGCATTAACTCTTTAATTTTTGTTCGCGGAATCTCTTCTATTTTTAAAACGAATGTATTTGTTCAAGTTCTAGCAAGTTAGCAAGTTAGCTGTCAGTTTTTTTTTCTTTTGTAGCAAATAATGCAACGATAACTCCTTTGATTCAATATGTACAAATTTACTGTGACTTTATAGACAGACAAGTGTTGGACAAGGGGAAAGTAGAAATCGGTATGACTATACAAACCTACAAATTACAAGATATTTGAATTAGTCTTCTTACTACCTACGATGTTTAAATTTGATTACAGATGAACCACAAGCAACATCTTGAACAACCAGAAGCAGTACTGAAATGGGAACTTACTTTATAGAATCATGACCATTTCTAATAAATACAAAAGCTTACTAACCACACACCACACACACATACACATTTATTTATTTATTTATTTACTAGCCTACATATTTATTTGCTATTATTATTTTAATGTTCTGTATGTTTAATACGTTGTACGTTTAGCCATCCATTGTTTTTATTCTTCTCTCAATCGCTCAAAGGTTAACTGGAAGAGATCCCTTATAGGGATAAGTTCGCCTTTGTACATACTTACCTTTTTTGTTTCTGTTTATTTCTGATTTGTTATTTTCTGTTTGTACAATAAAGAGTTTACATAAGTACATACATACATACTAACCTTTAATAATACACTTAAATTTAAGCATTCCAAGCAAACAAATAACAAGACAAAGAACTGAAAGAATAAATCGGTTTCACATAACCGGCTAAGTAGTTTTTGATATCATCCTGATAACGAGTTAGGACGAAACGCTACAAAAAACGCTTTCATAAACGTCCTGCCGATTAAATTGTTATTTTGCAACCATTTTGTGAAAACGATTGCTATCTTGGTTATTTTATTTCTAACCAATGCACTGATGATGATGAGATAAAGCAGGACTTGAGAGAAAATAGAAAAAGAAGCGTACAATTTTGACTTGAGCTGTTATTTTGGTTTTTTGTCAGTGAAGAAGTAGTAGGTAAATTGTTTTAATATGTTACACTTTCTATAAGAAAAATTAGAATAGGCCCTTTATATTCATTATATTCATTTACAAGCTTCATTTTATCTAATCGATAAGTACATAAAACGTTTATTTTTTCAAGTAAACGTGAACGATACTAAAATAATTTCAATTTCAATTTTTAAACATACTGTAGACTCTTGAATATAAATTCTACACGCAATAATTTAATTCCTAGATTTAACACTGCAATCAACTTTACCCGGCGACCAATTTCCCAAATTAAATCAGTTACACCCTGTAAACTGAAAGGGAGATGAAAAAACTCCGTCGGAAAATCGTGTTGGCTAAATGGTATCGTGACAAACATCCATGCCTCAAGCGAGTGCGGTAAATCAAGAATGAAAACCAATTACCGACACAAAAAACGGTATTTCTAGCGAATACGTAGAGGTAGTAGGACTACAATGTACAATGTAGGTATAGGGTTTTGCATTTTGGGTAGTCATTTAGTCGGTTAATGGTCGAGTTTACAGTGAGGTGTTCTGATTCTTCGAGCAATTCCCAATGCTCGTACGAAGAATACATATTGAAAAAAAACAAATACTAAAAATTGAAAATTGGAAAATTGTGAAATTACTAGCATATAGGCATTTCATCTTAGTCCTCAGGGTTGGCAACGCATTTGCAGTCTTAGGATTGCATTGCAGTCTTGTGAATGCGAATGTCTATGGGTCACAGTTTCCACTTACCATCAGGTGGCCTGTGTGCTCGTTTGTGTTCTCCATGCCATAAAAACATATCTATATAATAGATAAAGCAATGTCTCACACACTAGAAAAAGTCAACGTTAACTTTCGGATCTATTGCCGTGAACGAGACGCTTGTGAGTTTGGATAATACGGCTTAAACTTAGTGTAGTAAGACAGTGCAAACTTAAATTACGAATCTAGGAACTCTACAATATCTATTACAAAAGAAAACATCTGACGGTTGATTTAAATGCGGAGTAAGTTATCAAACAAAATATTTATTTGACAAATACACACTGCAATACAAGAGGTATAAGGCATAAAAGCAAGATCAGAGCTAATTTAGAAATATTGTACGGGGTGTTATTCTCAATTAGGCACCCTTATACGTTCGACCTTATCGACAGCAGCCATGCTGCCAAATCGAAAATGCACGCGCTAAAATGTGTTTTGTTCGCTCTGACGGTTCTACTTAAACTCGCCGCTGCGATTTCGCTCGTCCGTCTGATCGTCCGTTGTTTTTGAGAGAATAACACGTTACCCCTGTAGTGTGAAGTCAAATAGGACTCAGCTCAGCATGAGCTGCAGCTGGAGCCACAGCGCTGGTTTTCGGCTGATCCCTGGTGTTTACCTACTTCGTAGCTGAACGCGAAAAGGTGTAAGAAAATGCTATCTATTGTTGAACTTCGCTAAGCTAAACTTTGGAATTAGTTCGTATTTATGTTTGTTTTCAAAGCAAGAAAACAAAAACGGTCGCATACAGGGTGAAATAAAATTCAAGTTTAGTGTAAGTCATTTGAGTATTCAAACATTAACGCATTCCGTATTTATAAGTCCATTCGCAAGATAAATCGAGCCCAACACGCCAAAAGTATTTCGCAAAAAACACAAATAATAAAATTATTGAATTTCGAATTTTGCAATTTAATACTGGCGCTCGTTGCCCATAATTACCATTGCGGGTCCAATTCATCATTCTTTATTACGAGCACAAAATTCCATGTAAATTTCATGGGCGACCGTTGAACAAGCCAAATGAGTTCCGATGTATCGCGAAGATCTTCAATTTGTGCCCTTTTGCTTTACAATTAGCGTATTACTTTTGAATTACCTAATTTGATTTGATTACCTATATTTCTTCTTTATTTTTCTTTGTCTTATCAAAACCTTCAAATACTGTAATTATTTTTGTCTATTTCTTATTGCTATTATTTATTTGATACATAAATTACACGCAAAATAAGCAGTCTATTTTTCGCGTAAATGTCAAAAACTATTTCCCAACACATTGCAACATAAAACCTAACACCAAAAAGGTAAACCCAACAACAAATAGTAAACGAAAACATGCCTAATACGACGCCCTTTTTTACCCGCCGAAATGACTTTCAAAAGCATTGTTATGGCATAAACAACGGGTCCCAACTGAAAATGTCATTAATGCCTGAGTGAAATTCGGGGTCTAATCTCGTCACTACAAAGCTGATTACATTTATACGGAGTAATCTTAGAATAAAGTTTGAATGGAAAATGCGGAATCACTGAGGATTCCAACCCTTGCCTACGGAAAGACTCGTTTGAAATGCTGCTGTAGGTCGTTGAAAAGGAAATTCTTCACGAATTACGCTAATATGAATTTGGGAAATCAAAACGTCATGCTTCTTTAAAATTCACACCCTGTAACTTGGGTTCAGTAATTGAATAGGTACGTAAATTTGGTTGAAGTCATACATGGAGGATGTAGCACCCTAGTTTTTAAGTTTTTTAAAGTGAAAAAGTGGTTTAAGTTATCATCCCTCAAAATGACACAGTCAATAATCATCAACACTGATCTTCAGCAAGTTGATACAATTTCTGAATTTTACAAGTTTCACTAAGCACAGGTAATAAAACACGAACAGTTTGCGTTTAAACCTACGTTAAATCGAACTCGATTTAAAAATAGACTTACATCAATAATCCCAACATATCTACTTATACGTAGGTGTCATCAACGCATCTTCGCGTGGGGTCGAATAAAATTGTTAAAACGTCGGGTCCCCGTCATGAAACCGTCGAAACGCACCGTCACCGCGTCGCAATAACCAATTGTGTGCGTATCACGCAAAGCTGCGAGCTTTCTGACGTATTCAACGTCATAACTAAACGCCTTTGTACCTTGTCGCTTTAACAGGGTGTTTGAAATGCCATGCGAGATTGTTCAATCAATGAAAGCGGCACAGTACAAAAGTGATCACCCTATACCATAACAAAATCTACTGATATATCCCAATTTTGAAAGTAAAAAATGTTGTAAGAATTTGCTTTGGCTTGTACTTTTACATATCAGGACTTTACACTGGCGACCAAAATCATAGGTTCACTTCGCGTTCGCTTTTCAAAAAATTCTGTATATATAAACGTAACGACAATAATTTTTGCTAGTGGATTGTAGGGGGTGTGCTCGACGCCTATGTCTGTTTGTATCTTCGTAGCTCCTAAACAGATGAACCGATTACGTAATTAGACGTTCGTTTAATCGGGATGGTTTGCAGCTATGTTTCATTAAAATCGGTTGACCATACACGGTCTCTTGACTGAAGCGCGTTGATCCAACCCCATGAGCTTCTGTTTAGTCCATTAGAGAAAATACTCTTTTTCAATAGGTACAGTTGCTCAAAAAGTGGTACATTTTGTAGCTGTGTATCGTGCGGAAAGTTTGATTTTCCGACCTAGCGCAGTTTACTTTTTGTAGCTGCATATCGTGCTTTTTACTTTTCAAACTGTGAATTTTTATCAGACTAAGAATTAGGTAAAATGGTTTTAATTACTGTTTTATTTTTGTTCATCTTATTTTTTTTCGCAAATGTTTTAAAAAATGTCGTTTGATACACGTGTGGAACTGTCATTTTCACTCGACCCTAGTCTTCTTCTCTCGCTTGCAGCTCGGGCCAAGACACCTTGGGACTCGTGTAAAATGACATACTTTCCACACTTGCATCAAAATTGAGCGAACAAATTGACCTCGCGAGTGATATATGGAGTGTTTATAAATAACTCGTCGTTGGCGAAAAGCACAGTTGCCATTCCATTAATAAAAATAAAAGATAAGACGCAGTCTACGGGTTCAAATGGCTTTTACCCATAATACCAGCCTAGAGCTTAGATTGGCCCTTGATAAATTTGTTTGAGATAGTTCTATGATCTATTTATTTATTTAGTAACTTTTATCGCGAACATTATCGCCGATACAATTTAACGCCCAAGCTCGCCGACTCGCGCTTGCCTGCGTTTTTATTGCGACTGCGATGTGACAAAGTTCGCGCGCAAACATACCGCTGACAATAGATGGCCGCCATTGTGTTTCACATTGATTGATGATTTTAATTCCCTATTCAATCGCTGATTTCTTTGTGTCGTCGTAAAATCAATTTATATATAAACGTACCTATTACTTTTTAAGTAGGTAGGTTAGAATGATCAACACTGTCATCACATCAAGTCGAAATATCAATAAGAATCTTACTAGTGACCCGCCTGCGACACTTTTATTTCATCATCATCATGTCAGCCGAAAGACGTCCACTGCTGGACATAGGCCTCCCCCAAGCCTCTCCACTTAGACCGGTCTTGTGCTTTTCGCATCCACTGCGTTCCCGCGATCTTCATGAGGTCGTCACTCCATCTTGTTGGAGGCCTACCTACAGCTCGTCTCCCGATCCGCGGACGCCACTCAAGAACCTTCTGACCCCATCGGCCATCAGTCCTGCGAGCAATGTGCCCCGCCCACTGCCACTTAAGTTTAGCTATTCTTCGGGCTGTCGGTTACCTTAGTTCTACTGCGCTGCTACTGTTTTACACTTTTATTTACTTAACAGTAATGGCTGTTGAGTTAAAAACAATACCATAGACATGTCAAAGGTGGTTTTACCATGTTTTACTCAGTAGAATAGAGGCCCTGATTTCATTTGTATCTATCTTACTTAGTTAGCTTATAGATGGGCTAGCTTAAGAAAAAGAAAACTCGAAAATTTCACCACAAAGTGCTTTTTTCAACTACCTACAACATAAGAGCTATAAATACTCCCCACTTGAAACCTTTCGCCACTTCCTCCAGCGCTAGATAAGTTTATAGATGCATGCGGATGTGACAGGACCGATTTACCACATTCTACGCCAAGGACTCAATGTCTGCTGCATTTTGTGAGGAAAATTATCTAGCCGGGCACTCAAACGATTTAAATATGGCGTCGGCGTCATCCCGCCGGTGACGCGCCCATTTATCAACCCTTAAGCCTCTGTCGATATTATGATCAGTCGCTTGTGCTGTTGCATTTGATAGAGTTTGCGATGGGAATCAAAAAGACTGTTTAAGTACCTATTGCGCATCTTGAGACGTCAACCATAGTAATGGAAACTGAACGCTAGAAAAGGCTACAAGCAACCCTTAAAGTAATTTTGCATCCAAATCAACTAGTGAGCTTCTGCAACCAGAAATGCAAAAACATTTAAAAGGGCTCATGCGTTTCCCTGAGGGAGAGAGTGGGTCAATGGAGAAACTCCTTTCAAACTTCACAAACATCTTTATTTTTATCTGATCAGTGTTGCGACTGATGCCAGATGAATCTACAGGAAATAAAAAAATATGTTACCTCCATAATTAGTGGTAGGACCTTGTGCAGAGGTGTTATGCTCTCAAAAACAACTGACGGTCGGACGAACGAGCGAAATAGCAGCGGCGAGTTTAAGTAGAACGGTCAGAGCGAACAAAACACATTTTAGCGCGTGCATTTTCAATTTGGCAGCATGGCTTCTGTCGATGAGATCGAACGTATAAGGCTGCTTAATTGTGAATGCACGCGCTAAAATGCGTCTGACGGGGCTACTTAAACTCGCCGCTGCGATTTCGCTCGTTCGTTCGACCGTCCGTTGTTTTTGAGAGAATAACATCCCAGCATCCATCTGGATCGCTACCACCATCTCATCCTTTAACCTACCGACAAGCAGTTCGCATTATTGTGGTCCGGTGTGGTCTATAACATTATTTATAACTTATATTAGTGTGAAGTCTCAAGTAATGATGTCAAGAAACCACGCAAAATTAAATTGTTTCTTTATGAGTAGTGCGTTGTTGTATGTTGTTTTGCTGTATTGTATTGTGTGAGGTTTTGTATTGATGTTGTACAAGTTGTGGTTGTCGTTTGATTTGTTCTTTTTTACTATCGTTCTAACAATAAATAATAAATGAAGTAATTATTTTACCACCATAAACAGTACATTAGGATACACTCGATAAAGTTTAGTTTTACAAAAAAAAACCTAACGTACACTAAGTGCGATAAAATGGACATGAGAGGCGGCAATACTACTATATATAGCACACGTAATAGGGCTCCGATCTCAGCTCACTTTGTATTCTTTCAGCCGGCGCTCGCCACCTGGGCCGGTGGCTTTTTAAAATTTACCTTTACTTCTCTTGAGTTATTGAACGTTTGTTTTAAATCGCCAGTAAGTCTGCCGTTTACATTTACGAAGTTTATTTTCGTTTATATAAAATGTTTTATAATGGTAGAAATACAATATAGAACAAACTGTATTTTTATGCCATGTTCTACAATCACTGATTAAAGGTTACTGATTTTTGTTTTTATAAACCAACCATAAATTAACACGTAATTTTTCTTCTAAAAAACTAGTGGTCATGAACATCCATGCGCTATAAAAAAAAAACTATAGTTCCCGTAGACATTGGTTCCTTAAAAACGTTTATATTTTATAACCTGGCAAAAAAAGAGCTTACTTCGTGACAAGTAAAATTATATCATTCTTTGCTATCACCAAATTTAGCAGCATTTAGTCTTATTTTTTCCTAATAACTAAGAAACTAAAAGACGTACCTTTTTATGTCTTATTCACATTGTGACAAGAGCGAAAAAACGTACGTCTTTCAGTTTTACTGTACTCACCTAATTTCTGATCTATCAAACGAAATCTCACCAACCACATCAGAATTAGCTATCTATTGCCTCCCCCCCACTTCATCGCAACAAAGAGAGTCGAGTGTCGGAGAACAGAACAAAGACAGAGATCCGGAAAGAGATGAGAGCTCTCGAACGATAGGGACGAGTGGGTGCAATCGTGAGATCGATTGACGGAGTCACGGATACCCACTTATTGTTAAGATTTTATAACAGTTTGCGTTTTTGATAAGATTATGTAATTCTTTTAAACTTGTGGTACCCATGTTTTTTTTCTTAGACGTTCTTTAAAGCGGCTCTCTGATGTTTTTGGTTAAATGTTTTACTTCGCAAATTTCAATTTGCTTTAAAGCTATTTCTTGCCGCAGTAGTTTGAATTTTATTGTAATCATGAGACTTAACCTTATCTAGGTATAATAAAAAGCGATTATGTTATGGACTATGGTACCTATTCTGAATATAAAACAATTTTATTTTTGAGAAATGATCAGCCTTCGTCTCTAGTATCTTTCTCTCTCGCTCTCTCTCATCTAGTTGAACTGTGTCGTTATTTTTTTAACATTTCGGATTTCTTATCCATTTAAGGCAAGATACAATTTAATAAGTATACCTACACGAATACCTACTAGTGCCTCACAGACCGGTCAGACCTCAGGTTCCTCTATTTCCGTATCTTAAAAACTGTAAAAAAATAATTCTACCAAATTTTATAATGACTAGATAAGATGATGATGATGGTTATCGTGAAGCAAACATGCAATCAAAAAAGCCATCTAAGTTGATAAATCTCACTGCAAAACCAATAATATTACTCTTAAATTTCTCGGAAATCAGTGCAAAATTCAGACTGTTCAACATACATAAACTCATGCCTTCGTTCCCAGAGTGGGGTAGGCAGAGCTACAGAATTAACAACAACTCTAAAATTTGTTGATAATTCTGTTACCACATTTTGCACAATCAGACTAAGATGTTTACCAGTGTATTAGTAACAGGGTGCAACCCCATCGCCTAACAGTACTTCAAGCCTTTATTCCCTTAATCGCCTGTTCAATTTCTTAGAAATCATCAGTGCAAATTTCGGCGCCTACAAAAAACGCAATAGCAATGTTAATAACTAGAGCATTGAAGGTTAAAACTGGTAGGGTTTACAGCCCCACAAGTTATCCAACTACAGATACAGGGGCTTAATATGACTGCGTTTATCGCGTGACTAAATGTGGATAAAACATTCGTCACTTTTTGACACGTTCATAAGTATGAGAGTGACGGATGCTTTATGCTTTATAGGCCCGCAGATATCCAGATAAAATAAAAGGATATCCAGAGTTTAAACTGAATCGACGTGGGCCCTACTAATCGAGAGATTTACTCTTCGTGCCCCGAGATAGGTACCACAAGTCAGCATCGTAGCTATAATTCTAATTGTTCATTCATTCAACCGTCAAAATGACATTTCCAACCTCGTAATTCCCGAGTTAAATTTCGTTTGACACTCATGAACTTAAACAGTACTCAATTATTCGCCCCTTGCACTTGAAAAAACCCAATCAGCATGTATTGATCCCCAATTGGGGTTGCCATATTATTATGATGTTTCCGAAAATGACTGAAATATTTTAATTTATCCGGAATTTTGAAGAATCTAAGACGTCAGGAATGGAGAAATAATAAAAACGATTGTTTTTAATTAAATCGATAAAATTATTCATAGTATGTTATTTATTGAAAAAAAACTATTAACTAGCTTTGAAGTAGAAGTAATTTATCTCTTTTGAGAACTATTAAACTTCACGGGATAAAAAATATCCTATAGATATCAATTCAGGATAACCCAGGAAATTGCATCCGAACTCTTTCAGCGGTTTACGAGTGATTGAAACACACACATCCAAAACATCCAAACACATTTTCATTTCAATAAATTATTAAAAGTATGTACTTAGGATAGCGGAATGTTAACGGAGTGTTAAAGATTTCAAAAATATGTGACAGGATTTTCTAAACATTTTCTTTTGATCTGGCAACCCTATCCCGAAGCACTTATCATATCGCTTTATGCATAGAAATACGAGTAAAGAACCAAACAATAAGTGCATCTGCACCGAACAATTCCAAACCTTAATACTTCCCTCGTTAAAAAAAAGGAAACATCTCTCCTAAAACCCATTTGGGATAAGCGATCTCATCAACAAACATAAAGGGTTGGATTTGCTATAGCTAGTAATTTGCATTTGCGCCCTTTTATACTCTATGACAAAATAATAGGGGTTAGATGATTTTTGTTCTTGCAGTTTGATTGTTTGTGAGAATTTGCTTGGCGTTTAATATATTCATAGCTTGGATGGAGTTTAAATATTAACATAAATGTCACGCGGTGACGTTTGCCGATATACTGGGATTTGAGTGACAGATGGACAGTCATGGTGACGCTACGCTATTATAGAATTAGAACAAGTGTAATGAAAAGCAAGCTTGTAAAGCGGGTCCGTATTTTTTGATATTGACATCAATAATTGTTAAAAAATTGCATACTCTTTTCTCGAGGCTGGCAACGCAGCTGCAATCCTTCTCATGGTGTTACAGGTGGTCATCGGCAGCAGTGGTCACTTCACATCAGGTGACACGATATCTCTCTACCATAAACACTTCTCATTACTTTAATTATTAAAATATGTGTAGCCACAACCAAAATGAATCTCGATTGTAGAGGTAGGTACTACTCTTCCATATCGCTCGCATATTTCGGATTGTGTCCGTTTTGTATTCAATGAACGATATATTTCGCAAAATTTTCCTCGGTGTGAAATCAATAATGAGGTGCAGGAACATATATGAACGAAGTGAGGTGTTGTGACAATCTAACACATTGAGTTAAATAAACTAGAGAAGCAAACCTCATTATCAAGCGGTTAGAAAAGTGTGACCACTTCTTAGCCGCGACGACGTAGCTTTGAAACCACGACACATTTTTAAATAAACATATATCGGCCTCACTTACACAAGTTGCAAGAACGATAACGTCACTAACATTAGATAAGGACAGACACAAAAATATGCCTTGGTAGGTTGGTGTTGCCGACAATATGAAAATTTACCCAATATAACAAATAAATGGGGATTTTTTTAAATAATACTTACTTTGTAATAAAATATATTATTTTAAATGCGTATTCTTATTAGATTACTAGAAATAGGCAAAGATAATATAATAAGTACGACATTTTTGGTTTCCATGTTTTTTATGTATAATATTATTAGATTATTATTACTGAAGTGCTTAGAACAATAAATAACAGTTGATTTAGTAGGCAGCCAGTCGGTCTCTTTTCTTAAAAATCGAATGATTTCCACCCATTTCTTTTGACGTGCTACAATCCTTAGGCACACTGAAAATGTATTAATATATAATAGGTAACTAAATGAAAATATTAGATTCTTCTATTAACATTAAATATTAGAACACAAACATAAAAGGGTGTAGCAGGATAAGCCTTCAAAAATTGCCCCCAAAGCTTTGAGTTCAAAACTACTATCACTTGATGCCCCGTCAAATGAAAATAATTCATACCAATTTTTAACCCTCTACTGCCACCTGGAACCCCACGACATTCATTTAACCCTAAAACGTTTTTATTTATTTTCTCAAAAAGTATAAAAAGGAGAATTGTCAAATTTTGCACAAATGTTGATGTGATCAATATAAACTATAAAAAAAAAAATGAGCCCTCTACTTACTTATTGTCCTAGAAAAAAACCTAAATTAAAAATTAAAACATCCTGTATAACAATTCAGGCTCGTTGTACTATCACCATTTTTTTACTAAATATTAACCAACTACCTATATACATAATATGTAAGTTTCATGTAATTAACAAAGGTGGAACAGTGTGAAAATATAGGTATTGTTCAGTACGTACCATGTATGTAACACGCTTACGGTGACGACATTAGTAAAAGATATCGGCCCGCCAACCGGGAAGCCATCCGTAATCGATCTTTTTTTAATTTGCTAATGTCGAATGTTTAAGGAAGATGAATGAAACTCATTAATACATATTTGAACAAGTGTTTCTGTTTATTTATTTTTAGTAATATAAATTCGAGTTTATGACACAACTAATTACTCGTATTAACTCGTTTTTTGAAAATATTTGTAATCAATTTTCTTTTCTTTAAGTTTAAATCACTGTTTTCATTTGCAGAAATTTTTTTCTTTTAAAACAGCAGCCAAGCTTCACGCCGAGGAGCGAATTATGAAAAAATATTCAAAAATCGAACACGGGCGGCATCACGGCCGAGGGCCAATTTTTTTTTTATTTGTTTTGCTTTCAGGACTTAAGAACTTACGTAAAATGCTGAGTAACCTAAGTAGTACCTTTTTGCTAAACAGTAAAGTAAAATAAACAGAAACATTTGTTCAAATATGTATTAATGACTTTCATTAATCGTAGCAAATTAAAAAATATCGATTACGGATGGCTTCCCGGTTGGCGGGCCGATATCTTTTACTAATGTCGTCACCGTAAGCGTGTTACATACATGGTACGTACTGAACAATACCTATATTTTCACACTGTTCCACTTTTGTTAATTACATGAAACTTACATATTATGTAGATAGGTAGTTGGTTAATATTTAGTAAAAAAATGGTGATAGTACAACGAGCCTGAATTGTTATACAGGATGTTTTAATTTTTAATTTAGGTTTTTTTCTAGGACAATAAGTAAGTAGAGGGCTCATTTTTTTTTTTATAGTTTATATTGATCACATCAACATTTGTGCAAAATTTGACAATTCTCCTTTTTATACTTTTTGAGAAAATAAATAAAAACGTTTTAGGGTTAAATGAATGTCGTGGGGTTCCAGGTGGCAGTAGAGGGTTAAAAATTGGTATAAATTATTTTCATTTGACGGGGCATCAACTGATAGTAGTTTTGAACTCAAAGCTTTGGGGGCAATTTTTGAAGGCTTATCCTGCTACACCCTTTAAGATCTCCCGTCAATGTGGGAAAACCAAAACGATATTTTAATGGCAACACTGCACCTAAATTGCAATATTTGGTATTTTAAATCGATTTCTGGGTTTTTTATGTTAATTTGAATACATAAACAATAAACTTATGTGTGGAAAGTAATTCCGCTGGAGTTATTATCTTTTCCTACTCCTGTACTTTTATCTGTCATTTATATAGCCACGAACACTAATATAAGAACATACATAATATGTCCGCAGAATAATCCAGAGAAAAGTCTATCTTGTCTATGCCCCAAAACAGCACTTGTGCGTTTTTGAGATAAAACGATACGGCCAGCTGCCAAAGCTTAGCGTTGCACAATCGATTTAATCATATTTTAACGATTGTGAAATAGGGACTATAAATCACCTAATGTTTTGAGAAATGATTTCAGTTACCTGATTGGTCGATTTTTAAATAGCTGTATTCTGGTTGGTTGATACGAAATACAAAGTTTTTTTAAAAGATTTAAATTAGTTAAAGAGAAACACGTACCTAAAAGAACCTATCGTTCCGTTTGACAGTCGATGTGTATTGTGATTGGTGGATTTAATTTGGTGAAGTATTCTGATCGGTCAAATTAAAATGTTTTGGAATTGTAATCAATTCTATTTTCCATTCCGTCAATTTAAAAACAAAGTAAACCATAGACACATATTTTGTCATTTTCTTGTTTCCCGCTCGTTTGTTGTTCTTTACTTCGTTCGTTCGTTTGTAAGTTTTTTCGCTTAGTTTTGCATTTCATTTGAAACCTAGTCGTAGAAAAAGTATTGTATGCAACGGTGTATAACTAAGTCAAAAAACACTCGTGGCGCTTACCTTTACGATGTTCGCCTTCGGCTCACATCGTAACACACGCCACTCATATTTTTTGACCTCTCTTATACAACTATTGCATAAACTACTATTATGTGATCTCGAATTACATTATTTCACTACGCATTTTCTTATTTTGTAGCTCGGTGCAATTCGGCCGGCGTCCCAAAGAGCATTGAATTGACGTTTGCTGACATGTGGCTGTGGCCTTATGTGAAGTGGCAACGCTTTGGTGCGGTAATTAATAATCTAGTGTAACATATAATATATCAATGATCTAACAAAGTCAGTGGGACATTTTGAAATGCCTCATGTAGTAATGTTTAAGTAACTGATTCATTTCGTTTTAAAATGTTGTTGTGTGTGTAACCACTACATCACTACATAGTATAAAACAAAGTCGCTTCTCGCTGTCTGTCCCTATGTATGCTTAGATCTTTAAAACAAAGCAACGGATTTTGATGCGGGTTTTTTTAATAGATAGAGTGATTCAAGAGGAAGGTTTATATGTATAATAGATTCTGGTTTATGTACGGGTGTTACAGAAAACTCACATAAACCGAAGCGAGGCGAGGGCGGGTCGCTAGTACAGAAATAACTCTCAAGTAATTTTAGCTTGGTACTAGTTGTAGGTTAATTTATGTAAGTTAGCTGTAGCCCGCGACTCCGTCTGCGCAGAAAAATAAAACACAGCCGATGTTCATTAGGGGGATAATGTAGGATTCTAATGGTGAAAGTTTATTTTTAAATCGATCCAGTAGTTACGGGGAGCCTATTGAATTCATACAAACAATGAAATCTTTCCTCTTTATAATATTAGTGGAGATTGTCCCCACGTGATTATATTTAAAAAGTAAGTAATAATAATAATAATAAACTTTATTGAATAAGATAGTTACAAAATCATACTTAAGTATCACAAAAAAGTTTGTACATAGAAAAAAAAAACAATAGTATAATGTAGATGCTGCTGGATCTTAAATTAGGATTACCCTGTGCCATAAGAACCAGCACTAAGCTCTTCCAGTGACATAGTATTTGGTGATTGTTTGATAGAGGATACAACAAGTAGATGTATTGAAAAAATAAAAACTCAAAAATTAAATTAACATAATATTATAACAATTGTTTAAAAGAAATTAATAACCCATAAAAATGTAAATGTGAGTGTGTGTGTGTGTGTGTGTGTATGTGCTCTTTATTTTTCTTATTTAACTCAATTAATGGGATGAAGAATAATCTCCATCTCCTCATAGGTAAGTTTTATTAAAAGTCTAGTGAACCAAGCTAATTTACGTAAGTTGACGCAAGAAACACGCCGTACTGCTTATTACTTAGGAAAACGGAGGCCCCCGTCACCCCCACTCGGAATATCTACCAAAGCGTTGAGTCGCGTAGCGAGGGCGATATTTAGGCGTATTCCTGGAAAGACCCGCGTGTCTTAAACAATATTCAATTTATTTCAGCTCTTTGAATGGTAAAAACTGCTTTTTAAAAAGGTGAATAAGTTATTTTGTACGAGTACGAGTACTAGGGGGTTTTACTGCCAATACCTAGGTACTTCTACGACGAAATGTTAAATTGTTTATAATTTTCAATTTACTGGAATTTTGATACGATGAACATTTGCATGTCTATCAGGTACTCAAAAATTGCTTTTGTAAGTGCACCTGTAGGCAGAGTAATACCATTTCTGCAATATATATTTTTATTAATCTTCACTCTCTTCTTGAATCTCTTTCTAAATGCCTACTTATCAAAAGGTGCCTCCAAAATTAGAACGAATGAGTTTTGAGTTTTGTCAACATAATACCTTCATTATTCAATATCCAGTTAAATGAAGAGTACCTACTTATATCCAGTGGAAACTATAATTTTTCATTCAATCCTTAAATCCTGCCAAGTTCCAGTCAGTGAAAAGCATGGAGCGACACAGGAGTAATACAACCCTATCTTTTCCAGTGCTTGAAACGTGTCAGGCTTAATAAGGCTATAGCCAATATATTAATAAAAAAATATCGTAGGCCCCGTCCGGAACATGCCAGCGATCGGCTAAGCGCCGTGTATTCGAACCATAAAAAATAATGGATCTGCGAATCGTCGAGATATGTACGGAAATATGGAGTAAGGTGAGCTCGAAAAATCGTAATGGCATCGCCGAAATAGGGATTAGAAAACGATCGAGTCGGAGACGATCGGAATATACAAAATTACTTGAGAGTTGCTGCATGTAGTGGTTACACTTGCACAACAACATTTTAGAGCGAAATAGACGTGAGCTTGTGTGTGTGAGAATGTAAGTAGCGATTGTTGTCTATTTGTATATGGTTACACACACGAATACACATGCAAGGTTCGTGAGATTCTGTTACAGCTCCCGAGTAAATGTCATTTGTTTTAGATGATTGCGCACGTACAATGTTTTTTCCAAGTTTTTTTAACGTTTTTCGCATGCTAAGAGCTTAGGGCATCTGATACTTCTATGGTTATTTGATAGGTAATGGTTGAGTTTTGGTGTCAAGATTTTTTAATGGTAAGATGGCAACCGCGCACTCAAGCTCCCTGGTGTTAGGGCTGATTTACATTAGGTCAGCAAAAGCGTGCCAGTAGAAGTACATTGCGTCGTTACAACAGCTCTCGCTTCGAACGTGAAAATCCACTCGTCAATGTACTTGGCATACTTTTGCTGACCCAATGTAAATCAGCCATTAAGTGGGATCTGTGATTCAGAGACTATATTCCCAAGACTGCAACTCTGAGGACTATGGTGAAATGCCTCTATCCTCGTAAGGTCCACGTCAAATTTAATAAGTTTGAAAAATAATCTTGTGTCGTCAGTCAAATAAAGTCAAAAGTCACTTTGTCAAATTGTCCTATATATAGGACATTAGGCCTTACGGGGAATGGTAGTAATTTCACTTTGCTGCTTGGCGGTAGGTTTCTTATGGAAAGAGTAATAAATAGTTATGTATGTATGTATGTATGTAAACACTTTATTGTACAAAAAACAGAAAATCAAATACAATATTTAAAGAATTAGAATGTACAAAGGCGAACTTATCCTTTTAAGGGATCACTTCCAGCTAACCTTTGGGCGATTGAGGAAAACAAACAAAAAAAAAAAATAGAATGTGGTAGACATTAGTACAAGACGTAGTTTACAGAAACTGCGTGAACTATTTTAGACCTTATGAATAAATACTAACAGAAACATATCAAAATAATTAAATACACAACATGACATATATTATTACATAGTTATTTGATGTAAGTAAATAGTTAAAGGGCGAACAACAATATTTATTATTAAACCAGGCGTCATGGAAGCGCGTATAATATACTAAAAACTACATTCTCATTTATTTCCTAACCTTTCCACTAAACTCCACACATATAGCTCAATATTCATAAGTACAATATCCATAGGCAGAATCCACAGGAGGTTCTCAAAAAAAAACTCCACAGCCGCCAATACCCAAATTAAACAACACCCTTTATAAATTAAACAAGAAAACCTATGTACTAATTAACTCTGACCTGAGTTCAGTAAATACCGTAAACTGTACTAACCTAATTTAAGCTAATCGTGTTTGCTGCGAGACCGCAAACACATACATATGCGTGTTACCGCGGTACGCTACCTTTATGATACATTTCACGGGCTCAGTTTACGTTTTAAGGGGTTTTGGGGGTTGTGTGTTTAAAAACAGGTGGGACTAGAGAGTAAGAACACTTAAGAAAGTAACGTCATCGTATACTACCAAGGTGTAGACTTTGAATGTAACTGATGATTAGTGGAGTTACAAACTTGTGTTAACGAGTGGGTTATTCGATGGTGATATTCGAAAATGCGAACTTGTATAAAACAGTTAAATTCAACTGTTCTGTTGAGCTACACCGGATGAGATTCAAAAATCAACCCCCCGTTTCTTAACGCCAGTGACGCGATTGGTTTAAAAACTAAACGAATACAAACGATAGTTAGCGTAATGCAACTTGTCTGGGCCCTCTGACAGTATATTTGTCATTCTTCGTGTTCCATAGAAATACGAGTGATTACAGATAACTATAGCCAAAAACTTAAGAAAAACCCCTCTTGCATGTAGTTGTGTACGATACTAATATGGAATTTACCTATATTAAGGAGCCTCGTTGTACTTTCCCGCAAGCCTAATGTATTTTATTGGTTCGTAACTTCAAAAAGCAGTTTAACACCAGTACGTTTGCCCGGTTTGTTCGTGTGTATAAAAGTATAGTATTAGTTCCCACCCTTCCTTGTCTTTTCTTGTCTCAAACTCAAATTATAAAAAGTTAAAAAAAAAACAAATGCGCCTATTCTAGTTCATATTTTGTAATTTTGAGGAATTAAAGGAATTTTTCATTAGATTGTGCAATTTATGCGACGCGACTGCTAAAGAATCGGTTAAAGTTGAGAATGTCATTCAGACCCAGCTCCTTCGACGGTTGTGTAGTCATAGCGTACCACGGTCCTACCAGTAGGACTTAATAGAAAACCCGCCATTTAATTTTCAAATGTCGCGCTCAACGAATGTGGCGTGTCCTCTAAGTACCTAAGTCTTTTAAGTACTTGGGTCTGAATTAGTATAAAACAATAGTAGGTTACTACGACCCGTAGTCCTACTATTGGTAGGACTACGGGTCGTAGTTACTACAAGCTGAATTTTTCGTTGGGCCTTAGGAGGCTATTTTTTTATCACAAAAATTACATTTAATGACTTTTTTTTTACAACGTTAATGCTAAAATGACAAAGATAAAAAAAAACGATTAATGGTGGTAGGGCCTTGTGCAGGGTCCGTCAGGTTTTCTACCGCCATCTTATCCTTTAACTTACCGTCAAGCAGCAGTGTTCGCATTGTTGCGTTCTCATATGAGGATAAAACGCATTTGAAGTCGTAGGATAGCACTTACGAGCACACAGCCACCTATATGATATGACTTTTCACCTTTCTGGATTGTCCAATTTCGTGATACGCCGGTGGCCTCCCCGAGGATCTTCTTTGCGTTAATGACGAACCAACCAAGTGACCAAGGGGCCTAATATGGCTGCGTTTATCCGTCACCTTCTGACAAGTAAATAAGTACACGTGTCAAAAAGTGACGGATGCTTTATCCACAGTTGACACGCGATATAGACGCAGCCATACTAGGCCCGGAAGTGGATCAAATCTACCAAAATCAATCTCTAAAAGCTGTCTTCTTCTTTGTTATTGTTAATAAATAAATCTAGTTTCTTGTGTAGTGAATGCCTTTTCATTCGAATTCCTAAAAATCCTTTTTTATTGACAATTCCAAACTTACATATTTAAAACCATTACATCCCAAAAATATTCCTAACACACACATAGTTAAACATTATAAACACACACACACAACCTTAAGCCACCTTAATGTCCAAGTAATTCGTCTCAAGTTTTCGAACAAACAAAGTTGAGGCGGACAGGGAGCGAACCCAATTATCCCTAATGAAGACAATGATATAAGCGTGGATATTGATCTAGATTTAAATTTCATGACGGGTCAGTCCCTGGTATGTGCCAGCCCTTAATGCGTCTTGCCAAGTTTCGCATACGCGGACGGCGCAGAGTTGACACTTTCAAGAAAGTGCTGTTAGCAATTGAGAAAACATTAAAAATGTAAAAGGTACAACATTACATATCGCTCATTGAAAACAAAACGGACACATTCGAAAATAATTTGCTCTTCCATTAAAAATCGTATTCTCACCGCTTCTAATTTTAAAATGCAACACACTGAGTAATTTCGGATTGAGTCCGTTTTATATTCAATGAACGATATTTAACCCACGAGATTTGACATCGCATTCGCATGTGTGTGATAAGAAACAAAGCTTAATATCATATACATCACTACTTACACTGACCAAGTACTTGTGCACTTTTAATGTAATAACCATTTTGACAGGTTTTTTTAATATTATGAATAAATGAGTATTCGATTGGTAGACTTTGTAAGATTACCTAACCAGTGGAGATGACATAGAACTACAATTGTTAAATGGGCGGTTTTACAATGTTTTTTTTTATGGTATAGGAGGCAAACGAGCAGATGGATCGCCTGATGGTAAGCGATTACCATCACCCATAGACACCTGCAGCACCAGAGGAGTTGCAGGTGCGATGCCGGCCTTTCAAATGAGAGTACGCTCTTTTCTTGAAGGTTTGAAGGTCGTAACGGTCCGGAAATACCGCAGGCGACAGACCATTCCACAGTTTAGTAGTACGAGGCAGGAAATTCTGGGTGAAACGCACAGTTCGTATCAACTAGCATAAAGTTAGGGAGTTAGTTAACTTATGTGGTTTTTTTGTACTACATTTGCATGTTAATTGAAAATCTGACAGAAGTGAATGGACTTACAGGATATATAGGTACGTCTATTTTGAGTACTGTTTCTTGTCTCATGTACAACACACAGTGTGTTCGAAAGTCAAATATAAATTAAAACAACTTTTCCCAAAAAACCCAATTCAATATTCTGTAATAAGCTTTAATTATACTAGACACCAAGTATCACGATCACCCAACCCTACTATCCCAAGTTTAATGTCCACTAACTAATTTCTTATCCCCAAAACATAATAATATGAACATACACACGAACAAACTGAAATTATGATTAACGACCGCACGCACACACGCGCGAAGGGACGCGCACATTTACATACATATGAAATAGATCACCGAAGGCCTTTCGTTATGGCGGGATCAATCAATATTGCTTGTGTCATTTGGTTGGATAAGTTTCGCTGTGAGATTCAAGATATAAGGGGATGTAATTTTCAATCATACTAAAAAATATCTCTTTTAAAGAAAAGGAAAGTTAAAATTAACTATTAGATAATATTTTTATCTATTCTCATATTGTAAAGTTCGAATTATAAACTTCAAAATGAATTTATATACGGACTTTATAAACACAATACCGAAATTAAACAAAAAAACACTTTATAACATTATTTCTCTAACAAAATAATGTTATAATATAAAGTAATTTTTTTACCATTCTGATACAAGTTAATCCAAAAAGTTAATGTCACCAACGAGGTTCCATATCAATTATTTTTTTCTAATGGAACGCACATGCGGTTCGCTAATTAATATATAAGTAATAGTAATAATATATAAGTTAATTTTTACAGCATTACAAAAAGTTTTCATTCCAATTTTTACTTCTATGTGACAGCGCCCGCTTTAACGCATGCGCATTGCGCGGTAATGTGATAGGTTTTGGCGCCATTCATTGAACACGTTTTGTTGTAATATTATGAGAGTAGATAAAATATTGTATGAAACTGCACATAACTAGGTATTATGCAACAATTTCATAAACTACAATAATATGGGTTGAAAAATGTGTGCTGTGCTTTAATGAAATAAAATGTTATATTACTAGCTGTCCGCGCCCGGCGCTGCCCGGCTGTATTTTTTCATACAAACCTTATGAAATAAATATACTTTACGATCTATTTTCATACCTACCAAAACTATATAAAAATATAAAAATCGGTAGAGCTGTTTCGGAGGAGTTTGACCTCAAACACCGTGACACGAGATTTTTATATGTATAGGTACACACAGCAACACATCTAGCTATACACTTCAGAAATCTGAAATATTGCATGAAAGAGAGTCGCACTAGAATCGCATGTTGTTGACATAATACACATATATACATCTCTTTCTTTTTCTCTCTGCTCTGTCTTTAATGGTTAGTTAGGTGTGATGTTGTGTGTACCGCACGGGTGTAATTTTTTATTTCATACAATCCTTATGAAATGTACATACTTCCTATTCTCAGACCAACTGAATATACATACAAAATTTAATAAGAGTCGGTAAAGCGAGAATTTTATAATTAAGGGTTGATTTTTCAATTTCCTGAAAATACCTGTCAGGTAAATTGTAAGTTTGTCCTTATCTTTCTTATGACAAAGAAAAAGGTGCAATTTACCTGACGGACAGTGTTATTTGGAGATTGAAAATCTGCCCCAAGTAGATGTAGATTTTATAATTTACACAGATAGGTAGTATCGAGTGAAATGAAACCTTCAAATTCGTGCTAATTGAGATACTTAAATTTAAATATTAAAACGTAATTTACGGGTGGTAGGACCTTGTGCAGGGTCCGTCCGGATCGTTACCACCGTCTTATCCATTAACCTACCGCCAAACAGCAGTGTTCGCATTGTTGTGTTCCGGTTTGGGGATAAGACAGCCGGTGAAATGACTAGCATAGAGGCATTCCATCTTAGTCCTCAGGGTTGGCAACGCATTTGCAGTCTTAGGATTGCTCTGCAGTCTTGTGAATGCGAATGTCTATGGGTCACAGTTTCCACTTACCATCAGGTGGCCTGTGTGCTCGTTTGTCATCTCTATGCCATAAAAAAAACGTAATTTACATGTCAACTATACAGTATGTAAACTTACTAAAACCATTTATTTGAACCCGAGCATGTCTAGGCGATAGATAAGGTTGGGGTATACAAATTATTGAAATCTTACCACTTTTTCAAATTTAAATAAAGAATGCACTGAACGCAAGTTTAATAATTTGTTACGATGAAAACATTACATACGGGTCTTATCATGGGCACTGAACAACGATGTAAACATTACACATGGGATGATACTTTTAGAGTTAACCGACTTTGAAAAAGGTGAGATGTTATAACTTTTATGCAATGACAAAATTAAAAATATTCGACACACACTTGCAAAAAATGTGGTAAAACACTTATCTCAACTAGCCTAGCAACTGGTTGAAAGAGATGGTTTTAGTAAGTTTACATACTGTATAATTTTAAATATCTAGAAATATTTATGAAAATAATTAAAGTTCTTTTAAAATCTGGGATTCAAATATTTTAAGCAATGAAGACGCAATCTAATCTTGTACGTACAGTCGACTACAAAGAGATGTATCCACTTTTTCACCTTATTGCATTTTTAGTCAACTGTACCTAAGTAATATTATTGTAATGTTTTTATGGTGTAGTGTTTTTCGTCAGAATAGGATCACTTTCTGGTCTATTTGTCTGTTGAAAACGGACGCGGGCAAAAAAATAAACAAAAAGAAGATTTTTGACAAAAATTACATTTTTGGGACAAGCTTTTATTACGTTTTTTTGCACATTTGTCATCTACTTTTCAAGACGATTCTAACAAGCCCTAACAAGACGGGTTTATCATGTGTAATTTAGGAGTTCCTATGGCCACCCTGAGTCTCTATCATCACACCAGCTCGATGGTACTATATTATTGTATTGTCATCAGAACTAAAGTTGTATGCAAATTTTCAGCTTCATCGAAAACCGGGAACTCGGTCAAATTTAACTTGCAAGATTTGACCCTTACATACATACATTGCAAGTTAAATAAAAGCTTTTAAAAACCTTTCAGACGGTTCTATTAGATGGCCCTATAAAATTGTTAAAAATTAGGTGAAGACAGGCCTGTGCGTCTTAGTTTTCCATCGTCTATACAACGACCACACATTCTCTCACATCTAAGTAATAGATAAGTACACAGTTCTTCATTCACATCAAAACTTAAAAGACTACCATTATTTTCATCGTTAAACTCTAAATTCATTTCAAAATCCCCTTTCAGAACATAGTTGCAGCAAAATCAATAATTTCGTAAGACAATTATAATTTGCACCTCTCCTGTTTCAAGATATCGGGGGAGGCATCGACCGGGGGGGGAGATGTTAATGATTTTGCATAATAATTGCATCGAACCGCTTTATCGGGAGGTGAAGTAGTTTGGAGGGAAGCCAGTGGCGACCATCTTATTATTGGTTAGCTTGTACTTTTAACTTTGTAGATCTCTCACACCCCGTACTATAGACGAGATATTTGTAACATTGTTTTGTTGTCTTACGACATGACATAAGTATATATCAAGTGCTCTGCGTACACTTTTGTTCTTAATAGACATTATGTAGTTGATTCTTCTGCGGGCCTAAAGCATCCGTCACTCTCGTACTTATTTACGTGTCAGAAGGTGACGGATGCCTTATCCAAACTGTATCACGCGATAAACGCAGCCATATTAGGGCTCCTGAACTTAGAATAATGTGATTTTTTTAAATTTGTGTGTTGCCAAATTGTCGATGCTGTATACTGGCTAAGTAGGTAGGTACTTATGTCTATTTCAAATATATTTCGGTAAGGTATTTAAATGTTGTTTTTATATTTATTCTGTCACTAACTAAAAGTATCTGTTTAATAGTAAATATATATTTTTGTATTACACTATTTATTCGTTTAGCGTACCGTCCGTCTGTCACACTCGGAGCTGGCTGAAAATCAGCGCTGCAGGTGTTTAACATTATACTGAGCCAGTGTCCGATTCACTGCCGCGAAGACACACTCACTACTGTTTTTATTGCTATTTTCTGTTTTTCTTTGTCTTATGTGTGTAGTGAATAAAGGTATATTTCTTTTCTTTTCTTTTTTCTTTAAATTTATACGTTACAGTATATAATTCAAGAAGGCAGCTCGCGCCTAAACACGGTCGATTTTGTCTTGTGTTTTTTTTTTATTATTTGCTTTGTTGTGCTATTGTCGTTGTTTAAAATAAACAGTCCTAAGATGAAACCAAATATTTTAATTCAGTCTTCAGCTCTCAAGACAACGTACCCAAGGCAATAAGCAGTATTCAGACGCACATAAGTTACCAATTCTTAATAACTAAGATTCAATATCCCATAATGTCAACCCAAAAACAGAATTAAAAAATATTAAACACCACAGACAACAAACAATACATCTAAGTACGCGTAAGTTTCCTGTAACACTACATAAACCGTGAAACCGTTTGGTAAAAAATACTGATGATAAAAACCTCATCGAAATCCATTGCGCGGTACGGACAGAGAGAAAATCAGAAACACAGACAGACGCGGAAAGCGAATTGGTTTTATACCAAAAAGAATAAAGAAAGACGTTAAATACGATAGCATTTGGCTGGTGTATGGTGTGTGTAAGATGGGATCGCTGAGGAAGCGGCCTCGTGTCGAAGGTCAGCCGCCACGCGATACATTCCGCCGGGTGCTGCAGACGAATAACTCACATTTATTCTCCTTTGTCGGCCCTACACGTTCAGTACCGAGGACGCCATATCGGGTCCGATTGGGGAAGAAACTGACGAGGCTGGCGATCGTTGCGTTGGTGGCAATCTTAAGTTGCAGAATGCTTGGAGATCAATGCGGCACCTAGTATTTTTACGTTTAAAACCAAAAGGCAGTGTGGTTTTTATACTTTTACACTACCTACTTTTTTCTATTGGATGGCAGGATTTTTCAGAAAGAGTCCGCTCGAATAGCTTCCACTACGCCCGTTGACCTGCTTTAAGAGCTGATATTTTTTAAACAGCCCAATCGATTTTCATGAAATTTAGCTAAAAACCACCGCTAGTACACCAGCTTTAAAAAAACCGCACACATAGAGGTGAAACTTTTTGCCCTGGGGATTAAATAAATTTCATTAATTCTCCGCTGAGTTGGTAACGCATTCGCAATATTATAAATTGCCAATGTCAATCGACCTCACAGCCTTATCTTTAGCTGGACTTGGTGCTCGAATGTCATCTACTTGCCACAAGAAAGCAGGTGGCTCAATAACAACCATTGTAGATCCTTGGAAATGGTTTGAAGGAAACACTTAATAACGATCTTTATTAACGATCGGCCATCTTTGTTTTTCTATGACACATGAGTGACAAATATAGCTGTGAGTGCAAGCGTGGTGGTGATAGCCAGCCGAAAGCTATTAAAAAGCTACACATTCAGTTTTCTCTGGAATAAAAAACATACAAATTGACAACGAAACAGATCTATGAAAATTAATAACAGAAACCTCTTACCATATTTCAAAAAACCATAATTATAAAACAATGTGTTCTTAAAAGCAAATCATCATTTAAAATCAGAAATATATTTACGATTTCCACGTTTACGTTTAAAAAGTGTACTCTATGCCTAATGGGGTGGTTCCCCACGGGGCGATATAAAGAAACATTATTTCTCACTTCCCTACTCGTATTTTCACGAATAAAATGGAGGCGCATTATACTTTTGCCCCGAGGGACGTAATAAAACAAAATATGAAAACATTCCGAATAAATCTATTGTTTTAAGCTTAAGTCTAATACTTAGCTGACTGGAAAACTTGTAGCGTCTAGCGCGTACTCGTCGAATTGTGAAGTAATTAAGTTTATTGTGCAGAAGCTATCAAAATAAATAGATTTCTTGAAAATATTAATATTGCAATATTGAAAATCTTGGTTGAATATGTTTTGGCTTCGATGTTATTCTACACCCTAATACGCGAACCTAGATGAGAAATAGTGGTAACGAGATTAATAAGTATGCATATGCATATGTGATCCAAAAATCGTAGTTCCTACCTTCTAAACTACTCCCGATTTTAATAAATGGGGGTAGAGTTAAACTCCTAACGTGAAATTTGGTAAGTACAGTAGTTTATAGCGCATAGATGGACTCCGTTTTCCAAAACAAAACGGACTTCACCTAAGGGAAAGTGATATGGGATAGTCACACTATCTGTACTAATATTATAAATGTGAAAATACCTCTGTATGTCTGTCTGTTTGTCACGCTTTCACGGCGAAATCGCAGAAACAATTTCGAAGAAATTCATACTTTTTATCCCGGATTATAAACAAGTTCCAGGGGGAATAGTGATGAACGACAAGTCATGAAGGAAAAGTCATATTTTATTTTAGAGTCGCGATCTTGCTAACACCTAAAATCCATTGTTTCTTAAACACCAATACCAGTGGTAGATAAAGAAGCAAAACAGACTCGATATATCCTCGATAGTCCCTTGGGTCATCGGGGGTAGATGGAAGCTCATCAATCTGCGGCTGCCTCTTCGATACACACACACATGCTGAGCAGATGTGACCTGGGAAACCATTACCGGAGTAATATCGACAATTGGGATACTTTAAATAGTTTAACACTGCATTGGATCATTATTTTGAGTAATCGATGTTTTGAATCATATCGATGATGATTTTTCAATTAACATACATACAGGTAGTTTTTAATTTGGCAAGTCTCACCGTGTAAGTAGTAGTCCAAACTGGAATTTTGGCCGGTAAATTGATTATTTTGTTTGGTTAACATAATAGCATAATATAAAAATCAAGTAACCTAAAGGATGAGCGGCGCCACCCAACACAAGCTTCTTTTTGCTTACCGGGTGGCACCATCACCTTAGATTATAGAAAACGTGTATATTATATTAAATAAAGCTTTTTTTTATAAGCTTACGCCTTTATTCCCAGAGTGAGGTAGGCAGAGCTACAGAATTACTAACAACTCTACAAACTTGTTAATAATAAATTCTCATCCATTCTTCATTCATTTTTTATTTCTTGTTTCAATTAAGTACCTAAGTTTTGAATAAATATGTATAAATAAATATCAGGGGACAATGTCACACCAATTGACCTAGTCCCAAACTAAGCTCAAGGCTTGTATTATGGGTACTAGACAACGATATAAATACTTATATAGATAAATATATACTTAAATACATAGGAAACATCCATGACTCAGGAACAAATATTCGCGCTCATCACACAAATATCTGCCCTTACCGGGATTCGAACCCAGGACCTCTAGCTTCGTAGGCAGGGTCACTACCAACTAGGCCAGCGCGTCGTCAATATTTATTGTTTTCCTTTTTTTATTTAGAACACAAAAAGTCATTTTCATAGTGTTTACACGGAAAAATGGTTCATTGACAAAACAGTGTTCATAGATGAAATAACCAAAAAAACTTAAATAATCGGCCTCTCACCTAGTCAGGGGTTTCTATAGTAATCAGTATACAGTATTGTTTGATTTTTGACATTTATTTGAATTGATTCAATAATTTTACTACAAAGATTATTTTATTTTATTACACAAGCAAAGTCACAAGTAATTTCTAGTATAATTTATTCGAAATAAAAATATGCCGAAAACGGAATACGTCCAGACAGGAATGTGCTGAAACAAAATGTCCAATCAGGAATACGACGAAAAAGGAATCAAACTATTAGACTTGTACCGTTTTTCACCTAAACCTCGGGAGACTTATATCCTTTTTCACTGCCGCGACCGTACAAGTCTAGAGCTTAGTCAATTCGTAAATTTCTTTAAGATCCTCTCTGAACATTAATTAATTAATTTACGACGACAAATAACCAAATTAAATAAAAACCAACGCAAATAGAAGCTACCAACGTGTTTATTAATTAAAGATAAAACCTTTTGTAGCCATATAGCAATTCCAAAGGCGTCCAACCGCAAGGTGGGTAATGTTATCATTCCATTAATTACAAACCCCCCCCCGCCTTTTTAAAAGTAAATTAATCCGATTAGGGGGGGAATCGAACCCGCTCCATCCAAGTTTATTCACAACTTTCTTTGCTATAATTATTTTTTGTAATTAAATCCATCAACACGATTTTTTCCTAATGATTCTCCCGAGGGAGGGGGGTGGTGGGTTTACTTATTTTCGTAATTTGCGAAGTAAGACAAGCGCTAGGTGGATAATGGTGCTCTGACACTTTACTGACAATAATACTGTGAGATGCGTATCTAGGGACTAGTTTAGATGATATAGAATGGATATAGAAAACATACGTACATTATGTGACGTGAAATTTGGTACATTTGTGTGATGAGTGCCAGTGTTTGTTCCTGAGTGGGAGATTTTTTCTTTGTAAGTACTTACTTAATATTTCTCAATCGTTGATGAGTCTTTAGATATGTACTAGTAAAGAACTTACACGCAAATTATCCTTTTTTTTACTTTCATTTTAGCCTTTTGTAATATTTTTATATCAGAAAGAACCAACAATAATTTTGCCGATCAATTTTGAATTTGAAACATTTATTTTTGTATTGGGCAACATTCCGTTTCTACTTTAGAAAAAACCCGTATCTGATATGTCGAGATGTATTAGTTTGAACTTAATTCTCTACACGTTTAAATTTAAAACCGTTCGACCCTGAAATGTGAGATACGAGGTTTTTTCAAAGCAATGTCGTTTTGTTGTATACATGGACGTGCAAAATCTCACAAAGCCCAAGATGTTATCTTAGCTCAGTCTAGATAGTTTTGGGCATATAGCAAATACCACATATTATAGTTTTACTAGTGACCTAGCTTCAATTTGATAATATGAGTTTTCTGTAACACCAGAATTTATTATGCGTGAAAACCTTACGTGAAAAAACATCATAATAATGGTGAAAATCGCATCAAAATCCGCTGCGTGGTTTAGGAAGAGTTAGCGGATATAGACAGACAGAAAGACAGGCAGACGCGATAAGCAACTTCGATATTATCTAGCCGCATATAGAAAGGGATTAGAGGTGATTTTACCATATATTTACGTCAAAGTGCGTGTGAATTGACAGCTATTCCAATCCCAAATTAATCGCGGTTTCATAATACCCATGTAAAGATTAAGCAACTTTGTTTAATAGTCACTAGCTCAATACCAATAAAAGCAAAGTTGTTAAATATTTCCCTCCTCTCTTAAATGTTCGATGCTGATACCGGTAAGGAAAATTCCGAACGGGTTCCGAGAATTTGAAGCTTTATTTGAAGAAACATGGCTTGACAACAAAAACCGGCCGAGTACGAGTCGGACTCGAACACGAAGGGTTCCGTACCATGCCGAAAAAAACTAGGCTCTTGCATGGGGACCCCATTTGATTCATAACTTTATTTAGTTTTTAATATTTGCTGTTGGCGGGTATAAAGATAAAAGTACATTTGTTTTACTGCAGAAAGCGAGTTATATATAATACAAGTTCCTATAATTTAATTATTCAAGTAATACTACAATACAATCTTATCTACAATTTTACCCCCTTACTTATAAACGTTGAATAAGCTTGGAATGGGTTATGCCATATCTGTAATTGTACCATTGGCATCTGACAGAAAGTGACAAACCATGGCATATACTATTCCAAGCTTATTCCACGTTTATAAGTAAGGGGGTTAAAGTGCTAATTTTTTGTGTCGTCGTCCCACAGCCAAAACAACAGATATTGAAAACTTGAAAAATATCTGAAATTAAAGCACATATATAATGAAATTTAAAAGGAAAACTATTACAAGTGGATCGGTTCCTGACATACCAGCGACTAAATAGTTTATACCAACTAAAATCACCTAAGTCAGCACCGAATAACTTTAAATAGAGAATTAGTTCATAAGTAGGTACTAGTTTGTTTTTTGAGATAGCTTCGGAACCCTACACTGGGCATAGTCAGATCGCTCTTGTTCGGTGCTCTTTTCTTTTTGCTAACAAGGAAGGGTACCCAACTCATATTTTTTTGAAAAAAAACCATTCATAGTTTTAGATTTTTTAACGTTGCTTTTTTTTAAGAAAATATTAGTTAGGGCCGATATAAAAAAATACGTACTCATTATTTTTTCATGATCTGAAACATATCATCAAACCAGTAATAAATTAGAAAAAAAAACCTCTCTATAGAAGTTAGAAGGTTTAGTCACTTTTCAGTACTTTGAAGGCCATTTTCTCCTAACAGGTTGAGTTTGGGCAGCTAAAAAAAAATAAGTGTCCGTTATTTTAGACTACTCTATAACATATTTCAAAATGAATCAAATCGGAGTCGGACAGTTGGGTACCCTTCCTTGTAAGTCATAAAAATAAATGTATGGTTACGCACTACATCCAGGATATCGGACTGTCATCACTTTCCAAAAATCTCGGATCCTATTTTCCCGGATCGGTTTTGGACCCGACTCCAAAACGCTCTATGCGGCCCCTCTCCTCAATGTTATCTCGCTTCTAAGGGCCGCATTTACTTATTTCTACGAAAATTAATTGAAATGAGTTGTGATGGTGAAAAGGTGCCACACAAAAGCGGCTAAGTGTCACCCTGAGATAACTGCTCATTTTTAATTAATTACTTTGTGGCAAAGAATTTGTTTACTTTGAAATTCTTGAGTCTTTTCAATGAATGCGTATGAATTTTCATTTAGTAAAATTGATAATTTTGTAGCTTAATTAAGCAGTACTCGATGTTAATAATTTTGAAATAGCAAATGAATTAACCTTTAATGTTTTAATCTTAATTGAAACAAGATAAATTAATATACCATACCAGTTCGTTCTTAACCTGAGGCTCTATTTTACGCGTTAAAACTATCTTGCTTTTTAAATGTCATCGTATTATGAATTGTTACGTTAGGCCTTACTTGATAGTCATGGCGGCCTACGAATCTATCAGTCCCGACTTCAATTCCCGGTACCGGCAAGGTAACTATCAACTCTTCTCTTTCTTGCTTCTTTGTCCTATCCTCATCTAATATGTCTGAGGGACATGGACGTGACCATGGTGAGCGTGCTTCACCAACTCAAGGCAGCTAAATCTAGGGCTTGGTGAAATCGTTAGAGACAATAACAAATACAATCTGAACGACACTTCAGTTACCGTATTATGGTCGCCATTATCTGAGTAAGTAATTTAGTTTAAGCATTATTTTTAATAATTAGTAGTGAGATGGATTGGGAGCGCTCTCCTCTCTGTTCCATCTGGTGGACCTGAAAACCATCGTCAAGGCTAGTAAGTCTACACCTTGCTGAGTGGCAACCTTTTCGGTGTTAATTTTACATTAAGTACTCTAAAGGACAATGCCAAAATAGACTTGGACCAAAAACCCAGCGTCGATTAAAATCAATCAATGGTTAGGTAGAGCATATCCAATAGGTCACAAATGTGTAATTTGTTTTCGAGAAAACTATGCCCAAGTATAAAAAAAAGTTAAAACTGTTAAGATGAAAATAATACCTATGTAGATGATGTGCTTGTTTAGTTCTATAGTTCTATAATTGTAATGGTTATAGCAAAACATGCCAAGGCTTAATTTGGTTTTATGACCCTAAAAAATACTCGACACATTTTTCCTCCAGACACGGTCCAAAACATATCCTCCGAAGCTTACATAATAACCCTGCGTCCTCCACATTGTTTCTGTGAAGCCAAGTCGTTCGAGACCCTCGAATCCGATACATTGGTGTTATTCTATATCGTAATGACATGGTTTATAGACGAACACTTCAGCCTTAAACATGTTGCCTCCTATATTCTACTAGGTGTTTTTTTGACAAATGTATTAAAAAAATATATTTATTTCCTTAACAAACCAGAACAAATCATATGATGGCCGGCGTCTCCTTGTAAGCTTACAAGGAGATGCAGGCCATCATATGATTTGTTTCAAAATAACCTGCGCCAGGAGGCACCGCTCTTCCATACCTACAGTTTATTTATTATAGTGCCATTCTTAAAACTATTTAACTTAAATTTTATTTGTATGTGTGTGTATGTGTGTGCGTGCGCGCGCGTGTGTGTGTGTGTGTGTATGTGCATGAGTGTTCAAAAAGTAAAATATTTATTCAATCAATTGACCACGTGAGGGCTTTTCTACACGTTGGTTATGTGAAGTGAATCTAATATGCTATTGCCACATAGACCTTGAAAATAGTCGCGGTATGAAAAGGTTCCTCACTTTTGGACCTTAACACTATTGAAATAGAGTCGAAAAGTGACGAAACTTTTCATTCCGCAACTGTACAGGGTCTTGTGGCTCGGTTTGACTCGATAACACCATGATGGCTTTTGACAAAACGTGCTATAGTATTTTTTTCACCGGCCGCCTTTACTGTCAAGTGAATAAAAGCTATTGTAACGTTGACAAACGATAACGTACCAAAGATGATATGGTTTTGCCGTGAAGAATAGAGACCCTGAACGTGCCCTATATATAGGTATGAGTCGCTTGACTTCAAACTCTGATATGTCCTTGAAGTTTCCAATACGAATTTAAACTTAATGTGTTTGTGAATGAGACGCAAATTCCGTTGTCCTTTTGCACGGACTTATCTGATTTTGAAGTTAAGCGAGTTTTAGAGTGAAGTTTTTAGAGTTGTTGGTAATTCTGTAGCTCTGCCTACCCCACTCTGGGAATAAGGGCGTGAGATTATGTATGTATGTGTATGCGACTCTGGGAGGTTTCGATATCATACCTAGATTTTAGCAGTAGATTTTCGAGAAATCCTTTCTTAGTTCACTCCTAGACCTCAAAAGGAACCTACGTTCCAAATTTGGAATCTCTAGACCTGACGGTTTGGGCTGTGCGTTGATATGTCTGTCAGTTGTTTCTGCTATATATTTTGAAATTTTCGTTGCGGTAGTGTGTCATCAATACGGGTCACTTACTTATTGTGTTGCTACTACATCTTGACTCTGGCCACGAAGCGTTCGGCGACCTAGCTCTAGTTATGTTACGGAATAACACCACGGACGCGATGATAAGCGGTTTTTCCACTCGGTTACCATCCGGTGATCTGTTGCCAACGCATCTCCACCGACGCAAATCATATTGCTCGGAAGGGTTCCGCAATGAATCGGCCAGTCATCGCGGCTGATTTTTGCGGGTCCTCCCGGTCCCCCACCCCCCTTGTCACGTCTGTATTCACAGGCGGATTAATTTGTTACGGGAACGTAGTTAAAGTTGGTGATTGTGGGATTTAAGGTGTCGTGTGAGGTAATGGGAATAAAATAGGTAAGGATTGGGTTAACTATTAAAAAAAAGTTTTTAGTGTATTATTTTATCGAATTTCGCTTCATCCCTTGTATCATTTCATCTAATTTTATTGCATCAAAAGCAAACCATGATGTTTACAGCATATTATCTTAAACAACTATTCGTAGGTTAGGTAAGGTTGCCTTGTGGCTACCAAAAAAAAAACATGCGACGAAAAATGCTTTTAGATGGAATGAAAATTCTGCGTAATGCTACGTTCGTTAAAAGGTGTTTCGATAAAATAATAGGTACCCATCATTTAAACACAATAACAATTTCATAATAAAATGATCAGGCGAACGAGTCCAAATTTGACGGACCTTTATTACCCATTGAGGAATTCCTATGCCTTCCGTCTTCACCATCTTACTAGCTTGAGGAAATTACATAATTTAAAATGGGGCCAAATATGGCTGCGTTTATCGCGTGATAAATTTTGGATAAGGCATCCGTCACCTTCTGACAAGAAAATAAGTACACGTGTCATAAAGTGACGGATGCTTTATCCACAGTTGACACGAGATATAGACGCAGCGATACTAGGCCTATCGCGATACTAGGTAAAACTGTTACTATAGCCAGTTTCTTGTCGCGAAACCTGTTGGTACAAGGGCTCTGAAGGCCATGAAACTCAAGTTCAGATGCATTGCCAACCATGAGGACTTGGATGGAATGCCTCTCAGCTAGGTAGGTAGTCATTTTACCGACAGCTGTCTTCCTACACACTGTAATACAACATTTAGACACTAGTGACACTAGTGATTTTCGACAGGTTCACGGGAAACATGGTGTTAGCAATGCCGACCCTGAACCAGGTCTATTTGGCAATGTCATAGTTCACCAACTTCAAATAGCAAAAGTTTGTAACAAAAACAACACCTTTTACCAACTCATCTTTCTTCCATTTTTCCAAACATCTAAACAAATCAAATCCAACTGCAATTCAACCCTAAATTGCTGCGTCGTGGGGAGTTTTCCACGATCTGCTGTCTCATGAGGAGATCATTCTTTACTCTGCCCGCACGCGGCAACGTCACCGCACATACGTGTTTTATTTATTATACTGTCTTAAATTCGTTTAAGGCTACTGCGGAAGTACGGTTGTGTTTTTTCGTTCAATTATTTTTTCACTACTTCCTGTAGATTGCATCTTACCTATATCTTAAAAATCGTTGTTACCAAGGCCTCTTTTCTAAACGGTAAAAGCGTCGACAATAGGATAAGAGGTCAAAGACGATGTTATATATTACCGCCTAGAATCTAGGCCTTATTAATATTTAAACCATAATCAATAATTCAATGGAATAGTGAAACAACTCAAATAAATATCGGCAAACTCTCACTAGACCCAGACCCAAACTAAGGTCTAGGCTTGTACATTCAGCGTCAAAAGTAGCTATATTATGGGTACTAGGCAACGACATAACGTTTTTATAAACAAAGTTTAAAAAAGCATACGAAAGTACTTACATAAAAGAATCAAATACCCATAAATACTTGTTTACTTAGGCTTAGACAAAAATTGCCTTTACCGGGAATCGAACCGAGGACTACTACCTTCCTAGACAGGGTCACTACCAACTAGAATAAACGTAATCTGTTGCTAAACGACGACAGCTGCTATACGTTTTAAGTTAAAAACCCATAATTTATAACATTTTCCGGAACAATAATGTTTTGATAAGCCTTGCATTTATAACTCTGCTCTTACGATATTGAGTAGTTTTAAATTCCATAACATATCCACATGGATAACGATGTTATACTTACGCAAGTTCAGAATCTTTCAATAACTTTTTTTTAAGTAGCTCTAACATTGGTGTTTGACATTTTGTAAGTGAAAAAAAAGGCATATTTTTTGCAGGCTTTGCTTATGCCCTAACTCTTTTCAATGTCAAAAATGCCTGCCTAATTTCAAAAAAAACATCAAGGTGATAGGACAATATAGAGCTTGCACGAATTTACCACGTCTTATATGATAGAAAAGAAGTCTTCCCTGTCAACTTGTGTCAAACATTAATGATAATGATACCGACCATAATCACCATTTTTAGGATTCCGAAGGAATGGTAAAAAAGGAACCCTTATGCAGCAGCTACATATTTCTCAGTAACTACATATGCTATCAATTTCAAATGTGGCATAGTTGTACAATTTCTTTACCCGCAACTGTTTTAGTAAAAAAATATAAAAAAAGTGTGAGAAACGAAACCCCCTAACGAAAATTTTAATCATACCTTAAGTCACATTTTCGTTCTTCACTTTTAGGGAATCTATCTGTGGCATGCACTGCTAAAAACAGTCCATGCATTCTCACTCACGTGTCCATACATCATTTTAAGTACACCTACTCGATGACTTTACGATAGCCAAGGCCACTATCAACGAGCTAGGAAATACGTATGAACTGCAGACACGGGGCGCAGATTCCGAACGTCATACATTATCGATAGCGTTACGACAAAGTCACTCGATAGTAGAAAAAAGTCATGCTACACTTTTGCACTTCGCTTTAACGCCTTTGATGATTAGTGCAGCGCAGTTCAAACATGACGTTAAAGTGACAAAGCAGTAAAGTGTGCAGGTACTTATAAGGCCGAAGTAAAAGAAAGCTTGTAAATGTACGACTAAAACGACATAAAATTGCCCCCATGCCTTGACAACATTCATCCAAAAAACATCTATGCTCCACTTTTGTAAAACAACGTCCCTACGTCCCTACGGACTGGCCTAGATACTACTGTTGTAGTAAACAACGATAGATATCACTATATAAAGACATACATTCATACATACCTTCGCGCCTTCATTCTCAAAGTAGGGTAGGCAGAGCCACAGAAACACCAACAACTCTAAAAACTTGTTGTTGCCGTGACCACATTATCACACGCAGGAAAGAAATAACATACGTAAATACATGAGATCACCCAAGCATAAGAAACAAGTATGTACTCGCATTCATCACGCAAATATTTGCCCTTATTTGAACCCGGGACCGCTAGCTTCGTAGGCAGGTCACTACCAACTAGGCCACCGCGTCGTCAACGAAACATATGATCACAACAAATCAGAGCCTCTATTGACTACAATAAAACCATATTGATTTTGATATCGTATCGTTAACGTTACGATAGCTCTTATTTACTTGACAATAATGGCAGCCGAGTTTAAAACAATTCCATAACACGTCAAATGGTTTTTACTGCCTATAGTAACACGGTAATAGAATATTGCTTTTGACGTGCTATCGTAATGTCAACGTTTTGATAGATAGATAGACAGTAATGGCGACCCAGTTAGAAACAATTCGATAACACGTGGAAAGCAATATTGTTTTACCGTTTAAAAAAGAGCCACCGTTTCTTCGCTTAATTACAACAGTGACACTAAGTTATATAAGAAAATAAAATTGTATAATTATATTATTATTATTATTACGGTTAAAAAGAATTAACTTATTTATGAATTCCATTTTAACAAAGTGTCACTATTGTATTTAACGTATTATTACTGTTTCCTATTCAGATTCAACTGAAGCCAACGCTATAAGTTCAATGTCAATGTCGGCTTCGCAATGCAACCATAATGCAACAATGACTTGACATTGACATTCGCGCAATGCAATTTAACAAGCCCAATAAAACTTGACCTTAAACGTAATGAGTTGTACTATCGCACTTTGCACAGTGCATAAAAATGATTACGTATTAGGATGTAATACCTAGGTAGTATTTTAAACTATAAATCATCGTTCGCGCAGACCGATTGATTAGAATCGGTCGTTCTGCGAGCTAGGTGCGCGGGTACGGAGTTCCATGTTTAAAATAATACCTATAATTTCGTAAAGCGTCACTGATTTGCTGATCTATGGGTACGTTTTCTATCTAACTTACTAAGTAGTTTGCAATCTAACGTATCTGAGTTGTCTTTGCGGCTCAGGTATTTTTGGTTCCATCAAGTTGCATTTTCATTAAATTATTTCAACGAATGTAGAAAACTGTTTTCTTTATGGAATTGACTTATATCCGAGTTAAAATCTCGAGCAGTAAATTCCATACACTTTAAAAATGCATTTAACAATCTGTTTAGTAGAAATAAGGTAGGATATCGCTAAGCTGCCTACGGATTCAACGTATACATTTGTCACTTCAAGGCTTAATCAATATATAACGTGTTTTCCTTACGCAATGTTCTTTCTAGAATAAAACATAATAAATTGGTACGAGCAAATAGTAAATACCAGTAACTCGTACATTGACATCGATTAAATGTTACAAACAAAATGATTACACCTAAATAGAAGAGCAAAGTCTATTCGTTTTATGCAATTATAATACCAATTGTAGAAGTACTAAATAGGTAACGTAACATGAAACAAAATGTATAACTTTTAATTTACTCGTTTAACCTGTTGGTGAAGTAAAACCATTATTGCGTGTGTTTATCGTTAACCAATTAATTTGTGACTAGAAGTGTTCAAGAGGATATTGTTTTTTTTTAACTGTAGTTGTATATTCCTTTTGAAGCTGTATAGTGCCTGGATTACTTGTACAAACGTGAGTATTGCCTTATTTAGCTTCATTTTGTATATTTTGAAAATCATATCCCGCCATTTATGTTACGTGGCATTGCGATTTTTTTTGCGTTGTGCACCTTCAGAAGTAAAAATAAATTAGCGGGAGTATTGAACAGCAAAAAATAGGTTTATTTGTCATGACTCATCATTTAACGCAAGAGCTATGCTATTGTCAGTGAAGTATTTGCCACTTTTCTCTGTTAACTGCCATTTTATATACGACACTAGCTTCTGCCCGCGACTTCGTCCGCGTAGATTTCGATTATTGTTATTCCCTCGGCAACTTTTCAATTTTCCGGGATACAAAGTACTTTATGTGTTAATCCAGTGTATAAGCTATCTCCATTGCAAATTTCATCCAAATTCGTCCAGCCGCTTAGACGTGAAGAAGTAGAAATAGAAATAGAAATAGAAAATATATTTATTTCTTTCTGCTTACATAATATCACATCCATGGCTGAAGTCTCCTTTTAAGTAAAAATATACCTGTGCCCGGAGACCTCGCTCTTCTATAGCATATATTACGTTACATGTAAATTAGGAACAACTAGATAAATACATAAAATTATTACTTAATTAAAACTTAGTAATTAAAAATTAGTCTGAAAGTAAACAATTAAAATATTTTTACACAAACAAAAAGAAATATACACAGAGTATCTGTGTGCGTGTGTGTGTGTATGAGTGTGTGCACGTGTATATGTGTGTGTGTGTGTTTATTTTAATTTATAAGGGTACTAACAACTGCTCAGTCTCCTCATAATTTAGGTCCTTAATCCAAGTGATAATATTTTTTTTGCATTCATAGGTTAATTTAGGGTACAATTGAAGTTCTTTATTAAGTTTGTTGTATATTACAGAAGATAGTTTTCGTAGTTGACGTGTGGCAAATGCTGATTTTGTCGAAAAAATTGGTGCAACGTTGTGATTCCTTCTTCTACTTAGCAGCGTTGGGTTGTAATGCAAGTTTTTGTGAGTGAAGAGAGCTGTTCGCAAAATGTACAATTTTCTAACTGTTAGTAAGTTACTATCTATGTAAAGTTGATCAGTGGGGAAACGGAATGGTTTAAAAAAGGCAACTTTTAATAATGATCGCTGAGTTCTTTCGATTTCAATGAACCTAGATTTACAAGCTCCACCCCATATAGGAAGACAGTAAGAAATGAGAGACTGACCCAGAGCAATATAGTAACAAACATACACACTCACACACTCACAAACTTTCGCTTTTATATTAATGTGACTTGCCTTCAGTCTTATTTGGCTAAAATATGTCTTCCTTCAAGTTCTTTAATTGTACTTAAACTTAAATGGAAGAAATAGAATAACATCTTAATTAGCGTTAATTCTACTATAATTATAAATTCAAAAGTTTGTGTTTGTTTGTCACTCTTTCACGCTGCAACGGCTGGAGTCGGCTGGACGGATTTAGATGAGATTTGGAAGAGACACATACGCTACTTTTCATCCCGAAAAATACGTTTACATACGCTTTGAAACTTCTAGTATAAACCCAAACACAAAGATCGAGTTTAGTCTCCAAAAAATGTGTTTGAATTTTATTTTTCTCTAATTTTATGGTTTTTAGTGATCATAAAATCACCATGCTATTATGTTGTCCCATTTCTCAATTAATAAGAAACTATAGCGCGCCGCAAGCAATGCTGTGGAAAAGTCATAGTCCTTTCCGTTGAAGATTTCTGGTGGTCTTCATCATCCACCACTTCACCAAATGATACTTTCTGAATACTGGTCTTTTTACTGAACATTGCTAAATCACTGCATGCATGCTTGTAATATTTGAGGAGTTCCCTCAATTTTTCACGAATCCCCTTATCAGATAACAATGTGACGATGGGACCATCTCGGAAGTATACCCTATCAATGAACATAGGACCTCCTCATTTTAAGTCAGTTAAAAAGGTCACAAAGAAACATAATAATTATTTTGCATCAGTCATCATCAGCACCAAAGATCGGAATAGGTAGAGCTAATTTGCCTTTCTAAACTTGATGCACCTTCATTCAATAATGTATTCCCATTTCACTCACGCAATGAATGAATGACGCGTCAAGTTTAGGCAAATTAGCTCTACCTATTCCGATCTTCACCACTTGCTCGTAAATAGTGTCCTAACATGCTACAAATATCGACCGTAAATCCAAAATAATACCCGCGGGCCTTTTTTTACCATTACACCCTATCGTGCGTAATAGCATTTTTTTTTTATATTATACGTGGAATCAAACTATCACAATACGTCAGGACCCCAATTCTTGTGCCATTCGATATGAAGTTTCATTCGAGATGAAATGTCAGTTGCATACAATTTCCTAAAAAACCTCGCATATAAACTATTGATCTCGACTGTCACTAGAATCGGACTGCATACACGTTTGACATTATCTGTGGTAAGTCACAGACAAAGATGCAACATGCGATTTATTTTCATTCGGCTTTAATTCACTATTTTTCCGTACTAGTTAGTAAAATAAACAAATAATGCTAAATAGTGCAGGATAGAAAAATATAATTTAATTTAAATAGTAAAAATTGTGTATTTATTTAAGGTTTCGCAACAGCTCGGTTTCTGCGTATTTTTCTACATTCAAGCTGACAAGAAATCCTTTAGTGTACGAGCTTTTACCACACTTAACCCATCTTTTTAGAACCTTCCTCCATCTTGGATCTGTTATAACAGACACTACTACCCACAAACACATAAAACCTTTACCTCTTTACAATATAACTAAATCAATACTCAACACGACCATAAACAGCACACAGCCATAACACTCATTTCCAAACTCACACAAAAGAAAAATCCATTCTCAGATTGTTACCATACTATGTATCTTTGAGTTCCGAGGCACACGCTCTGAAATATTTATTCCTGAAACGTAAAGATCGGGTGGTGGGGGTGGGGGCCGCGGTTTTCCTCCAGCATGTTTTACTTTGAGAATGGGAAGTCGCCGGCGTCGGGTCGATAAAGGCAAAGAGGAAAATGAACGTTTTGTTACAGATAGGACACTTTTTATCGCATGACAAAATGTGGATAGAGCATCCGTCACTCTCTTACTTACGTGTTGAAAGGTGCCGTCCTAAGCAAAAACGCAGTAACTAAGATAAATCTCCTGTAGTAAATATCAACCTTATTATTAATGATATAGAATTGAATCTAAACATTCATCCAACTAAAATTGTTTTTATTTTATTTCTAAAACCTCTACCAATTTTTGTTATTGTTACGTAACCAACCTATATTGCTTTGCTTGCTGTGTTTCCATTCCCATAGACTAGTCTTTTGTTTTCTGTTTCCTTAATGTTGCGAACCTTAAAAGGGTGTATTTTTTATGGTCGTTCGAGATAATCTCGAACAAATGATTTAAATTTTGATCCTTGATGTTTTTCATTTTATGTTATTTTGTGTCACTTCCCGTCTCTTCACCAAGCGGTTCCAGCGGTAGACCAGTGCTGGCTTTACGGCTAGCTTATGACGAGTTGGAACCTTTTCGCAACTGTCTCTGTGTCTTATTTTTTGTATCTATGCACCTAATGTTGTTTGGTATTGTTGCGAATAAATTTCTCTTTATCTTTATCTTTATCTTTATCTTTAATCTGCTTAGCTGATTAAATTTAAGATACTGCTTATTGGCTTGGGAGGGCATGGCAGTACTATGCCGGTAGTTGGTAGTGATTGTGATCATGCCAACGAAACAAGCAGTTCCAAATCTGATTCCCAGCATCCGTACTACTAATTTCTGTAAACTCATCCCTTATATTTTTCTCCTGTTCACACACAAAACCCTCGCACCACCCTTACCAGCTTCATAGAATACAACCAGCCTGATTATTAAATCCTAGCGTCATTCCTTAATCTAACACTTCCATCGCAATCCCTGCTCCATACAAAACATCGGCACCGAGGTCTTAAACCAAGTGTCCGCTCCGCACACTCCCCCCTCTTTCCCAGTTCCCCGACCTCCGGGAGGCGCCCCCCCGTTCGATTGTCTGCGGAGGCTGGCCCGCCAGTGCCATCTGATGTGCTGAGAGCACTCTAGATCTGCATAGATCGTTGCCTTCGTTTTTTCCCTATCGAAAAATCAATATGGAATCCACTCACAGCTTTGTAAAGTCGCAGAGGGCACTTCTTAATTCCGTTAAGGTTGAATACCTACGTATTATATTTTAGAGAGCACTCTTTGTTCTGTGTTACAAAGGTTTAGAATACGGGTCCAATTCGAAACTGTTTTTTAATTTAGATATGAGGAGAATATAAAGCGACGTCGATTCTTGTGATAAGAATAGAGTGAGACGTTTTTAAATTTTATATTTTGACGCATCAAGGTGAGTGTGGCTTACTTTAATAGACACAATTACCTTCAACAGTCACTATGTGAAATGATTATGGGTAGGCTTACAAAAAAAATGAGTCATGTAACTAGATGATTGGATTGTCTTACTGAGTACATCATTTACCAAAAATCTCTGCTACGATTTAGAGATTACCTATTGAATAAGTAGGTCATTGAGGCTTTTAAGGACTTTGGTACATAATGTGAAGTGTCTCCGTCCTTTCCGCCCATCCTCAAGGAGAAAGAGGCTCAAACACCAAGCAATAAAGCCTCCAAATCCTGCAAAACAAATACAACGAGAACATTTCAATGCTAGATATCATTCGCCACGCCCACACAGTCGGCATTACGAATGTAAGCGCTCCCATTGGTCGCCGCGAAGCCTTCTGCATTTCGAATTGGTTATATTTTTTCTACGATTGAAATTGGAGCTGTACGTTTGTAAGGCGCAGGCGCGAGAGGCGTCACGTAGACGTAGATACGATTTGGGGCTACAAATACGAATGTTTTATTGCGTTCGCTCTCCATTCCTATTCGTATTTGGAATGTAGATGTGATTCGTAGACGGCGCGCAGCTGTGAGGCGGCTGATAGGCGTTTTCAGGAGGCACGTTTCAGACATTTTATATACTTAGTAAGAATATTTTATTTGTGCTTCTTATATATTGTTCAGTCCTTCTTGTTCAGTCCTCATGTTAATGTGGCTGTTGTGAGTTAGGAAGCGGTCTTTGGGAATTGGTTTTGTTTAAAGAAGGTGTCTGTAGAATTTATTAATAACAGTGTGATGGTTTTATGGTTTTTTCTTTCATTAAAAGGTGGCTTGAACTTGAAAAAGTTGATAGTTTTACCGAAATCTGAGTATTTTGTGAAAATAAACATAGAAGCTTATACTATGTCAGTAAAGATCATTAACACCATCTTATCAGCTACCCTGACGCCAAGATTCAGTGTTTTCACTGTTGTGTTTTAGTTTGGTAATACAGTCAGTGGCATTGCTTGCACAGGAGTTTTCAAATCTTAGTATATCCAAACTATTGACTGCAAAAGTTCATTGCCCTCTGAGTCCATTGAATATCAGGTGGCTTCAGTTCTCAATTTCCTTCTCCGTGTCATAATAACAACAGTCTGAGGCAATAAACTATAAATTACTACAACACTTTTTATGATTCCTTTGTTTTTTATTCAATTACCTCTAGCATAATTGCATCTGCACAGGTAACAATAGACGCCCCTAACTAGACGACCGTCTAATCTGCGCATAGATGTCTTTCCTCCGTCGTTTGGTAAATACTCCTTATTGTCAGGAATGCAATAACAAACTGCAACTGCAACGCAAACCGTGCATCCTAACACAATGCACTACAGTGCAGGGTTGTCTAAAGCTACCGTCAAACGTAATAACACGCCGGCATCCATCTGCAACTCACAACCAAATCATCTTACTCCTTGTGTAATGTTAAGCAAATCCAATAGCACAATACTAGCAAGAAGTGTCACTATCGCCTGTAATGTAATATGGACTTCAGTCGATTCGCTTGTAAAGTACAGCCATAGCTTATACTGTCCGGAACAATTTCATTTGCGACTGGGCGAGTATAGCGTTGTAATTACGACAACAATCGATGGAGGCGCCACCGTCTGCCGCACGTTTAATCTCGCTAGAATCAAAGGACTGTCGCCTCACACCCACCCTTATACCACAAACACCACCCCATCAATGCAAACTCGACTTACACCTTCATGTCACCCACCTATTACTCAGCTACTACTAAAATCGCTAACCGAGTCTTATACAAAGCGGTAATGGAAAGCGGTTCGCTTGTAAGCATTGTTTCAAACAGGTTGTTTGGTAAAAACTATGTCTCCAAAGCTATATCTGCGGAAGTATATTTAGTCCCCAGACCAGATAGTTGCATTTCTAGTTTAGTATACGTTTAAGCGTTATTGGAGTTTAATCTGCTTTTTAAGTTTGTTAGGGTTTTGTTCGAGGATGCTGAAATTATTGCCTAGGATTATAACGGTAAATGACAAATACTTTCTCAGAAATGGACAGTCAGTCTTTGTTGTTTCTTTTCAGCAGACGTTTTCTCTTACTATACTAGTAGGTATCCAGGTAGGTTTTCAGGATTATACCACATTTATGAAGCATCGTAAGTGCTGATTATGCTATACAAAACTCTACATGGATGATCTGGTACAGGTAGCCAAAATCCAATAAACAGATGCTAGCGGCACAGGACTGGGTGTTGGATTTTGTCCATCAGTTTAAACTTTTTCCTTAAATGATGGGCGATATCACCATTATTGTGGAAGAAATAAAGTGGAAAATTACATGAAGTTTCTACAATCGATAATATTATTATTATGTAACCGTAAGTCTGACTTACCAATAGCTTAAAATTGACCATTGGAATTATTTTCCACAAGAATACGTGGGCCACTTTTTACTTAGGAAAATCGAAGAAAACTCCTAAAGAACAGGAAACGAAGCATAAAGTGTATCAGTAGCTTATTCGAGAAACATTAGAGTATTATGATGCTTTTAATACAATATGAGTCGGCTATTCCACATTAATTACGTATAGTGCGAATTAACGCAATTACGTTCCAAGCGGAGAAGGCCGCTACGTTTAATGCAGGCTCGTATCGATTGACATTAATTTCGCAAATCGCTGCGGAATGGCAGGCAGACAGATAAATAGTTATGTGATGTCCTCGTGTTTGCGATAAAAGCAATATAATTTGATTTAAGTTTTAAAGCTGTAATGAAAGGTACTGTATATGTCTAACAGAAAACAAGCTTCGGAAACCCGACAGCATGAGGATTGAGGAGGTTCTATGACACTCCTTGAGCTGATACCGATCCAAAGATACCTTACACTTTAACATTCGTCAAGAAATTTGGGCTACAGGAGGGTCTCAAAACATTACTCTTAATGGAATTCGTGATAATCTGGTCACGATTTCACGCGGCGGCGATCGCGGTCGCGGTGGGCGATGGACAGTGTAAACAAATGCATAAAGTCGCCTCGTCGCCGCCGCGGCAACTTGTGGTATGCTTCATCATACTTCTCCGTGTATTTGTTTTACCACTCTTCGCTCGTCGTTACCGCTGCCGCCGCTGCAAGCCATAAAACATACATACTTACGAACATACACATTAATTCTTTGCTCAGTAAGTATAAAATGTAAGTCACTCACTTTTCTATATCTTCAATTCTCGGAAAATATGTATATTAAGGTAACTTTTATGTATATTACCTTGAAGCATCGTAGTTTCATGATTATCACCATCACCATCACCATCATCATCATCATCATCATCATCATCGTCATCATCATCATTATCACCATCATCACCATCAACATCATCATCATCGTCATCATCATCATCATCATCATCATCGTCATCATCATCATTATCACCATCATCACCATCAACATCATCATCATCGTCATCATCATCATCATCATCATCATCATGACAGCCATAAGACGTCCATTACTGGATACAGGCCTTCCCCAAAAGATCCTCATCATGATCGATCCAGTGCATCCAGCAGTGTTACTCAATCAGTATCGTAGTATTGATGCTGTTCCAATTCTTTTTTTCTATTATTTCCTTCGCCAGTTTCAACTTACAGTATTCCAACATCATTTTCATGAATAGAATTCGCAAACATGCCATTTTCAGCCAAACTTTTCATTTTCAATTAAAATATTTATCCTTTAAAACGCTCACGGTACACGTTACCTACTTATATAGAATAGGAAGCAAGTGTATGTAATGGCGCAAAATAGTGACGCAGTATTATTGCAGGAGGAGGGCGGGAGCCCACTCCTGAACCCACCCCCCCATCCCGGGGGGGGGGGGGGGGGGCTGAAACGTCCACGGGAAAAATAAGATCCGTACTCCGTCCTGCTTATTCTTATGAAAAGGTTTTTTGTATTTTCTGATCTTTAGGAAGCGTTGAGGCCGTTATGGTTATATGTTTGTTATTTAGGTATGATTGAGGAGGTGGAAAATAAAACAAATGCTTGCGAGGTTGTACAGTCTGCGAAACGAAATACAGGGTGTACTTATATAATATACATGGTCTGTTTGCCTATTGTAATTGTATCGTTAACAACATGATATCTCTTAATATTTTGACGATAAAGGTTGACTCGTAAACAATACGATTGGGTGGTAAAATCGTTATGGAATGGGGGATAAGAAATGTGACAGAACTAAGTTATAGATTAATTACTGAACCGATCAGAGTTGCTATACTTAAATATGTAATTAACAATATTAAAGTTTGCATAAGTTGAATAAGTAGACTTCACAGGTATATTTGGTCAAGTTGGCAACGGTTAACTATAATGTTAAAATAGATTTAGAAGCAATATCGAAATTCTCCACTTAACAAAAATGCTGAACTTTTTCATTTAGAACTAGATAGTCATACTCATGGTTTAATACTTTATTGCCTTAAGTTGCATTTACAAAGGTGTTATAACTAGTTAAAAGCTCCAACATAAACCCTGGGAGAGCACTGCAATGTCAATACAATTAGAGGTACATATCGTCGCCGTAGAGCGAAAATTCACCAAGTCGAAAAATGGCCGAAATTTAGTTATGAATGTCATCGAAATCGATTTTTTTTTGTGCAAATTTCAGTCTTATTATTATGGACATAGCTATTATAGTTTCGATTTTAAAAAGTAACAGAAGTCATTAAATTATACTTCGTCTCTCACTACGTAAGGGAAGAATTACCTAATTCGTTTGATTATTTATGGTCTACATGAAACCGTACAATGAATGCACCTAAATCGTCTTGGTAACTTTTTCTCTAAATATTCCGAAGTCACGATCAAGAACTACTTTATTCAAAAAGTCACTAAAATTACTTAGCTAATTTCTGAGTAATAGTTTTGTCAGAAAATATGAAAGCGAAAACTAACTAAGTCTATTTAATGATTTCTCAATCGCCACACATAGACAATGTGGACAGTTTATTGTAAACGAAAATTGATTAAACTGTTTGAGTTAGTTTTTTCCTATTAAACAGGGTACCAATGCTTGTTTAGATCATTAATTAATTACATTTGATGAATATTTGTACGACTTCAACGTGCGTCGATGTAATATAGGTGAATTTCGCGCGTAAGTTAGTTAATTTTTTCGTGAGTGCGGCAATGAGGTAAGTATTTTTGTTATTAAAGTTTCTCAATTAAGTAATAATGATTATACGCCGTGCCCGGGACGTACCCGAAGGATTATAACCTTCGATTCTAGACCCTATTTGGAGTATATAATGTGGTATAACATTTACCGCCTGTTTTTCAATCGACAAGTAAAGGATATTTGACGGATAAGTTTAGCCCTTTCTTTGTCGTACACTTGAAAATAGACAAGGAGAGAGACAACTTTATGTGACAGATAAATTTACTTGTCGATTGTGAAACAGGCCCTTAATGATTAAATTAATTTATGTTGTACATTGATGATATTGCTATTTACAACATGAATCTCTCTTGGTAAATAATGCTTTATGTTAAGGCGATAGAGTTCAAATTAAATAAACTATGGAATTGTTTTTACAGAATAAAAATCTCGGAAATTGTGCGTTATTATACTACATGTTATACCACATTATATGCTCCAAATAGGATCTAGAATCGATGGTTAAAATCCTTCGGGTACGTCTCGGGCACAGTGTAATAACTACATTATTACATCATCGTTTTGGTGGAAAAAAACAAACATTTTAAATAACGTACTAGGTATACTGTTTTATAGGTTCCTATTGAGATGTACGTGTAATTGGTAAGCCAAGAAGAACAAGATTGACCGCAATGTAACTAAATGTTTTTCATTACTTGCAGTGTGATGCCTAATGCTTGTTTTGTTTGAATTCTCTTGCCTGTTTAGCAAATTTCTGTTTATTTTATAAATCTTATAACCAATGGTCGGAATAAGGAGTGCTGAGGTTCGTTACCCGGGGTGTGATTCTCTCAGTAGCATGGCTTCTGTCGACAAGATCGAACGTATAAGGCTGCCTAATTGAGAATGCACGTGCTAAAATGTGTTTTGTTCGCTCTGACGGGACTACTTAAACTCGCCGCTGCCATATTCACTCGTCCGTTCGTCCGACCGCGTGTTTGAGAGAATAACAATTATGAGTGAGATTTGAATACCTACGTTTTCATTTATTAAACCATTTCTTTTTCATTCACACCACACGCGCTCGTTTCATTCAAGCTTGATGTAAAAAAGGACCACGATACCTATTCAACTATTTAATTGTATATAACATAACTTTAAGTAAGTTTATTAACAATGGCGGCTTCGGAAAGCATAGAGTTTCCACAATGTACAACAATGAAAATTCAGTTAAAACGACTCGTTTGCGAGATTGACGTCAAGAGGATAAACCAGCAAGTGTGTAAGGAGCGTGTTTCGTCACGCAGTGAATTTTGAATAAGCGCATTGATTATTATCAAGTTAATTTGGCCAGATTATTCTCGGAGTCAAATTCAAAGGCATGCTTTTTAACCGAATTTAGTTACATGGTTATATAAAGTGTGATATCATTATACCTAACAAGCTTTTTAATTTAACTGTATGGTGTGTTTTGTGTTTGCTGATTACTACACTGAAAAATCAAATGGGTTGATTTTACTAAGTTTTATGGTTAAAATAGGACTTACACGTGAGTTTGGTTGAGTTAACCAGGAAAAAGGTTGAAGCAACCTTTTCAATGTGTTGTTTTTACTAAGGTTAGGTGTTACCTCAACGAAACTCATGGGTAGGTCCTAAAATTTAGTAAAATCAACCCATTCGGTCGTTCAGTGTAATACCGGTTTATGAATTTATTTCTATAAAATATAACTTATATCGCATGCATGGCACAGATTTTATTTCGAAATACATAGCATCTAACCGGGCCGGGATTTTGGTCTATAGTTAAGTCAACTAGTACAGTCACCAGCAATAATTATATTATTCAACATTGGCCGCAAAAACATCTGACACGTCTTTGTTACTACAGGTATAAGAGTGTGTCAGATATTTTTCGCCCAATGTTGAATAATATATTATTGCTGGTGACTGTACTTATAATCCTACTGAGAGTTCGGAGTCAATAGAAAGATGTAAACAAATTAAATTAAATTAGTACAGATTAGTTCGTTTGGTTTTGTTTATACATTAGAACTTCTATTAGCCGTGTGGTTGCCGGCAGAATAGAATAGTACCACTCCATACCTTCCTGTGGAAGTCGTAAGAGACGACTAAGGGATTAAAGGCTTGTAGTATGATATTCATCTTAGCCTGTTTGTGCAAAATGTGGTTACAGAATTAACAACTGGCTGTTAAAGTTGTTGGTAATTCTGTAGCTCTGCCTACCCCACTCTGGGATGAAGGCGTGACGGTATGTATGTAACTTTTCTATTGACCCAGAATTATGATTTAACTAATGCAGCACCAAAGTCGCTTCGCCGCACAAATAGACGCAAGATGCAAGACCCAGCTTGTGATAACAATGATACCAAATAAGAATGGATAACACAGCTAAAAGCTTATCACATCCCACACGCTTACGCGACTCCTTTACCCATTTCGGAGGCAAAAAAGAAAGACCTCATTGGTCTATGCAACAAAGGCATAGTACCACAAGAGCTGCATTCGTGGTAGGTACAGGTCTTTGCGTACCAGCACGGAAGCAGTTGACAGGCTATGTCAACCGGACATTACAGAGGAAGGTGAAGAGTAAAATGTTACTTTAATTGTGTTATAATATAAAGTTTGCAGACACTTATGGTTTTACTTATTTTATTAAACTATTATTCTCATTATGGTGTTTTATCTGAAAACCTAACAATAAACCCTAACAAAAAACAATCAAGTTAGGTTCTACTAGATAAATATAATGAACTTAATTATTAGAGTTAAAATTTAACTAAATTAACTTAGTTTATTTCAAAACAAGTAAAAATTGGGAAAAAAGTCACTAAATCCGGTCTAAAAATCACTAAGTCACAATTTGGGCATAAGACTTGAGGGGCAAAAATGTTTTTTGCAATTATCTATAAAATTATTAGAGTTAATGACTTTTACCAGGTGTAGCCTAAAGAAACAATAAAATGTCCACTAGATAAGACTACAAAACCACTTTTATCCCTTACAATAATCGAGTAATATTTTTTTCAAACTTTATTTTATTAAAACCTTCATAACTCAAAATGACAAAAGTGAGACTTGGTGAATTTTCGCTCTACGGCGACGATATGCAAATGTCAAGAATTATGATTTTTGGTCATGCTCGTACTTGCTGCGAATTATGCAATGGAATTGACGAAATTTTTAATTTGTCTGGCATAGATAAGGCCTATTTTTATATAAGCTCTAGACTGCATAAAGCTGTGTAAAGTGGTGTTTGCACGACGGCATTATTGTAGTTGCGTGGCATGCTTTGTCTGTTTCCTTATTTCATTTTTATCAGTGTTTTTGTAAATTATGCTTTAGATTGATACGTGTGCGATCGTGGCTTCATTAGCCTTGTCTTCACCAAATGGTCACAACGGAAGACCAGCGCTGGCTCTGCCAGCACCACGCTAAATTGTGACCATTTCGTGACAAATTATACATTTGTGTTCAAATTCTGTATGTGTTTAATAATATTTGTCACAAATAAACAATAAATTCTTTCGCATTTTGGTCATAGTAAATCATTTTTTAATGTGCGAACTATTGCCACATGCGATTGATAAGAAATGTAATTTTAGGCAACGTCGGTCAATCAAGCGTTTCTCATTGCTCATTGATTGTGTCAGGACTATGCGAAATGAATACCTACTCTTAAAGGATACCTAAAGTCCAATTTGCTTTAATTTTTTTCTGATCTTAGAACTTGAACTTGAGGTGCTGTACTAGTACTAAAGTACATTTTGAGTGGAGGGTGTTTGTGATAATTTAAACACGTCGATCTTCCATAGTATTTTAATGCGACTAACAATATATCTCACAAAGCATACCATTGCATTTTAGGCTAAATGTGGTACCCTATCGATGTTACACTTTTGTCCACACACATAGGGCACAGCGGACATTTTTTTTTCGAACTTAAGATAGGTAACCGATGGATATATCTAGCTATTTGTCTTATCCCTATAAGACAAATAGCTTTGTGATGGTGGTTTTAAAGCGAATTTTGCCTAAACGGTCCAAAAAAATGTTTTACGTTGCATTGTAAAAACTAAGTAGATGAAGGCTTTATATTCCATACACGAATATTTGAATGAGATGTAAAAAGAATATGATAAAAATTAGAATGTCAAAATGTATATTTAGTCTGTAAGATTGCTTGCTGCATGCATTTTGTAGCTATTTGTATGCCTAACGGCAAAACATAGTGATTCTTATTAAGTCGACGTTACATCAATGTTTACACCTATGTTTTACAAATAAACTATTTTGTATTTGTATTTGTATTTGATCAATTTAAACAGAACCCTAACCTAGAACTGTGTATCCCAGACAGTTAGTTATATTCTATTCGATTTTAAACATTGCCTTAGAGATAGTACCCGACTTTAAGTCAGCGATCGCTTGCTGGAACTGCGATAAAGGATATGTCTTGATACCAAGTTTCTTGTAGTCCAGATATCTGCAACAGATACAAAATATGAGTAGAAGTAACTAAGATCAGTAAGTGTAAAGGAAAAGTTCGCGAGTATACGGCAAATTATTAATACCTATTAGGGAATGCAATTTAATCGGTTATTAACCGTTTTTGTATGAAAGTAACAGGTTAAAACCAGTTATAGCTGGTTTTTGGCATTCCCAAAATTACAACAGGATTTTTTTTAAGAGGTGTCATTTTAAAATCATGCTTGTACAAAGCAAACACACAAAAAACATTTCATGGCAGTAAAAAAATATAGATGCGACCGATAATGAACCCTGGGAAAGAATTAGTCCCCTCTGGTTCGATTGCCATTTGTTTCTCGTTGGATAATTGTAGGCGCAACATCTGTTAACACTTTGTTCGTAACTACTGTACTTTTTTATTTTTTCAGAGGCCCTACAGTTTGATATTTAATATCGCAGAAAGTTAATGATAAATTTCAATGTAATTTCTGTCTCGTGTCCTATCTTTTAAGATAGTACTTAGATACTCGTAGTTAAAACCCACTTAAGACCGGGTTCTACGGTGGAACAAAAGGGTTCCTGATTCTGCTAAATCACCTATTTCCCATAGATTTGAGCCAACCGAGGGAATTTGGGAAGGAGAACGGGTTCACTTTCACACCAATCACGGTGAGCTCCCTCTCGAATATCTCGAACGGAGCAATGCTGCAAATAAAAAACAAAACACTACTTAAAAACAGGTACAAATACTCTGGAAAGCAGATAATTACAGGTGATATGGACATTTGACGCGTTTATTCAGATTATTCCAGCGGTATTTCTGAACCTCTACGTCCTAGGGACCTTCAACGAGCATGCACTTTTTCAAAGACCAGCAACGCATCAATTGTTTGCCTAGATTTGCGCACGTGCATGGGTAACGATGATCACCACTTCCCATTAGGTTCCCACTGACTCGTTTGGCTCCTCCAGCATTAAAAACAAACTCAGTCCACCTGAAGGGAGTGGATTCTAAGGCCCATAGACGTTTGCAATCTTAGGACTGCAAAATGCGTTGCCAATCCTGAGGATCAACTTGGAATGCCTTCATGCTACATGCTTTCATCTGTTGTCGTCCGTCAAAACTGGAACACAACCATTCTTGGCGGCAGCATAACCACAGAAACGGACGGAAAGACTACGGAGATCTAAGGACTTCGACTTAAAGGAGAATCAGAGGGACAGGGCATGGAAAGTAGGGAATTAAGTTATTGCAAGGTAACCCACCTGGCCCTTTGCTTTTGGGGAGCACAGCCGAAGAGCACGTACTTGCCGCCGGGCTTCATGTACTCAATGCTGATCTCAAACACCTTGGCCACACCTGAAATATCATGTTTTGAAACAGCTTCCACTAACTCTTCAATCCAAACTACATCTACTCAAGCAAAACTAAGGATACGTCCGTCACCGCATGCAATGTGAAAAATTCCAAATAGACATCCATCGAACACGCAACATACAGACGCACACACACACACGCGCACGCAAGTAAACACACATTTAATTGATAGAACTCATTTGCTTCTTTTGTTGTCTCTTGAAGAATGTAGGTAACCTTACCAGTGCAATCAATGATGACATCATATTCCTGTCTCTCCTTCTCCAACACATCAGGTGTTACCAACCTGTAGCCCAAATCTAAAACAAAACATTTTAAGAATGTTAAGTATTGACTTGAATTTTCTTCTCAAAATTTAATTTAACACTTAATTTGACAAACATAAAAAAAGTCGGGAATTCAAACCCTTTTAGATTTTCAATCAGCAAAAAAATAAAAACACAATCGAAACAAAAAAAGTGTACATTATGGTACAGTATTCTGGACAGTGCCAAATTAAGGGAGGGACACGTACCCAACTGCTTAACGATTTCCAGTCGTGCTTTGTTCATTTCTGACACGGTTACATCTCTGTGCCCGTGAAGATGCAGCGTCGTTAACCACAAGTTACCTAAAACCACCACAGACATTAAAATAACCACTAGCTCTCTTTAACTGCTATGCGTTTTGTGCGTTGATATTTTTATAACACGCTTTCTAGAGTTATTTGCATCACTAACGACAAACTCAGAAGTAATGTTTTGTCTCCTATGGCCCTCTCCCAGTTCCATCCGCTCGCTCCCGAAACACCACAATTTCAAAATACCACCAGACTACTCTTCGCTTCCGCTCTCACGAGCTTCGAACGAAATATTAGGTAAGCATAATCAACGATACCGAAATTTAAATGTTATTTTTTGAGATTCTAGTATATTGAGAATCGGGTATTTCAGGAATGGGCGGCTCCATCATGCTACCAACTCGATGGTATTTTTATTATGATGAATTTAGTGTCCCTTACATCAAATCCACAATAAAAAAATTCCTGATTTCCAATTTTCTTACAAATTAACAATTTTATTATGCAGTGTTCTTCAACCAGCTAATCGAAATCATAAACGCACACTAAACCTGTTGAAGTTTATGTATTCCTTAACACTTTCTGGCAAATTCAAATGTCACAGTGAAAGATAAGGACAAATGGGTTAGTTCACAACTTTAGCTTTTGCGACCTCGTGGATATACTCACCAATGATCCCAGCGCCCAATACCAGTACCCTGTCCGCCACAGACAGAGGCGATGCCCGGTCAAACCCGTGGGAGACGCAGGAGTACGGCTCACACAGAGAAGCTGCAGGAAATTCACAAATAAAACTATACTTTGCAAAGAAATCAAGTCACTTTCTATGGAAATTCAGTACCAAGTGGCTCAATTTCTTTGCTCCCAAGTGTATGATAGAAGAGGTCGTCGTAATAAAGAACTACAAAGAAAGAAAGGTAGAAGTGAGGTAAAATTCGTAAAATATAACGGAGAGTTGGTCATGTCGGATATATAAAGAAGATGATGATGATGAAAGAAGTGGAGGACATTGCATCATCAAAGCTACACTAACAAGTACAGTCTTATGTTAGAAGAAGAACAACAATAATTTACGATATTGAATGCTCTGAAATGCCAAGGAAAGGGCCTAAAAAGGCCAATGTTAATGTAGTCGCTCCCACTTGCCTCCCAATGCGTTTCATTCATAGTGGACAATTACGAGAAGACCTGAATATAAAAGTAGAGGGCGAGTTGTGCTAGATGGGGTAGCATGTCTCCAATACCTTGCTCCAAAGTGACTCCATCAGGGATTGGGTAGACGTAGTCCTGGGGCACGACGATGTACTGAGCCCAGCCGCCATCGCTCCACACGCCGACGCTGTTCTTCACAGAGCAGTACTGATATCTGCCTTTACGGCAATACTCGCAGAGGAGACACTGGCTAGCAATAAAAGGTTTTAGCAATTAAAAGGCCTATAAGAGCCAAACAGGACTGCGAGCAGAGATATGTCACTATTTTTGCTACAAAAAGACAAAACACACAAATCACACACAAAATACTTCGATAATACAACACAATTACTTAAAAGAGACAAGTAAAAATAAACTCAAATAGCATTTACAAACCTGTTAGGGTCAACGACTACATGCTGGCCTTTTTTCAAAAACACCTCCTTTCCCACTTCTTGGATAACTCCACTGAACTCATGTCCTAGAGTAAAGGACCGGTCCTGGCGCGCTGGAAACTCTCCCTGAAACATTAAAGAGTTATGAAGCCTAAACAATTTAAACTAGCGTAAGGCATAATAAAATTAAAAAAACAGGTACGGCTTTACTCGCGTTGAAATGCCAGGAAACGCAAAGTGAATATTGCGAGCGAACAATAATAAGTGAACACGCCGTAGCTGTGTCAACCACTGTAGAAATCGCTCAAAATGTCACGTCCATCTTTTACAAATTCATTGACTTCTGCAATCCTTAATATTCGGAAAATGCCACTTGCATAGGCGACTGAAATTATCCTATCAGATGTCGTATTGGTATTTTTTTCGGCGAATTAGTATCTTTTTTTAGTGCCATTGAAAACGATCCAAGAGCGAGAACTAGAACGTTGTGGAAAAGGAGAACGTTGTCCATAAGGCGAACGTGGGCTCTGGCATGGCGTCGCCAGGGCACAGCTTAGTCCATATTGACGAAAGGTCTAAACCGGAAGTTAATTTAATCGATTCAAAAAACATACAGTAAAAACCGTTCGATGTCTGCAAGGAAACACCCTAGCAGCGTCAGATTCACACTGCCTATGATCCTATGAATATAGTTCTTGAGTGGGTGGGCGATCATGTTCAAGAAAGTGTAATGTTGGCAGTCCAACAAGATGGACAGACTTGTTAAGGATCGCAGGAAACAGTTGAATGCGAGTATAACAGAACCGATCATGATGGTGATCTTTGGGTAGGTTTTTATGATGATAATGATGAATGGAGCCAGATTACTCTTCCATTCTTCAAATAACGATTTAAGTTCTGTTTTATAGTTTTGAAAAAACGTTTTATGTTTTCCAACGAACTTTGGACCTGTTACCCACCTGGATGATATGAAGGTCGGTACCGCAAACTCCGGAATATGCCACTTTGACGAGCACTTCATTGTCCTTCGTTATTTTGGGCATCGGGTAGTTCGGCACATACTTCACCTCCTTCGTCTTTGGGTTGAATTCGATGGCTTGCATGTTTCTGGAAAATTATTTAAATATACATTTCCTGTATCGAGGAAGTGGTTTATTGTAAATTCTCTCGGATAATCTCCTATTTTTCAGGATTAAAAGTAGCCTATGTCCGTCTCAGAAGAAAAACGGTCGCTGGACAAACTACAGCGATCCGTTGAGGCGTTTTTACCGTAACGGAACGGACGAACGGAACAAATAAAACAAAATATAAACAAACACATCGATATCTCGACATAAGTAGAAGTCGCTTATCACTATTCTTTCAAAAACATTTTTATAGCAACAAATATTTTAGTTATGTCCTTTGGGGATTCAAGGTAATTCCATCCCAAATTGTATCAAAATGATTTAGGGGTCGCTAAACTTAAAATTAAATAAACAAATAGAGGGACATTATACATAGCATTTATATTATTAGTAAGTGAAGTTAAAAGGATGGATTAGCGAGGATAAGATTAAGGATAAGAATGAAGATTTAGATAGGTACCTATGTAATATCTCTTAGAGTAATAATAATCATGAACGTTAGAATTTGGTCAGGTGAGGAGGAGTAGGAGGGTAAGGAGGTGGGATATCAGGGAATATAATCACACACGAATTAACCTAGTCTCAAACTAAGATCTAAGCTTGTAAATACTAAAAGCTACGCACAAAAACCTATTTTTGTTAGAGTATTCTTTGCCCCTTTCTGTTGAACTCACATGTAATAATAACAGAGAAGGGCAAAGAATATATCAAGCACACTTTAGTTGGTGCGCGTTTATGAATGAGAAGATTTTAAAATTTTCGCGTGCCAAGTACAGTCAACAGCAAAAGAAACTGATGAAATAGGGTCCCAAAATTATCTATACAATACATTAAGTCAAATGCTACGGACTATTGTAGTTGATCAAAAGTAAATGAGCTCAATAACGTGTCATAATAAGTGATCACCATTATTTCGATTTTTGAAAACTCAATGACAGTTTAAGTCATCGTTGAACATTTCGAATTAAAGTTTTAACTATAAAATCTTGGTTTTGGGACAACCTCGGAGTACTTCGGTTAATATCGGTTATGTTCGTCGAAAAACATGCGAAGTGACAAAATAGCAATCTCCCTTACGCCAAGATTTAAAATAAGTTTTTATTACATCTTGGAATTATTTGCCATAAATCCTTCTTTTGCCGATATTGTTGGAATGTCGTTATTTTGGTATTCAATTCACGTTTGACGCTTTTGATAGAAATGTCATGTCAGGCTTCTGTTTTGCACAGCTGTTATGATCACTTTCTTTTGACTAATTAAAACATCAATTAATTTAGCACTTTAATATAACATGTTATATTTGGGATGCCATGACAATAGATATTTTGAAATGTTGATTTTGATCACTTACTTTTGACGTTGACTGTACAATTCATCTGACCTATCAGTTAGAAACGTATATCTTATCTGCCGTATAAAACATCAAAACACTTACAGAGATAAAACTGTTATTTAACTTTAAGAAACACACGACGTTACGTTATTGGGGAGTCACAATGACGACTAAGCGTTACATAATGTTGTAAACAAATAAGTCAAAAGGAAATAACATTAAGTACAACAACTGGTACTTTATCAACCTTATAACTAGGCTATCAAGGATATTTTTTCATTGACAAACATGTTGCAAATGAGCTCTTTCAACTTGGAGAAGAATAAGTCAAGAAACCCGCGTAGCGTAGGCAAGGCCAGATTACAATTGAACATAAGTAGCAATGCGATTCCAAATTAACTATGACCATTTTTATAATGGTATAATTCAGACTTTATTTGCAGATCTATGAAGTCTAAATTACAATAACCATGGAGAGAATTATAGGCCTTTTGAATAGTAGATTTTATTGTACAAATATGCGGGCGGTTGAAAAGGGAACTATAATTTTTAAATACCCGTTTTTCATACTCTAATAGATACCAGCGACATATTACCGAGTACCAGTTGAAGTGTATTCTATAAGTCCTTGTGTTGTTGTTATACAGGGTGACCTTGATAACATATATACATACGAGTACATACATTAAATCACGCCTGTTTCCCAGAGGGGTAGGCAGAGACCACTTCATTCCACTTGCTACGATCTTGACAAAGGGCATTGGGTAATTTTTTTTGAAGAATATTGTCATATTTTTTTCAGCGGCGACCACGAAATACACATTGTGTTGTTACTTGCACTACAAAAACGTTTCGTCTGATTCCAAGGAAATTCTTTAGTTAATTAGAAAACACAATAAAAGTAATGAGGGTGCCACTGGACGCTCGGCGTTTGCTCGGCGCAGTCTTAAGCGTTGTTGAGCAACGGTGGAATTGGAAATGAATATATAATTGTTATATAACGATATTATTATTTTTAAATAAGGAACGAAGGAGGTTAGTGGAAGGGGAGAACCTAAAAAGAGATAAATGGAATGTGCGAAAAATAAGGAAGTGAATACTGAGATAACGGATGATAGGGATTTTTGAAATAGAGATGCTGCACCCACCCCAAATGATTGGGATAAAGGCAAGATGATGTATTTTTCTAAAAATAACTACCAGGGTATCCAACTCTAGAAAGAGGTTTATTTAAGCAACTTCTTACACATCTGCTACTAATTAGTGCTCATATTTTTTTTTCTATTAACATTTAAATACTGCCATACCTATCCTCGTCCTGCCCAGTGTTCTTAATAAAGGACACATTCGATTTGGTACGAGGGTGCATTGAAAAGTTCTGAGCCTAAGGTTGTATATAATAAAAAAAAAAAAAAAAAATACTGGCAGGTAAAAGTGCCATATTTAGTCGCCATTATGCACTATCTTTTGTTTTTTTCTTGTCACAATTTTGCATTTTATGCTGGAACTGCTACATAAGGTCACTGATTTTTCAAGTAATGGATAAAATTGAGCACCGTTCTGTCATAAAATATTTGCAAAAGAAGGGGTTAACACCAAAACAAATATTTGAAGATAATATGAACAAAACATTAGGGCAATCTGCTCCATCGTATGCTACCATAAAAAGATGGGTAGCTGATTTCAAACGTGGCCGGGAGACTGTTCAAGACGAGCCTAGGAGTGGGCGGCCGTTGACGCCTACTACGGATGAAAATGTCAATAAAATATTAGATGCGATAATGAAGGATAGGCGATTGAAGATTGTGGAGATAGCGGAAGCAATGGGTATTTCTTATGAGCGGGCACAGAACATCATCACCGATGTTCTTGGATTTTCTAAGGTGTCAGCCAGGTGGGTGCCTAGACTGCTTTCAGTCGAGAACAAACGAGTACTGGTTACAATTTCCCAAGATTGTTTGGACATGTTTCAACGTGACCCCGAAGATTTTCTCAATCGTTTTATAACTATGGACGAGACATGGGTCCACCACAGTACACCAGAATCGAAAGAACAATCCAGGCAATGGAAAAGACCAGGTTCACCACCACCCAAAAAACCCAAGGTCATTTTGTCAGCTAATAAGGTAATGGCCTCGGTTTTCTGGGATTGCAGGGGGGTTATCATGATAGACTATCTCGAAAAGGGCAAAACAATAAATTCAGAGTACTATTGTGCTCTTTTACGTCGTCTGCGAGAGGAAATTAAAATAAAGAGACCTGGAATGCTGTCGAAAAAAGTATTGTTTCACCAAGACAACGCTCGCGTTCACACTTCGGCGAAATCAATGGCACAAATACATGATTGTGGATTTGAAGTGCTGCCGCATCCCCCTTACTCGCCGGATCTAGCTCCTTCCGATTATCATCTCTTCCCAAACCTCAAAAAACACTTGGGAGGACAAAGATTTTCGACTAATATGGAGGTACAAGAAGCAGTAGACTCATATTTTAACGACCTCAGAGATTCTTTTTTTTTTGATGGGATAATGAAGTTGGAGGCGAGGTGGACTAAGTGCATTGACCTTCATGGAGACTATGTCGAAAAATAAAATTGTTATAAAAAGTGAGCCAGTTAGTTTTTTTTACCAGGCTCAGAACTTTTCAATCCACCCTCGTAGTTTCTGCCCGGGAAATCAAATTTTATATGTAAAATTATTCTTTGTTAAGGGCATTGGGCAGCAACCGGAAGTATAAACGAAAATGCTTGAGCAGGTCGAGGCTATTATAAATCCAGATCTGTTCCTAAATTTAAACATCCAAAATTCTCGCAAATGTAAATGTTTCTCTTGCTCGATATTAATAACGGTAACAGGTAGGACACTTAAAAAAAAAAAAAAAAAGTCTGTCCTATATAAGTCTTATAATATAAGTATGACAAACGTGATTTTGTTCGGAACCCTTTGTGCGCGGGTCCGATTCGCACTTGGCCGGTTTTTATTACATGTCTGGCAACACTTCATCTGGCAAACCGCTTTGCTTAAAAAAAAGTCTACTTTAGGGTACCTGCTTTTCCAAGTGCCTGTTTGCTCGCGCGGTACTTCCACGACTGAATCGTAGATAACTGAACGACTTATCTTTTATAAACACCGGGTATCTACATAGGTTTAATAAACAACGTCATTATAATAATAACAAGTAACAACATATCTTATCGACATTTAATTATGTCTTGAATGTCGGTTTTCTTTGCTTGCTCCATTAATTCATGTTCATTCAAGTAAGGCTAAGGGACTGTTGCTCTTTCAGCCATCTAAGGACGGGCATGTTTTTTGCGAAACTCAGAGCTTTGTTTTTTTGTTTTTTATTTTTCTTCTCGTTTTGTGTTCATTTAATTATGTGTGTGTAACCTTCCGTGGTTTCACCTGATGGTTCCAACGGAAGACCAGCGCTGACTTTAATGCCAGCATCACGCTGAGTTGGGACCATTTCGTGGCTACTTTCTTCTTGTATTTGTTAATCTGTTCTTTGTTATGCATGTCACGAATAAATGATTTTCTTTCTTTCTTTCTTTCTTTCTAATTATTACATTTGTTAATATGTTATTATCGGAGCATTTGGGGGAAATAGTTTTAGTGAAATTAACAATTACCATACAATTTTTTGCAAAACAATACAGGAAAAATGGTAGTTTATGCCTACAACGGACAACCAAATATAAACTGATGGGTCGATAAAAACGCTTTAATTATTTAAATAACATCTCAGTCTTCTTTAAATTAAACTCTTACATGTTCATGTTTGGTTACACGTCGTATTCCATACTCATACCTACTCACACCCATACTTATAACTAAGGTAACTGTTTACATATAAAACATTTATTATTGTATTATCCTTATCATTCTCATACGCATAATACTCATGTTAGCACAAAATCAAGTATTACAATGTCCAATATTGATTATTTTATTATCCTCATCATACCCATACCCATACTCAAGCTTGTAAGTAGTCATACTATTTTTTTTTTACAAAATAAAGATTTAATGGCAAACATTATTACGTATGATATTGACTACACACACTCTCAAACATATAACTAGGTACCTAATGTGATCGTAATAGAATCAATCTACCTACTATAATTGCATAGCAAGTGAATCGGAAGGACAAACAGATGCACATTCATATGATAACTGTTATCAACTTACAATAATGAAGGTCACTGGAAGTAATCCACAACACAATAATTATGTTAGTGTATACATGCATTATTTACACTGCACTGTATGCAATTGTCGTAATGACCAAAGGATGTTTATACCATTATTTTGCTTGCTAGAGCAGACAAGGTTAAATAATGACATGACAACAGAATTACCTTTAAATTCGATAATGTTTTGAAGGACTGTGCAAGTAAGAGGGTGATGATTTCAACATGTACTTACTTGATCTTATCTCTTCTCTTCTGTAACTCGTTTTTAGGGTCCATACCCAAATGGAGCCCGTTGGAACCCTATTAATGACCTACGTTCTCCGTTCGTCCGTCAGTCAATATTGAGTATTGAGTTTTGAGTCTTAATTTTAAGTATCTTTTTTTAAATATCGGTTTTTTTTCAGAGTATGTGTTAATAAGGCGGATTTACTAACTAAAAAAAGAAAGTGAAATGATAAACGCGTCGCCACTCCCAATACAGGATAAGAATATAATATTGGTTGTATATTAAAAAACGGTAAAATATACAAGCGTCCAATTTAGTATGATTTTAGTACGAACCCTGAAGAAGAACAACCAAATTCCAAAAATGGTCAAACGTGAGTTGGGCTCGCGCTGCTGATTAGGTACGACTTCGGAATATAATAATTAATAATACCTACCTGTGAGACAGTACGGAATCCTCGGTCTGCGAGTTCGACTCGTGGTTTGTTTAGTTATTTGACGAATTATTAACTGGCAATTGTCAATGCATTAGGTTTCATCTACGATGAAATAGAAATAAATTTATGAAAACTAATAATAATTGATAACATCGCCATCTATAGCTTACATAGCAAACTTCAAACGACGTTCGTCACACACTTCACTCGTGAACTCCATTGGAAAGTAGACTGACAAGGCAAAGAACGTTTTCAATGGTTCTCGTCCTGAAACAAAGATGGCGGTGAAATTAAAATGCTTAAATTGGAATTTTGAAATCATTTAGGTATCTATAATGTTGATAATGCATAAGCTAATCTTATTTGCTTTTTTTAACCTCAAATTTGTTAGTTTAAATTATGCTTTCGCGAATAATACCAAGTAGCTATCCTAGAATATAAATCCTTAGGAAAACTAGCTAGGTACGTCATCTAAGCATTCTTGATACTTTATAATGCTAAACTAATCTAAACGTACGACAGTTCTCTTGACCTCAATCATAACCTGCCTTAAGGTCTCTGCTATTGGGCCATCCAATTGAAAAGATAACCACCTAAACAACACTCCGGTCTCTATCGCGCTCATCAAAAACATGATGCACGCGAAAGGGATGTCTAATCAATTTAAAATTCAGTAGTAATTCGTTGGGGCAATGTACCCTGTAACTCGTTCAGAAAGGACGAAAGTACGAATTTTTTCCAACGACTTGCGCGCTGATTGGTATGATACGTGTGTTTCCTGTCGTTCTTGAGACCTACCCGAACGAGCACTTATGTCTAATGTCTTTACAAGTACCTACGCTAATCCACTAGTATTAAACAATATGCAATGTCATACTTTTAGACTAATGGCTGACCACCATTTAATTCGACGCGCTAGAGCTGGCCTAGTTAGTAGTATGTACCTAAACTCTTTATTGCATAAAAATATAAATATTACAACATTGTCATTAAAGTAATATACTGAGGCGAACTTATCCCTGAATGGGATCTCTTCCAGCTAACCCTGAAATAAATGAGTAAGGATAATGCATGGGGTTGGACAAATACAAGTTTGCACCAAAAGTAGCAAAAAGAGATGATGATACTTATTATAAATAAAACAAAATTAAAAAAAAAAACTTATGTAAACTTACATAATATAATAATCCTTACTCATCTACTTCAGGGTTAGCTGGAAGAGATCCCATTTAGGGATAAGTTCGCCTTTGTACATTATTTTAATAACAATGTAATATTTATATTTTTGTGCAATAAATAGTTTACTAACATACATACATACATATATCCTATAAGTTGTGATTTCATTTGTAGTACAAAAAACACCGTCTTGTTTCAAGAAAACACTTTAGTTTATTTGAAAACAAAAATAGTAATACGGGTGCCACTGTACATCCAGCGTACGCTCGTCGCAATCTTAATCTGTCTTATGACGACAATGTATAAGTATTGATCGCTCTATATTACTTGTCTTATTCTATAAATCAGTGGCAGCACAAAGATTAAGAAACCCTAAAAAATACTGGTTAGCTTTTCTTCCTTACTTTTACTTTAATACATATTAATATAATTTTGGAGGCGTGTACCTATTGAAACAGGAGTTCTAATGTCATTCATATGTTATTCAAAATGAAAAATCGTCGTTTAAAATACGACAATAATCTAAACTGCATGACGTAGGCGTATAAAACTTGGGAATCATAATAGAACCAACTTTCTCCCATACAATCAACCATATTCTTATGCATAATACGACCGGTTATGCATCTCCCATGCTTTCTCGATGTCATTATCGACATTTGGGTGGTCAATTTCGTAATATTCGAGCATTGCCAGCATTGTCTAGGTAAAGTCGCCATGAATAGAACTTGTGAATGTAAACAAAGCGCCATATTGATATTGTCTATGGTTATTTAAAAGTATTTTTTTTTAATGCATTTTTTAGTCTGAATCACTAGAATCGATCGAGGAAGACGTGTCACCGATATATTTTGGTACCTATACAATCCGTAGTCCTGTCAATTATGCCGTCTAAGCTTTTTATGTTGTTTTTTTCATCTATACTAATATTATAAAGCTGAAGAGTTTGTTTGTTTGTTTGTATAGTTGAACGCGCTTATCTCAGGAACTACTGGGTAGTGATTTTCTCAACAACGACGGTCGGACGGACGAACGAGTGAATGTCCAAGCAGCAGTTAAGCAGCCTTATACGTTCGATCCATACTGCTAAATTGAAAATGCACGCGCTAAAATATGTTTTGTTCGCACTGACGGGACTACTTAAACTCGCCGCTGCGATTTCGCTCGTTCGTCCGCCCGTCCGTTGTTTTTGAGAGAATAACACCCCTGAGGGGCGAGACAAGTTGCTTAACGTTAACGTACACGATTATCGAAAACTGACGATTGGAATTGACGTAGGCGTACACGACCGTCTGACATACATCAATCCTGTACATTTTTGATAACGATAACGCATATTGTCTAGGGCCTCTGGTTTTTTAAGTACCACTAGCTGTGACGTAGTAAAGACCAAGTATTGTTTAAGGTCCTTAGCCATTATCAGAACTTTTTGATTATTTATTATTCTGTAAGAAGATTGACGAAAGAGATATACAGATCGAAAGTGTGTGGACGGGTCGGAAGGGGCCGCCCTATGCGTACTTTTTCGAGTCAAATCGGAGAAATACTGGAAAAGGGCCGAATCTTAAGTACCCGAAACCGACGTGCGTGCATGACTCGATGTATGAATGTGGAAGAAGCGAAATAAATTTGTCAAGATCGTAGCACATGGAAAGAAGTGATATCTGCCTACCCCTCTGGGAAACAGGCGTGAATTGATGTAGGTATGTATGTAAATAATGTTTTTTTAATGCTTTTCAGACCAACCTCTATAAGCATGTTTTTTAAACCGGTTGTTAATTAGCTTTGAGATCGTACGTTACTATTACCGTATCACTTGAATGAGTTGAACAGTACAACCAAGATCGAGACACGCTTTAGTATGTGTTTTAAATGCCTAGGCGGGTCAAGGTACACTCGCCAGTCTCTACTGTCTCCTCGACGAAGTTTCCCGTGAGATGTACAAGACCAACGCTGTTGTGTTGCAACGCTTACCAAACGGGATATATTTATTCCATGGTTGAGTCTAAAGTGATGTCAAACTAAATATTGAATTCGATAGTAAAACAGGGTAAGAGCAAGTTGAACAATTCTGCCGAGGATTCCGTAGTTAATAGGGTAATTTTGTTAGTTTTCTTATCATCATTAAAATTAAGAAGTACTTAATAAAAGATAAGAGAGACAGCTCTTATATTGTAAAAGCTCCAAAATATCCGTGTTCATTATTTATTTAGTACTAGCGGTTGTCCGCGACTTTGTCCATATAGATGTTGTTTATCGCTATTTCCGGGATAGTGGCCTATGTGCTATTCCACACTATGATCTATCTCTATGCCAAAATTTCATTCAGATCCGTTCAGCCGTTCTGGCGTGATTGAGTAACAAACATCCATGCATCCAAACTTTCACATTTATAGGTATAGTCAGCATCATAAATAAATATACATTAACAAAGTTTCAGAAATATATTTACAACCTTATTCCCTTGCAGTAGAGTCGTGTTTACATATTTTTGAAAGTTTAACTGTGTCCATATTATTACCCCGTAAATTTCTGTGACAAAATGCAGATTATGTTTTACGCTCTAAAGTTATAAGTACTAAATAAAGTTATATTTTCTGAAATGACACCTTAATAAAGACCGATCCACAACTGCACAATTTTTAATGCCAAATTAAAAATGTCACCGATCCATCTGTGATACGTGTAATGTTCAAGAATGTCTCTAGCTATCTATTTTTGTCCCAGTAAAAAAAAATCCATGACAGAGACCCTAGTCTGAATCCCACCTTGACGGTCTCCACCATATCACGGAACCCTACCACGGGATAATCATCCCACATGATGTCGTAACACAAATAATGACCATTACGTAATGATGACTACTAGAAATTCCGGATAAAATGTACGGGATTTCCTAACGCGTTAAGTACTAAGAAATGGTAAGATCATGTATGGAACATAGATGTTGAATATTATAAGTTGCTCATATTCATAAAGCCTGTTCCTATTCATTCGGTCACTCATATAAACAAATCAATTTACCATTATTACCCCATATTCACGTACTTTTGAAGGTTGAGCATGGTCATATTATTAATTTATACACTTAGTCAATCTCTTCATGTTTATTTCGAGGTAGTAATCTCTATTTAACCTCGTATTTTTTGATGGAAAGCACTTTCGGTGAAAATACCATGACGCTGACTGAAATCTGTCATATACATTTTTGAGGTTAAGAGTTTTTCGTCTTTGTCGCACCCAGAATAATAATACGATGATGATGAGGAATAAATATTCAACCTTTTTAATAAACTAAATAGGTAACATTATTTTCATCGCTATTTCTTCCTCTATCTAAAGACAATTAGTCGGTATACCTTGTTATAGTCATTGGCAGTCTGAATAGGAACTGACTTTAATGCAGTAAATTGACTTTCGTCACATATATATGTTGATTTTCGGCCTGGATTATAGTCGTCGGCCAAATATGTGGTTTTACGAATACATCGTTACATTTAAAAAAATACGTTTAGTCTAGTTGGATGAGACCCTGCAAACGAACTGGCGATTCCAGGTTTGATTTCCGGCAATGGTAAATATTTTTGTGCAATGCGCGCAAGAATTGGTTTTAAATTGTAGTAAGAGTTCTAATAAGTAAATAGGATTTAAGTATGTTTATATAGTTGTACATAGACTAATAGAGCTTAATTTGGGACGGTCCATTTGTGTTTTTTTTTGGCATGGAGAAGAGAAACGAGCACACAGGCTACCTCATAGTAAGTGACATTTGCATTCTCAAGACTACAGTCTTAAGACTGCAATTCTAAGACCGCAAATGCTTTGCTAACCTTGAGAACTAGGATGTAATGCCTCTATGCTAGGTATTTCACCTGCAGCCTTATCGGAACACAACAATGCGAAAACTTCTGCTTGGCGTTAGGATAACGGTTAGGATAGGATGGTGATAGTGAAGGTACTAACCACTACTAAATGCATTTAATTACTAAAAAAGCTTAAGTATTTTTTGGTTCTCAATGCCTTAAATATAATTTAACAGCCGAATTTATAATCCGGGTGTAAAATTAGCGGTTGGTGCCCCGCGACTCCGGCGCACGCATCCCCCCCCCCCTCCGCGCGGCGCTTGAACCCGCCGGGGTGACATTGAGGACGATGGTTACGTGCTCTCATTTCAGCACCAGTTTTGATACTTGAAATTTAAAAAAAAAGTTTTTTTGCTATAAATATTTTTTTACAAACTTCCCAGGGCCTGTATTCTGCATGTTACAATCTCCGAGTCTAGACAAGTTTGTTAACACTAACAAACTATTTTCGATTCGATAACTGACAAAATGTATGGAATTGACGTAGGCGCTCGATGCAACCGTCTTACAGCTTACGTCAATCCTGTACATTTTTGATTACGATAACGAACGCCGAATGCATCTTGTCTAGAAGGCCCCCGTTATCGTATTGTCAACGTTATGAAAACTCTTCTTTACTTAATAGTAATGGTGACCGAGTTAAAAATTATATGAATGTTATTTTTGCAGTATAGAGGCCCTTTCATTTGGCTGTTTCCATTATTTATAGTGTGGCATATAGAGTTTGTCGAGGTCACAGGAGCCGCAGGTCAGCCATAAAATAGTTAGGTCATCTACATATAAACTGCATCATCATCAGGATCAAAAACGGCATTAGTTACATTGTGATCTCAATATTTCCTATCCTTTCGAATAATACTGTAATTTCGAAAAGTTAACGTTTGTTATGTATCTTCAACAAAAATACAAATGGCTACTTAATATTACTTTAGTTTTCAAAATATTTTTAAACACGTGGTGTATCCGAATTGTGTAATAAAACAAATATCAAGAACGTTGGCACGCGCATGCATTAAATGCACTGCACTTGCATATAGCATATGGATGCACCAAAATTTTTTTCGCCGGTTTCTTGTGTGCCCTTGAATTTCGAGTTTAGATTACGACGTGCATTGCCCAAACCTGCTGCACTTACTTCGGTAGGTATGTAGGTTGGAACAGGTACTTGTATATTTCGCTTTGGGTACCAGAATGTGGTCTTACTTTTTAATTATAGACTGTTTTTAGTTATAAGTACGTATTATTATGGTTTATTAGACGGTTACATAATAGAGTTGTATAATGATGTTAATTATGTGATCACAAGTATTTGAAAAACAATGTTTTTTTTACATTAAAATGTTCTTCAAGCTAATTGAAAATATGTGATTTAATCATTTATATTACTGACTAACTTATATAATTTTATACTAGCAAATTCATTAATAATATTAATGCTACTTTAGCGCTCTTACAAAACTTTACACTAATTAAAAGTATCCAAGCAAATCTAGGTTAAACGCCGCTTCCGCATAATATATTTAGCAAACCATGACCATCTCAACTTAAATAACATTAGGCTAGGTCAAGCCGCCTAACTCAACACAGGCACAGTAGACGTAAAAAAAAAGCAATAAAACTAAAAGACCGATGCAAGGGGCAATGCACTTTTTCGTGGCCGGTCGAAGAAGATCGTGCAAGCGTCTGGTCCCAAAGTGAGTTGCATTACAATTTTTTTACACTCTCACACATGTTAAAAGAACACGTATAGCCTCCGCGATAAGATTCGTTTCACTTCTAATTATAAATAAGAAAGGACTTTTTGGGATTGTAATATGACCGGCATAAAGTTTGAATTGCGCATAACTTCGACGAAAGGAGTTTAAATTTGCGAGTTATTTTAGTATTACAGTTACACTAATTATGGCTCTTTTATAAGAGGCTTTATCTTTTATAACCCGTGTGGTTGCCGGGTTAGAATAGTGCCACTCCATATCTTCCCGTGGATGTCGTAAGAGACGGCTAAGGGAATAAAGGCGTATAGTGTTGTTAGGCGATGGGCTTGCAACCTGTCACTAATACACTGATAAACATCTTAGGCTAAGTGTGCAAAATGTGGTTACAGAATTATCAACAAGTTTTTAGAGTTGTTGGTAATTCTGTAGCTCTGCCTACCCCACTCTGGGAATAAAGGCGTGAGATTATGTATGTATGTATGTATGTATAAGAGGCTAGAAGTTTTACACAATATTAGCGTTTAATTTATTCGGCGAATTTGATGCCTTCTATCAAGACTGGTGGGAGACTGCCCAAGAGAGATCTTTAGCCAGAAGAGGGACATTACATAGGTACATACATTAAATCAAGCCTGTTTCCCAGAGGGGTAGGCAGAGACCACTTCTTTCCACTTGCTACGATCTTGACAAATTTCATTCGCTTCTTCCACGTTCATACATTGAGTCATGCACGCACGTCAGTTTCGGGTACTTAAGATTCAACCAGTACAAAATTTGACTCGAAAAAGTACGCATAGGGCGGCCCCTTCCGACCCTTTCACACACTTTCGATCTGTATATCTCTTTCGTCAATCTTCTTTCCATCTCTCAATCCATCACCAAATCCAAAATCCAAAAAAAAAAACCATCTCCATCGATGCATGCCCTTTTAAATCTTAGTTACTATATCTTCTTATATTCCACGTTTCTCTCTGACTTTTTCATTCCTTACTCTATCAATCAGTTTCACACCACACATACGCATATTACGCATAGCGCATTTCAACTGCATTTTGAGGGACATTATAGCCTGCTAAATATATATTTAAAAATATATAGTAGTAATAATAAAGCTTAGAGGACAATGTGGCTACGCTTTTACTGTGGGTAGATAACGATCAACCTATGTTGGGCATTAATAGCGTTGAAATAGAGTCGAAAAGTGACGAACCTTTTCTTACCTTGAATACTTAGTATAGAGAAATGCATAGAAACCGTCCAAGACTCAAGAATAAATTTAATACTCGTACTCACTACACAAATAGTTACCCTTGCCGGAATCGAACCCGGGACCTACCTTCGTAAGGATTACTGACAACTAGGCTAACTGCATCGTCAAAAGATAATAAAATAAATAGGTACCTACCAAAGGAAATAAAATATAATGCCAAAGGTCTGGTGTTGATAACCACGCGATTTTCATATAAAAGTCAAGCTTCAAGGTGTATTTATGTCTTTTAACATAGAAAGTTGTATATATATATATATATATATATATATATATATATATATCTATCGGATTGATTACTCAATAAAACAATTAATAATTTTATTGTAAAACCAGACATTTTCTAGCTTCAGTTTTCACACGTAAATAGCTACTTCGAAACGATATCTACTAATGATTTGCACATGTTCAAAAACACTTTTTGACATACGTCTTTTCAAATTTAAAAATAATACGTCGTATGTACCAACTCAGAAACCTTCGTAGACTCATGCACAACACCTTGCTGGAGATCATCACCATGATCAAATGTATAGTTTACGATTCTTTAAAGGACATACAGACAAACATTATTTTTTATATATATAGATAAATGTACCTAAACGATGGGTGCTCAACACCTTTGGCCAAGGCTGTAGTTTAAGCAGGATCATAGTAACTCAGGTCAGGATTGTTGGTCGGTTGCAACGGCGAATCAGTGCTCTACGTGACTAACATAACGCCCAAGGACTCATGCTGGCGTCCTTTTTAACCGACTTAATAAAAATAAATTATTAATACACAGAGTAAATACAATTGGCGTGGCCACCTTACAATGAAAATCAATGGAATATAAATCTATTGTCAATGAAATAAACTCGATTTTCTAATTTGCTCATCACTACATAGTATAAAACAAAGTCGCTTCCCGCTGTCTGTCCCTATGTATGCTTAGATCTTAAAAACTACGCAACGGAATTTGATGCGGTTTTTTTTAAAAGATAGAGTGATTCAAGAGGAAGGTTTATATGTATAATATTGTTTTATTTTATGTACTGGTGTTACAGAAAACTCATATAAACCGAAGCGAAGCGAGGGCGGGTCGCTAGTTAGTTATAAAAACAAAAGAAATTCCACTTTACTTTCTTTAAGACCTTTATTTGGGCCGGACGGAAGATTTATTACTACAATTCACATAAACCCAAGCGAAGCGAGGGCGGGTCACTAGTAGGTAAATAACAACACAAAGTCACCTGCCGCGTCTGTCTGTCTATGCTAGCGATTTGCTCGCGATAATCACAAAAAATACTGAACGGATTTTCTGCCGTTTTTTACCATCAGTTTTTTATACATAATGAGTTCTGGTTTATGTAAGCGTGTTACAGAAAACTCACATAAACCCAAGCGAAGCGAGGGCGGGTCGCTAGTGAAAAGTAAAATATCGTTACTACTTCAGAAAAAACTCGTATCGAGATGTATGAGTTTGAACTTAATTCTCTTCACGCTTAAGTTTAAAATCGTACGTCACGAATTATGAGATACGAGGATTTTGCAACGCAATGACGATATGCTATCTCTTCCATCCATAATTTAATATGTTGCAGACGAATAATAGATCACCGGATGTTGGTATTCAGTGTTTTTATAAGGACAAAAAAATATATCCGCATTATATTATGCGTGATTCTAATATGATACGCCGCGATGATACGTATCTTTTTACGACTTATCATAGCTAAGGTTGTCATTGACGCGTTTCCTGGTCTTTGTAAAACATAGATTTTTATATTAAGACGATATTGCGAAGGTTATTGGAGTATTTTTTGAGTTTATCCTTAAAGGATGATTCTCTGTATCCTACTAAAGTTATCAAAGTGAAAGTTTGTGATAATTTGTTACCTTACCGGCTGGACGGATTTGGATGAAATTTAAAAATGGAGATTGCTTATGGATTAACACATCAAAAAAAAAAAAAAAAAAAACACACTTCATCCCGGAAAATTTAAAAGGTTCCCGAGGGAAAACCCGTAATCGAAATTTACGCGTACGATGTCGCGGGCACAAACTAGTCGCATTTAAAAACATGTTGGGCCATTTAAGAGATATCAGCTCAGTACCCTTACCATGAGTTACAATTACCGTACTCGCTATCTAGTCGAATGCTCTGTCCCCCGCACTCTATAACAACACTACGAGGTAAGCGAGGGACAGAGCATTCGACTCGCTAGCGAGTACGGTAATTGTAACTCATCGTAAGGGTACTGAAACGGGTCGCCATTATACGCGCCACGTAACGCTCTGTTTACAAGCGTCAACAAAACTATCTTTCGTTTCTATTCATACTCGTAATCATGTAAATTACTAGTTTTTGATCGTGAGTTTCCGTTCAAATCGTCGATGTACCTATAACTATCTAGAGAGATAAAATTTCGGTAACGACACGTTAACGTTATTATACAAGTATGTTAGTTAACGTAACGTCATCAAGAATAAATTCACCGTCCCTTAATTTTGTATGGTATTAGCGATCTTGCTTTGATATTGTTGACGATATTATCGAAGTAAGATGAGCTAAACCAAAGTCGAATTTAAGCGCAGACTCGACGAATAATAATTATAATGATTAACAATTGAAATCGTTTATTATTTTCGGAAACTGTAAAATGTATGGATTCGATATAGAGGGACGCCGCAGCAAGAACGTAGGCTATGCGTTGCGTCGGTGTAACGCTGTGATTTGAACATAAATAGTACAACGCAAGTGTTTCAGGGACCACAGCTAGTAGGTTTAAGCTGATACGCAACATGGAAAAATCATCAAATCTCTTTCGCGACTTCAAAAAAGGAGGTTCTTTTTAAGTGAACTCACTTTATTAAAACATAAACAAAATACAGAAAAATAAGTAACTTATTCTACGTAAGGAATGAAAAAGTCAGAGAGAAATGTGGAATAAAAGAAGGTGTAGTGACTAAGATTGAAAAGGGCATGCTTCGATGGTTCGGTCATTTGGAAAGGATGAAAGAAGATTGACGAAAGAGATATACAGATCGAAAGTGAGTGGACGGGTCGGAAGGGGCCGCCCTAGGCGTACTTTTTCGAGTAAAATCGGAGAAATACTGGAAAAGGGCCGAATCTTAACTACCCGAAACCGAGGTGCGTGCATGACTCGATGTATGAATGTGCAAGAAGCGAAAGAAATTTGTCAAGATCGTAGCAAGTGGAAAGAAGTCGTCTCTGCCTACCCCTCTGGGAAACAGGCGTGATTTAATGTATGTATGTATGTATTCTAAGTAACTACAATATGTACAAATGTCCCCTAAGCCACTGCCAACGGGACCGTTGCCCATAATGCTGGCAGCATTTCCTCGTTAGATAGCTATTGCTGGCCGTTGGCCGACGAAAGAGCCAGCACTATGGTCACCTGAGGCACATCATTTTATTTTTTAAATTCCTAAAAAGTGTCCGTGCCTCCGGACCCCACAGTCCAAGAGTTTCTACCGCAAAAGTTGCAAATATGCTATTATCAGATATATTTGCATATTTGTGGCGTTTTGCTGATTCTGCCCCGGTAGCCGCCTCGCCGTCGCGCATATATAAAAAGGTTCTGTGTTTTGTGACTTAACAGACAAGATGGAATAGGAAAAAGTTTTCTTTAGGCCTCTGGGCATTCTAGGAGGTAAAAACCCTATTGTCCTTGACCTGAGGGGCTATTGCCTAACGCACTCGCAATCGCAGTCGGCTTCAAAGTAGAACAATTGCTTTCATTTTGTATGCAGACAAGCCTTCGATTTTCAAACTGAAAACGATCGTAATTGCGAGTGCGTTAGACAATAGGCCCGCTGTCATGGTATTGGTTTTTTTTCCGGTAAATGCGATCCGTGTCCCATAGAGATTTGCATTCTGGAATCTACAATCTTAGACTGCTATCCAAACGCAAAAGCGTTGCCAACCTTGAGGATTATGATATAGGTTTATGGGACCATTTGTATGTAAAGTAGCCAACTATAATATTCCTATCAATTTACATACAATACCATCTATGTCTTCAAGGAACATGTGACCTAGATAATATTATTATAAATAAATACACAAACAAACATGAGGAGACAATCACACACAAATTGACCTAGTCCCAAACTAAGCAATATGGGTACTAAGTATACAGGGTGTCTCATTCAAATCGGTCAGTATGGGAAAGTCTGAAACTATAAGACATACGAAGATTTGTTCTTAGGAACCATGTCACCGATTTTGATAAAAAGAAAAACTGCATTCATACATTTGAAAAAAAAAACTGTACCCAGCTAGGGAATCGAACCTGGTAGTTTTGAAAAAATAAACTTACACTATTTCTATTCAGATATCGATTGTGTAGGTCTTAAGCAGTAAATGTTTCTAAGAAACATGATGTTTAAAATGAATAAAATGCATTGTTTTCACATACTTACTTTAATTTATCATAGTAGGTGTTCGAAGTGACCACGTTTTTTTTCAATACAATATTCAACACGTTTAGGTAAAAACAATTTTACATGCCTGAACTTGTTGAATATTGTAACGGTGGTCACTTCGAACATCTATTAAAATAAATTAAAATTATGTGAAAACAATGCATTTTCTGGATTTTAGACATCATGATTGTTTCTTAGAAACATTTACTGCTTAATTTACCTACACAATCGATATCTGAATAGAAATAGTGTACGTTTATTTTTTCAAAACAACCAGGTTCGATTCCCTAGATGGGTACAGCTTTTTTTCAAATGTATGAATGCAGTTTTTCTTTTTATCAAAATCGGTGACATGGTTCCTAAGAACAAATCTTCGTATGTCTTATAGTTTCAGACTTTCCCATACTGACCGATTTGAATGAGACACCCTGTATAGATAACGATAAACTTACTTTTATACGGAAACTAGCGACCCGCCCTCGCTTCGCTTCGGTTTATTCGGTGAGTTTTCTATAACACACGTACATAAAACAGAATAATATACATAAACAATAAGGTTGAGTTTCCTAAAAGTTACAAATGACGTGACATCTCTAATGACACTGAAAAATTCAAGCATATTTTTCTTGAAATGGGTCCCAGATTGAGGATGCGCCGAGCGTACGCCGGATGTACAGTGGCGCCCTCATTACTTTTATTGTGTTTTCTAATAAACCGAAGTATTTTCTTGAAATTGGACGGTAGGTTTTTGTATTACAAATGAAAACACAACTTATAGGGTATATCATATAGTTTAATAACAATTCACCTTCGAGTTATCAACTTAACGGAAAAAAGTGGCCACCTTTTCCCGTTAAGCTGAATACTCAAAGGGTAATTATTATTAAAGTTTGTTACGTATCCCATAAATTGTGTTTTTACTTGCACTACAAAAACGTTTCGTCTGATTGCAAGGAAATTCTTTAATTAATTAGAAAACACAATAATAGTGATGAGGGCGCCACTGGACGCATTTGCTCGGCGCAGTCGGTAGCTAGAAAACCATTTCAAAGTTAAACCATCAAAACCATAAAAAGCTAGTTTGGATAAAATAAGTATTTTTGGGTTTTTAAAGTAACGAAAGCTCAAGAAGAGTCAGACAAAACCAACAAGGATCCCCTGCCCACACCTCGAGTTTCTAGGATATTGTCCACCACATCAAGGAGAGCTGCTGCCGTGCCACGGAATTTTCTAAAGCCGGATTGTTTTTCAGTACTAGTAAGAGGGCTGGAAATCCCAGATATGGCATACGTGAGAGATTTTTCCATGCGCGCACGCAGATCGATCGATAGATCGGAACTAGTTACTCTATACAATAAGCACCTACGTGATTCGTATCTCCTACCTAACAATATAATGTTTGTATAGATAGTTCAGTGCAAAAGGTCTAAAATAGTCATTTGGGTTCGGGTAAAGTCGGTTTGCCTCGCATAAGAGCAGGGTTTCCCAACCAATGAGGCGGGCTTCCCTAAGGGGGCGTAAAAAGATGGCAAGGGGGGTCCAAAATGCTTTAAAAAATCTAAGAGAAACTATGATTTCATTTTTTTAATATAAGAACGTGACATCGTCGGTCGATATTTTTCAATGGTTTGTTTTTATGTCACGATAAAAATTAAAGGGGGGCATGAAGATGTTATTTACTACCCAGGAGGAGGGAGCAGGGAGGCAGACGCCAAAATTGTTGCGAAACTGTATTAGAGCGTTTGAGAGAAGATACAAACCCGTATTTAGAGATCTCGCACTGTACTGACCTTTATTATTTTCGGAAACACCTAAAAATTTCGCTATTTTGGAATAGGTGTTCAATCGACCATATAAAAAACTTGTAAAAAAATCTAACAGCGCTTTCCGAGAGGAGACCATTGCAAACGTTGCAAGAAACTCAACAGAAAGTCATTATTTAAATATTACTTACTAGCGACCCGCCCTCGCTTTGCTTCGGTTTATGTGAGTTTTCTTTAACACCCGTACACCCGAACCTTTCTCTTGAGTCACTTTTATCTATTGGTTAAAACTTCATTAAAATCCGTCGAGTAGTTTAAAAGATCTAAGCAAACAGACAGCGGAAGCGACTTTATTTTATACTATGTAATAAAATAAAGAAGATAACAAAGATGACAATGATAATACTTAACCTAGCATAAAACAATGAATATAAAATAAAAATATCCTGCGTAGTTAAACAAGAAAGCGTATTTTAAGCACAGCGTGTTTTAAGCAGTGGTGTGTGGAGCATGCGTCAAAATTGGTACGGATACGACGCGTCACTGCGATTCCGTATCGTCACCGTTTTTTAAACATTGGTGTGTGGAGCATGAGTCAAAAACGGTACGGATACGACGCGTCACTGCGATTCAGTACCGTCGCCGTTTTTTAAGCATTGGGGTGGAGCGCATGCGTCAAAAACGGTACGGATACGACGCGTCACTGCGATTCCGTACCGTCACCGTTTTTTAAGCATTAGTGTGGAGGGCATGCGTCAAAAACGGTACGGATACGACGCGTCACTGCGATTCCGTACGTCACCGTTTTTTAAGCAGTAGTGTGGAGGGCAGCATGCGTCAAAACCGGTACGGATACGACGCGTCACTGCGATTCCGTACCGTCACCGTTTTTTAAGCATTAGTGTGGAGGGCATGCGTCAAAACCGGTACGGATACGACGCGTCACTGCGATTCCGTACCGTCCCCGTTTTTTAAGCATTGGTGTGGAGCGCATGCGTCAAAACCGGTACGGATACGACGCGTCACTGCGATTCCGTACCGTCACTGTTTTTTAAGCATTAATGTGGAGGGCATGCGTCAAAAACGGTACGGATACGACGCGTCACTGCGATTCCGTACCGTCACCGTTTTTTAAGCATTAGTGTGGAGGGCATGCGTCAAAACCGGTACGGATACGACGCGTCACTGCGATTCCGTACCGTCACCGATTTTTAAGCATTAGTGTGGAGGGCATGCGTCAAAACCGGTACGGATACGACGCGTCACTGCGATTCCGTACCGTCACCGTTTTTTAAGCATTAGTGTGGAGGGCATGCGTCAAAGCCGGTACGGATACGACGCGTCACTGCAATTCCGTACCGTCACCGTTATTTAAGCATTAGTGTGGAGGGCATGCGTCAAAACCGGTACGGATACGACGCGTGATAGCGATAGCCAGCCGAAACCTATTTAAGAAGCTGGGAAAACTGTAATGAATTTCCCTTGTTTTATGATATGACTGACAATTTAATGTTCCATTGGCAAATTTCGCTAGATGGTGGACATTTGTTTATGTATATAGGCACATTAGATAATTAACCTCTCATTCAAAATTATGTCTAAATAATGTAAATTAATATATTTATATATTTAGAGATAGTTTTATTTAGTTTTAGTTTTCTTTTTCAGTTATTGTGTTATGGTGGTTGTATTATTATATGTAAATTATTTATTATGTATGTATTGTCCTCAGGTTATGTATAAAAAAATAATTAAGAATTAAGTTTGCAGGCTTGACAATGTAAATGTTTATGGGTTTTAGATTCAACTTACCATCATGTCTTCTGCTACTCAGAATGCAACATGTCTAAACCAAATCCATAGTTTAACAGATAGTGTTGCTAAGTATGTCTAAAATAGTTTAGAATTTTTATAGTGATGACTTAAAGTAACCTCGATGTGTCAGCACCGAATCGATCTTCGTGTGACACAACGAGTTATACAGTATTATATGGGTACAGTGAACGCCTAATCCTGTTAATCTGATTCTATACCGCCGCTATATTATCTGTTAAACATTTAATAACAAGGTTCAGGTCAATTGCATAATTACAGTGCGACACAAAAGAGTAGAAATTAAATTAGGGCGCCACTTTCTACGTAACTGTCACATTTTTGACGTAAAATGCTTAAACATGGCAATAATGTAGTATGTTTTGTTTCATTTTATTTAATTTCTACTCTTTTTTGTTGCACTGTACTCAGATTTAACAAAGGCCTTTTACCAGGTTAACCAGTTTAACCACGGAATATTTCTCGTAAAATTTAATCAAATAAGTAGTAAATATATTTTGTCTAGTGGTTGGAGTCATACGTGTCGAGTCGAACTTAATTTGTGACTATTAAGTGTTCTTCTTACTTTTTGGCAGTCCCGCAAGGCTCGAATTTGGGACCGATATTATTACTGATCTTCTACACTCACCTGTTATGCAAGTTCAAATGTAAATGTCTCGCATACGCTGTTGACCTAAAATTAATACATGTGTCGCCATCACTGCTGAGCGCCACTGGGCCCTTCAAAAAGTTTGAATGTGGTTAATTACCGTTTTTAGCCAGGTTAACGAAGTTCAAATATACTGATATAATATACTCACTATAATATCTTTACCTCAATATTCTACGCACATCAAGAGGATTGAATCTTGTTGTGTACAACTTATATAATTATATTCTAAATCTGACGTGTATCAGTAGTTGCTTACGTGTACACAGTTAAAATGGCATACCATCAAATTTGGGCATGAAGTGTGACCTCATATTTCGTTGGATACGCCCATAATTTTCCCATCACCCTTACGGGTTGTCAAAGACATTTTAAAATACCGAAAACTCTATATATGATAGTTTCGGTTGCTGTCCAAAAATTTACATGCTTAGCCAAAGTCTGCTTTCTTTTAGGTACTCAAAAATCTCTTCCTATTGCAATAGCTATGCCGTTTTACTTTTTTAGATTAATTAATGCTGTTATTTTAATTTTCTATATTACCTCTGTTTTTATGTTTTTGACATGATAAATATCAAATTTATATAAGAATTTGCAGCTATTTTTTTTTAAATATTGATGTCTGAATATTGACATTTCAAACTAATCCAGGAAATATAGATTTTGGTTAAATTTGTGGAGTGGACTCCACTAATAGGATTTCTAAAAAATTGTCATCCAAAAAGTTACAAATCCATACAAGCCCTACACTGAACTGCTCAAGTATTGCCCAATTAAGTTAAAATAAGCAGACAAAGCCAAATGTAGGTCCTATATTGTTGTCCATTGTGAAATTTGTACTAGACGTCACTGTGTATTGTAAAGAACGACAAGATGAAGGCCGACGATATTTTACTATTTTATATACAAAGGAACACGCAAACGAGCATGCTGCGATCGTAGAGATAGTATTACGTATTTTTAGATCGCTATAAGGAAAATGGCCTAGCTACTTAGGGCCTGTTGTTTGATCAGTAGTTAAACTAACTAATTGTTAAAATTCGAAAAAGGAACTGAAAATTTGACACATTTCCTTGAGATTCCTTCAAATTTTAACAATTAGTTAGTTTAACTACTGATCAAACAACAGGCCCTTAGTGTCGATGGATTGTGATAGAGGAAAATGTTTATAGGAGCCATACACCTGGAGAATCGTATACTGACCAACGAGCAATATCTGCATGTACAGTCAAGGGCAAAAATGTGTATACAGTTTAGTACCTTACCTTTCACTTTAACCACTGTGACAGTTCATACACGGTGGGGCCTGTAACTAAAGCAAAAAATTAAAACGTACATTCTACTCCTCAAACTAGACAACTTTTGTTTAGCAACTTTTTAAAATCATAAAGTTTTTAGGTTGTTCTTTTTTTCAAACAAAGTAAATAGTATTTTCAATGTACTTAAAACTCCGTCTAATTGACATCGCCTGTCAGTCTAGTCACTCTACAGACATAATAAATTTCATAGTACATTGCGTGTTCGATCGAATTAACTTTAAAATGTAATAAAATTCAAACCGCAAGTTTTTTTTCAAAGTCGTCAAGCAAACGTTGCGTGGTTTGAGGAGAAGAATGTACATTTTTAATTTTTGCTCTAGCTACAGGCCCCACCGTGTATATGGCAGTTCAAATATGACGAAAATAGACAAGGTACTAAAGTGTATACATATTTGTAATCACGTTGTCGGAATTAGCTCTAGTGATTTCGATGTTTGCAATGTATGTTTACGGGGGTGAATAATCGATCTAAGTGGTCATCTTCGGGAAAATTCGTTGTCAACCCGAGTGACGCTTGGTCTTCCAAGTAGATACTAGCTATAAAATATAGTCAAGAGCAATGAAAACGTGTCACCTTGTATTGAATTTCCATAGAAAGTGACCAGTTTTCATTGCTCTCGAGTGCCGAATTGAGACCCTATTTTCAAAGGTGATAATTCCTTAACGAACCAACTGGTTTTTATGAAACAAAAGAACCACCGTAATTTTCACTAATTTATACTTACTTATTAAGAGCCGATTTGACAGCTGTCAACTCAAAATTGACTACGCCAAGTACTTACCCCCGTATTTATAGTCAAGAAAAGTAATTAGTTGAGTAAAAGTAATGACTTACGCAACGATTTTTATATGACTTTTGACACTGCTAATACTCAAGTAATTACTTTTCTTGACTATAAATACGGGTGTTAGTCTTTGAGTGCGAGATTTTGAGCGATGCTAGAGAGATTTCAATATTTTTTTTGGCTGTATTGACTATTTATGCAAACTCGAATAGTTTAAGACTGCGCCGTGCGTACTGCTACTGGATGTACAGTGGCGCCTTCATTAATATTATTGTGTTTTCTAATAAACTAAAGTAAGTAAGTAAATTTCTTGTATTTTGGTTGAAATTATAACGAGTAATTTATTATTTATTATTATTTCACAAATTCTTAACTTTTAAGTTTACTTTATTATAAATTTTGGAAAAATGAAACGCTTTCTCGTCTGTGGATGTCTGTGGCGTTGCTAGGTTTTTTTTATGTTTTAGTTTTAACAAATGTAAAATGATACTTTCTATTGATAGAATTCAAAACGAATGACATGGACCGCTCGTGTTCATATAGCTGCGCTCGCAAGTCAAAAATACCATTTCAATGTTTTTGGTCACTTTCGAACGTTCGAAAGTCAAAAATACCATTTCAATGTTTTTGGTCACTTTCGAACGTTCGAAAGTCAAAAATACCATTTCAATGTTTTTGGTCACTTTCGAACGTTCGAAAGTCAAAAATACCATTTCAATGTTTTTGGTCACTTTCGAACGATCGAAAGTCAAAAATCGGTCCCCTGATCTGACACATGCGGGCCTAGTATGGCTGCGTCTATATCGCGTGTCAATTGTGGATAAAGAATCCGTCACTCTCGTACTTATTTACGTGTCAGAAGGTGACGGATGCCTTATATACACTTTATCACGCGATAAACGCAGCGATATTAGGGCCCATGGACAGACAGACATTGTCAAGACTACAAACTCAAAACTTGTCCTATTCTCAGACCTACTGAATTAATACTAAATAAGAATCGGTCAAGCCGTTTCGGAGGAGATTTATTACAAACACTGTGATACGATGGTTCGGTCATTTGAAAAGGATGGATGAATGAAGATTGACTAAAGAGATATACAGATCGAAAGTGAGTGAGCGGGTCGGGAGGGTACTTTTTCGAGTCAAATAGGAGAAATACTGGAAAAGGGCCGAATCTTAAGTACCCGAAACCGACGTGCGTGCATGACTCGATGTATGAATGTGGAAGAAGCGAAAGAAATTTGTCAAGAACGTAGCAAGTGGAAAGAAGTGGTCTCTGCCTACCCCTCTGGGAAACAGGCGTGATTTAATGTATGTATGTATGTATGTGATAAGAGAATTTTTATATATGAGACTAGCTGTACGCGCTCGGCGACGCCCGGTATATTTTTTTTTATACGAACCTCATGAAATGTTCTCAGGCCTACTGAAAATACACACGAAATGTCATAACTTCATAAGATTTGTTCAAGCCGTTTCAGAGGAGTTTTATTACAAACTGCGACACGAGAATGTTATATATTACAACGTCTTGTAGTTATAATGTTATCAATTCACGAAACCGCACGTCATAAAAATGTACATTGACGCAGCCATGCGACGTCAATTGCATCGCATAGTGCAACGTCATGGATGTTAATCTCTATAATGATTTACTTCCTTTAGAAAAATGTGATAGGTATTGCAATACGACAGCGTAAGAGCGTGAACGGTTGGTCTTATAAGTAGCTGCACACTGTACCTTGTCGCCTTAACGCCTTTGACAGATCAAACACCACATTAAAGTGACAAAGTACTAAAAGGTGCAGTTACGTACGAGTATAAGGCCGACTGTACCATTAAGGACCTTAATTGTTGATCCACCATAGAACCTTGTTATTATGTCAGCAGCAAGTGACGAGATAGAAATCACATAGGGAATAATCGTTGGTTTTATACGACAATGCGTTCTATAGTGGTTCATCACTTAAAGTCCGTGACCGTACCATGCCATGACCGACCGTAATGCGAGAAATACGCACCGAGAATTATGAACGGTGATGTATTATAGCACGGAATGACTCACAACTCGGAACCTGCCGTTTGGCAAAACTATCTTTGCCAAATGTATCGTTTCCCAACTTTTTCATTTGCCGACCCAATTTTATATCTGTATTTCAGGATTTATTTCAGTAACATCGTGTACATAGGTTAGGTTAGAGTGGTTATAAAATCCTGAAATATTTACGGTACGGGTTGGCAAATGAAACGGTATTTATTTATATATTTCGCCGAAACAAAGGTAGGCCTCAGGCCACAACTCTTCAAAAATATAAATTAGTGCTTAGATAATTATTTAAAAAAAACCTGCCTCCAACGAGCTGTGTTTCATTTTAAAAACTTTTATTTATGTATGTATGTATGTAAGGGTCAAATCTTGCAAGTTAAATTTGACCCACTTCCCGGCTTTCGATGAAGCTGAAAATTTGCATACGACTTTAATTCTGATAACATTACAATAATATAGTACCATCCAGCTGGTCTGAGGGCTCAGACAAGATGAATTACGCTAACTATCGTTTGTATTCGTTTAGTTTTTAATCCAATCGCGTCACTGGCACATCACGTGACTTTTCGTATCACGTCATCTACCAGTGACGCGACTGGTTTAAAAACTAAACGAAGAGAAACGATAGCTTGCGTAGTGCATCTTGTCTGAGCCCTCTGATGATGAAGACTCAGGGTGACCATAAGAACCCCTAAATTACTCATGATGAACCCGTCGTGTTAGGGCTTGTTAGAATCGTCTGGACAAGTAGATGACGACTGTGCAAAAATGTAAAGTCGGCAATAAAAACTTGTCCTAAAAATGGAATTGCCCAAGAAACAGACTCAGCTTAGTTTGGGATCCGCCGCAAATTAGCCTTAAGGAATATGACATGTAATCTTTTGGATAACAAATTATTCTTATCCTAATGTACGTAATTACAGCCGTGGGTTGCTCAACAATTGTGTCCATGAGGCATCAGCATGAGGCACATGCTGGGCGGGAACCGTGTCACATGTGTGACTCTACTAGGTCAATCTGTCATTCCGTATTTATTTGTGGCCTACCACAAGGTCAAATTTCAGTTACGAACTGTCTCGTTTGTCCGAGTTGACTTAAAAGTCAGTTGAAAGAGGGTGGTTTCAAAAGCATACTATTTTTTTGGTGCATTGTTTGCTGAGAAAAATAAAAAAACTAATTTCTGCTAACCGCTAAAGGATTAAAAGCCTCTTTTCTTCATCTTTTCTACGTCACAGCTAGTGCTACACTTAAAAAACACAACGCGGTTACAAGAAAATGACGTCATTCCGACCACTAGTCCGATAACTACTTAATCTTTGTAACAATCCTGAAATATTTACAGTTACAGAAAAAAAAGGTGTTATGTTGGATTCACCACTACACTTTAAGAGTGCACCGAGCAAACGTCGAGCGTCCAGTCCTAATTAACTAGAGAATTTTCTTACAATCAGACGATACGTTTTTGTAGCGCAAGTAAAAACACAATTTACACGTAACAAACTTTAATAATAATTACCCTTTGAGTAGTCAGCTTAACGGGAAAAGGTGGCCACTTTTTTCCGTTAAGTTGATAACTCGAAGGTGAATCGTTATTAAACTAAGTGATATACCCTATAAGAAGTGTTTTCATTTATAGTACAAAAATGTACAGACCAATTTCAAGAAAATACTTTTGTTTATTAGAAAACACAACAATAATAATGAGGGCGCCACTGTACATCCGGCGTATGCTCGGCGCAGTCTTAATAGTCAGTTGGAAGATCTGAAAATCCTGCTTATCTAATAGAGGGTTGTTTCAAAAGCATACTATTTTTTTTAATCATTGTTTGCTGTGAAGAATTAAAAATAAATTTCTGCTAACCGCTAAAGGATTAAAAGCCACACCTCTTTAAACTTTGACGACGTGCTTAGCCGATTTGGTAGTGACCCCGGCTACGAAGCTACCCCCCGAAGCTCCCGGGTTCGATATGGGCGAATGTGGGCGGTAGGACCTTATGCAGGGTCCGTCCGGATCGCTACCACCATCTTATCCATTAACCTACCGCCAAACAGCAGTGTTCGCATTGTTGTGTTCCGGTTTGGGGATAAGACAGCCGGTGAAATGACTAGCATAGAGGCATTCCTTCTTAGTCCTCAGGGTTGGCAACGCATTTGCAGTCTTAGGATTGAATGGCAGTCTTGTGAATGCAAATGTCTATGGGTCACAGTTTCCACTTACCATCAGGTGGCCTGTGTGCCCGTTTGTCTTCTCTATGCCATAAAAAAAAAAAAAAAAAAAAAAAATGTTTGTACGATGAGCACGAATAATCAGTTCTTCCTGAATCTTGGTTGTTTTCTGTGTATTGACAAACATACCTGTACTCCCAGAGTGGGGTAGCTACAGAATTATCTACAACTCTAAAAACTTTTTGATAATTATGTATCACGTTAAAAATATTTGTCGATAAATATTTCAGGGCTTAAAAGTTTAAAAAAAAAATGTCTGTCGGTTTGTATTGTCGTCTGTATTTATTTGTCTAGCACGCAAAATCTACCAGACCGAATTTGGTGAAATTTGTTATAGTGATAATGCATACATTGAAGTAACAAACGATGTAGTAATTTTTATTAATTAAAATTCTACCCTTTTAGGGATAAAACGGGTTTGGAAGTTTTCATGGGAGTTTCGTCGTATTGTAAGTTAGGATCGTAAAAATCTTTTTTTTTTAACCAAAAAAAACGGTTTCTTAATTTTTGTGAAATGGAGGATGGGAATTTATGATTAATAATTACGGTATAATAATTACGGTATAAATAATTTGGTCGCAGCAAGTTGGTAGAGTCAAGCCCAAACTATAAAATACTTGAAATCTGGAAAATATCTTAAATTAAAACACGTAATTATATATTTGTATGGACGTTGTCTGAAATAAACAATTATTATTATTATTATTATTATATACAAATTTAAATGGAAAACTGTCACGCGTACAATAAGTTTCCTGAGGTTTGTTTCAATAGAACTTGCCAACAATGTAAACAAACTTTGTATTAAAAATGTCTTTAATTTCCATTCTACATCATCAAATACTGCTAAATCCAAATGTGTTATTTAATCATTTCTTTCCACATCGTTATCCTAAACCATTGGAAGAAAATTGTGCTAGAATATGGAGATCTCATTGAATGTTTTTTTTACATTGTTGGCAAGTTCTATTGAAGCAAACCTTAAATACGTTTTATACTCTGATTATTCTAAAATGATGCCTGTAACAACTTATAATTATAAACACTACACTTATTTTTTTAACTTTACATAATACTGCACTGGTATAAACTTGAGTACGAGTACACTACATAATTCCGAAGAGTCATTGATCAAAACTACGAATTTTCATAATTTCGAACACAATTTTTTGATAGAAAACTTAAATTTTTATTATCGCTTTAAATCAAATCTAACCTAACCCACGCATGACAGTTAAATTATGCATTATTTTCATCTAAAATAGCTCTAGCTAAAAAAAATCGGACAAATGAATATTCGGAAAAAAAGTAATTCGGAATTTTAAGGTGTTCCTGTACAAACCTAGCGACGGCGTTCAGGAATTTAAATAATAAATCGCTTATTTTTTATTTTAAACACATTGCTTATGAGTATACTAATGCCCGGTTCCTATATTCAAGAAACGAATCGTTTTCCTTACGTCTCGTTAAAATTTGACATTTGCTACGTACAAAATGTGTCAAATTTTAATGAGACGTAAGGAAAAGAAAACGATTCGATTCTTGAATATAGACACCGGGCATAAGTGATTGAAATTATGACTGTAAGCGTCATCTTAGGACAATCAGAGTGGTAATATGGACCATGCTAATATTTGACAATGATATGTGACAAGCGTTGGCGTAGTTCGTAGTGACCCAGACTGCAAAGCTATTGGGTTAGGGTAGATGTATGTAAGATGAGCGCGAAGTTTAGTTTGGGACTAGGTCAATTGGTGTGACATTGTCCCCTGATATTGTTTATTGCAAGATGTCGTTGCTATCGTAGTGAAGTGGGTCGCATTCGACGCCCTTGCACCGCGGCTCCCCGCCTGTCTATCGTTGCAGAGATGCATGGGCGCTCGTTTGATGTACGCTTTCGGCAAGTTTTGTAAGATTATTATTACTTTAATTGTAATTCATGGCTTTATTGGCTATTCGTGAAAAAAAGACAGCTCAAAAGAAAAGGATAATGTGTTGTAATTAAGTCATACTTAAATTATTATGGTTGATATTACGAACCTCTGATCTATATTGAAAACCCCTTGGTCGATATTATCTTACCTTTATTGCTTGTCTTAAGTTTGACATATTTTAGAAACATGAAAGTTTTGTTAGAGATTTTGGTCTTTTATGATATTTTTATCATAATTTCTACGAGCCAGTAATGGCAGCCGAGTTAAAGAAATACCATAACAAGCTTAAGGCAATATTGTTTAACGTCGTAAGACAATATGGTTTTTACCGCCTGGAAAAGAGGCCCGGGGCCTATTGTCTTAGATCTGTTATAGGTTTTATACAGTGGAGTAGAGGCCCAGGTTACTCGTACATTGCTATTGTTTTCTTGATAATACTTCAATATATATTTCATGAGTATAAATCAGCTCACGAAATATTAGATGCAGGTACTATTACTTTATTGTATGTAGTTTCAAATTATAATAAACTAGATTATTCCACGTAGAATTTGTAACTTTGTTATCCAATAGGAACTGTATATTGTTCCGGAATAAAAATGGCCTAAAAGACCATAAATATTCCAGACTGTAATTCTATCTCTGTGCCAAATCTCATCCGAATCCGTTCAGGAGTTCTAGCGAGATTTTGCGTTTATGATATTATTTTTTATCTATATCCATAATCATAATTAGAAACGATAAGCAAATGCCCTGTATATTTTAAGTAACCTGTATCTGTGGTTGTACTTTAATGTTAACATTAAAGTATTAAATATCATTAAAGTATCGGTTATCGCTGTAGTTACATCTTAATGTTCACATTAAAGTATCGATGACCTATACTTTAATGTGAACATTAAGATACAGGTACATTAGGATACAGGGTAACGAGAGATACAGGTTTCTCACATATTGTAGAAAACTTATGTTAATAAATATGATATGCATGTAGATAAGTAGGTATAGTTATGTATGCGACTGTGCGCATAATTGAGCATTATGCACTAGTCACATAAATAACTATTTATATACTCTATGACAGTCTCACGGTCTCTGTATGAATCATGAATAAAATTATTAAAATCGTTTTAATAATCCAGGACCTAGAGTAGAATATCGAACTTTTTATTACAATTGAATACTTACTTTTATTTTCTTTGTTATTCAACTGTCTAGTAATTATTAAATTGTTGGTATAACTGAATTAAATTATCAATTCACGCCAAGCGTATCCATGTGGGATCTATGCGATTGTCAATCTCAATTTTTTATAAGTATATTTGCAAACGCAAAAAATATTAACGAATTTTTAAATTTCATTCCGACTTTCCTTGTCAGCCCTCATGATACATACAGGAGGATATTTTCATGAATTACTGTTCAATTTCGTCCCAACTACCCTTACATAAGGCTATATTCAATTATGTAATTATTTTCCAAATATTCACAAACGATATTTACAATAACCTAACGTAACATATTTTTTGTTCAGGAACCATGTCGCCGGGGATGCGCAAGAGTGTGTGTCGTCGTCGTCGCGCCGCGCGTCAACACATACCACTATAAATACATACGACATGCGCTCGCGCCGATACTCTCGCCGAAGCCGCACAAGCGGACTCACCTTGCGCACGCATCAAAAACAACACCAAAAAACAAAAAAATGAATAACGCTGAATTATACAAGAAAAATCACGCTCTCCAAAAAAGAGATACCATCGACTGTTTAGAAGAATACGCCGCGAAAATTAAATGGAAACATTGCGGTGCTCGAGTTATCGACATCGGGTGCGGCGATGGGAGTACCACTTCGGATATTTTGAAAAGTTTTGTCCCGAAACATTTTGACCTGATCATTGGGGCTGATGTTAGTGAGAAGATGGTCAAGTTCGCGAACGACCACCACGGCGGCCAGCGCGTGATGTTCATGCGGCTGAACATCGAGAAGCGGCTGCCGGAAGAACTTGCGGGGAAATTTGACCACGCGTTCTCTTTTTTCACACTGCATTGGGTCAAGCGGCAAATGTAAGTAGACCTTTTTTTACCTTAGGAATATGCTGGGTAATTTTTGTGCTTACTTAGTGCATTTTTTTTGTCACGGCATTTTTTTTATTGATTTTACCCGACTGAGTTATGTTTTTCGAGTATATGTATGTATGTCGTATTTCTATGGCACGCTCTGCAGCCTAAACGGCTTACTGGGTTTTAACACGTGTGGTGTCGTTAGATTCGTCTTGGTAGTGGGAGTGACATATAGGCCATAATATTTTTATTAAAGCAATAAGAGAAGGGTTAAAAAAAACGTTACTTATGAATAGAGGACAATACCAAAAATTATAAGACTTGTTTATTGTATTCTTATTAGTGCGTCAACGTGAGTGAAAGTTACTTTAGTCAGAGAAAAAAGTAATGAACAAGTATTTTTAAAAATTTCATTAAATAAGCCTAAGAAGTTGGTGCTGTACAGTCGATGCATACTTCTTTGACTAAGAGGGACTTGTATGTGGTGAAAAATCCGCAACTGATAATACGAACATTTCAATTAATATTTGTTATATTTTTTTATTCAAAATCGTTTTTGAGTGGGCAAATTAAAATTATAAAATGTTGTTAATGAAACAGCATTCCATTGACTAAAAACCGGCATCTATGTTTTCTTACTTTCCGACTGGGTGGGAAAATTAAGGTGGAAGCAAAATAATTTTATACGTGTAGTAATTAGTATTATTTATATTATAAATGCCAGAGTCTTTAACTCCTCAACGAAGCCATAGACAATTTGGTGCAGCTAGTGTACAGACCGAAAACGTGATTGGAATTCAATTTCAAATTAAAAATTTTTTTGCATAAACCAGGAGTCAATGACATTTAGCTGATTGTAAATCTGAGTCAATGTCATTGTCATCAACTACCTCTAAATGTCGCCATTCTTAGGGTTTCGTATTCAAACTAAGTACCTGTCCGTTTGTGGGTAAGGACCAAAAAGTTGTCCACGCTAACTCAATCAATTAAATTTTCTATGAAACTTTTCCGTTGTGACACGAAAATTAGCGATACAATTTGTAGGAATACTTTTCGTCGCACAACGGAACTTTTTTCGTCTTCGTCGTTTGTATGGTTAACTGCGCTTAACTGTGGTCAGACTTTTTGGTCCTCACCCTTGTATGTCAGTCAGTTTTCTCAAAACTATTAGAATTATAAAGCTGATTAAGATCAATAAAGAAATTGGTAAAATAAATAATATATTTTTTAACATCGAGGGAAGTATTTAATTATTATTAATTATTTATTCTGAATTAATGCCTTTCTCGGACACCCGAGTGATCAAGAACAAACAGCCAAAACTACAAATACAAAAATAAATCTTGAATGAAAGCATAACGAATTTACAAGGAAAACTATCATGACTAAACTGTTTATACCTACTAAAAAACATCTGAGATAGCTGTTTGTGAAGAATAAAGACGTTTATCTATCTGTCTATCTATCTATGCAAATAACTTTAAATGGAAAATAATTCATACTTGTTGTTTTTCGAGGCGTAGGAAACCGGGCGAGGGTATGCCCGGTTTTTTTCCTTAGTTATACATATTATTAACGTTAGTCTTAGTTTCAATTTACTATTTAATACGTAACTCTAGCAACTCAAAATACAACTATTTTTTAATCATCTTTAATAGAACATATATGAACTTGGCCCCCGAATTAAGTAGCTTTTTGAGTTGATACAGTTTTCATCTAGCAATGTATAGGATTACAATGTAGAAGCAAGATCGTTTAAAACAATTTGGAAAACCACCTTTTTAAAAGCTATTCTGTAAAAACGCATGCTTATAGACGTTTCTCTCAAAAAATTGTTTATTTTTCACTGAGCAAAGAAATGGACTTTCTGCTAATTGCCAAAGATTGGTTCATATTTTACCAGCTATTGTACCGTATTAAATTCAAATAACTCCTCTCCTTTTTGTTATTTTTTTCTTGCTACGGGTCAAATGGATTCTTATGGCCTAAAGACCAAACGTTCTGATTTTCATGCTTTTAACACAATTTTCAGAACTTTTTGGCGTACCACTATGACTAATAGCTGGTAAAATCCATATCGCCTTTGACCTGTTCTATAGCTCTTATGTACAGTCACCACCCGCGAATGTTACGCCACTTGCCACTCTTCTTAATTTAACCGTGTAATGCATTTTGGGTTGACAGCCGACTTGACATATTACCCGAGTGTAGTACACGGCTAAATTAAGAAGAGTGGCAAGTGGCGTTACATTCGCGGGTGGTGACTGTACTTGACTTAATGGTGACCGAGTTAAATATAATACTATAAAAGGTATCCTTGACCTCTCAATACGGTGACGGCACCAATGATGGACACTTTAAGCTGACAGGCACCAGTGATGCAAACTTGACTCATAATCCAAATTTCATCCGGTTCTAAATTGATTATTGCAAAACAAATGAAAAACCCGTATCTTCTGTACAATAAGAATCAACTGTCTATCATTGGTCCCTGTCCATTACTGGTTCCGTCACCCTATGTTGTTCACTGCCTAGAATAAAGGCCCAGGGGGCTAATATGGCTGCGTTTATCGACTTGACTCATAATTCAAATTTCATCCGGTTCTAAATTGATTATTGCAAAACAAATGAAAACCCCGTATCTTCTGTACAATAAGAATCAACTGTCTATCATTGGTCCCTGTCCATTACTGGTTCCGTCACCCTATGTTGTTCACTGCCTAGAATAAAGGCCCAGGGGGCTAATATGGCTGCGTTTATCGACTTGACTCATAATTCAAATTTCATCCGGTTCTAAATTGATTATTGCAAAACAAATGAAAACCCCGTATCTTCTGTACAATAAGAATCAACTGTCTATCATTAGTCCCTGTCCATTACTGGTTCCGTCACCCTATGTTGTTCACTGCCTAGAATAAAGGCCCAGGGGGCTAATATGGCTGCGTTTATCGACTTGACTCATAATTCAAATTTCATCCGGTTCTAAATTGATTATTGCAAAACAAATGAAAACCCCGTATCTTCTGTACAATAAGAATCAACTGTCTATCATTGGTCCCTGTCCATTACTGGTTCCGTCACCCTATGTTGTTCACTGCCTAGAATAAAGGCCCAGGGGGCTAATATGGCTGCGTTTATCGACTTGACTCATAATTCAAATTTCATCCGGTTCTAAATTGATTATTGCAAAACAAATGAAAACCCCGTATCTTCTGTACAATAAGAATCAACTGTCTATCATTGGTCCCTGTCCATTACTGGTTCCGTCACCCTATGTTGTTCACTGCCTAGAATAAAGGCCCAGGGGGCTAATATGGCTGCGTTTATCGACTTGACTCATAATTCAAATTTCATCCGGTTCTAAATTGATTATTGCAAAACAAATGAAAAACCCGTATCTTCTGTACAATAAGAATCAACTGTCTATCATTGGTCCCTGTCCATTACTGGTTCCGTCACCCTATGTTGTTCACTGCCTAGAATAAAGGCCCAGGGGGCTAATATGGCTGCGTTTATCGCGTGACAAAGTTTGGATAAGGCATCCGTCACCTTCTGACACGTAAATAAGTAAGAGAGTGACGGATGCTTAACCACATTTGACACGCGATATAGACGCAGCCATACTAGGCCCGCAGAACTTACTAATAGATAAATAAATAAATAAATAAATATCCTAGTCCCAAACTAAGCTCTAGGCTTGTATTATGGGTACTAGACAACGATATAAATACTTATATAGAGAAATAAATACTTAAATAGATAGAAAACATCCATGACTCAGGAACAAATATTTGCGCTCATCACACAAACATCTGCCCTTACCGGGATTTGAACCCAGGACCTCTAGCTTCGTAGGCAGGTACCAACTAGGCTATCGCGTCGTCGATGTTTAACTACCTACCTAATTATTTCCACAGGACGGCGTTTACGAATATCTTCAACTTATTGGCCGAGGGTGGCAACTGCCTGGTGTTGTTTACGAGCCACATGCCGATCTACGACGTCTACCGGATATTAGCGAAGAACGTTAAGTGGAGCGCCTACCTTCAAGACGTGGACGAATTCACCTCCCCTTATCACGATTCTCAGGTAATTCTAACAGTAGGTTACGCCACAACTTTACGACGGTGTATTTTGAGGAATGAGCTAGCCCCGTATTATAGTCGGTACCGTGGTTTAAAAATGTTGACATATCCTCTGTCTCTCTCACACTTATATACTAGTTAGAAAGTAGCAGATGTTTTATCCACGTTTATCCACATAGATAAACACCACCATAACAAACCCCCTGTGAACCTAGTATGGCTGCGTCTATATCGCGTGTCAAATGTGGATGAAGATTCCGTCAATCTCGTAGGTACTTATGTACGTGTCAGAAGGTGACGGATGCCTTATCCAAACTTTGTCACGCGATAAACACAGCCATATTAGGCCCGCTGGGCGTTATTCGACTCGGTAAAACTTGGTTGTTATTGATCTCTTCGGTCTTCCGTGACGTCAATAAGCCTCTTAGGTATTCCTTTCTATTGTATTCACCTGTACTTAAGCACTGAGTCTAAGGGCATTCCTTAACATGAGTTCTAATTTTGTTTAAGAATCCTGAAGAAGAGTTACGAGTCCTGATGAAAGGGATCGGCTTCACTAACGTGGATGTGAGGGAACAGGAGAAGTCCTTCGTCTACCACGATCCAGATACTTTAAAAAGTAAGTTTTATTTATCGCAATGAGAAGGTAGGTAAATATATTTGCGGGTGGTAGGACCTTGTGCAAGGTCCGTCCGGATCGCTACCACCATCTTATCCATTAACCTACCGCCAAACAGCAGTGTTCACATTGTTGTGTTCCGGTTTGGGGATAAGACAGCCGGTGAAATGACTAGCATAGAGGCATTCCATCTTAGCCTCAGGGTTGGCAACGCATTTGCAGTCTTAGGATTGCATTGCAGTCTTGTGATTGCGAATGTCTATGGGTCACAGTTTCCACTTACCATCAGGTGGTCTGTGTGCTCGTTTGTCTACTCGATGCCATAAAAAAAAAAAAAAAAAAACATATTTCGTGACGTACGATTTCAAACTTAATAGTGAAGCGAATTCAGTTCAAAGTGTTGTAGTAACGATATGCCACCAGGACCTCTATTCTAGGCGCTAAATACCATATCATCTTTGATAGCTCTTATTTACTTGACGGTAATGGCGGTCGAGTTTAAAACCATAACAGGGGCCCAAATATGCGTTTATCCACCACTTGATAAACCACTTGATTGTCGCTCAGTTAATGACGAATAGTGTATTACATTAACTTAGTTGTTTAAATTAGCCTTCTTTAATTACCGTTAACATTCTAATAAAACTAATAAGTCTTAAAGTGCGGATACCCTACAATTAATACCTAACCGTCATGCCTGTCACTAGATGTCATCCATCTCGTAACGTAGGGTTATCTAATTAAGTAAAGAAAAAGAGAAAAATAAAAAAAATGGAAAACCAACTACATTTGAGCAGCATGAGACTATGGAGTGGGGTTTAGTTCAGGGAAGATGGGATTTAGTGCACTCCACAGGTTCTCGAGTGGAGACCGCGAATCGGCAAACGCAGTGTAGGGTCCTACTTTGAAAATCGAAGTTCGTAGTAACGGTAGCTCTATTCCTTTCTTTCGATTTAGTCTTGAATGACGAGCGACAGGGACTTCAAATTAGGGCCTCAAGCAAGGTGGAGCGATCGCCAGTAGCGGCGTCAGGGTAGAGGTTGGGCCAGACGTAAAGGAGCTCGGCTGGTTATTTAATTCTATCCCTTGCCTTTTTTTCGTATGGTTTTGAATAGTAGATAGGGCCGTAGTCGTCTCGCCCAGGGTGAATGAATGAATGAATGAATTAATGAATGAATGAATGAATGAAAGAATGAAAGAAATGAACGAATGAATGAATGAATGAATATATTTGTTTGCTAGTAATACAATTAGTAGTAGTAGTAGTTGATTGTATAGTAGTAGTAGTTTGCTGGTAGTACTAAAACCGGCACTGGCGATGATCTCCGCAGGGTGGCCATCAGTAGTTGGATGAGGGGAGCTGAGGAATCGTGCTCAGTTGCATGCGTATAAAGTGGCCTATGTCCAGCAGTGGACTGCTATGGGCTGATGATGAGCGAGATAGTCATAGTTTCAAGCTTTTGACGATGCGCTGGCCTAGTTGGTGGTGACCCTGCCTACGAGACTGGCGATCTTGGGTTCAAATCCCGATAAGGGCCAATTTTTGTGTGATGTCACTGATGACTGTGATGAGCACGAGTATTTGTTCCTGAGTCATGGATGTTTTCTATAAGTATATTTAAGTTTAAATGTATACAAGAATTTATATCGTTGTCTACTACCCTTAGCCTTACCCATAGTGCTTAGTTTGAGACTAGGTCAATTGAAACATTGTGCCCTAACATTTATTTATTTATTTAAGCTTCCTAATTGAGAATGCACGCCCTATAATTTTATTTCTACACTCTGACGAATAACTTAAACTTGTCGGTTAATAACTCTGCCCTCATAAGCCAAAAGACGATATCTTAAACTCAATAGGCAAAGCAGATACAACTCACTCTTGTTAGTTATATAAGGTTGCACTTGCCACAGGAGTTTTGTCAGAAATACCGCCATTTGTCTTAGCAACCACCAATCGTATAGCGAATTGGTTGAGAGAATGATCTATCATATCAGTTTGCTAACTCCGAACGTCTCTCTTTTTCCAGAAGCGTTAAAAGCCGTATGTCCGTTCAGCATACCTGAAGAAGAATGGCAAGACTACATGAGTGACTACATCCAGGTCCTCAGAGACATGAAGATGCTGGAAGAAAACAACAACGGAAAGGCACCCTTCTGTGTATCGTTTAAGTACAAAATGTTGTTGGCTATGGGTCGCAAGTAGGATAACAATAAGTTATAACCAGGGGTCGGAATAGGTATAGGCACAATAAGAAAACGTCACTTTTTGACTCTATTTCAACGATATGAAGGTCCTTAGTGCTTATTCAAAAAAAACAGGCAAGAACATGTCGGACCATGCTTAATGTATGGTTCCGAAAACGTTACTACAAACACAAAACGATACTTACTGACATGTACTATCAGCCCATTGGAACCCTGAACCCCTAGAACTGTGTCACAGTGACGTAATGATTCAAGTCGTAAGACGTGTCATACACATTGTTTTATTATGTCTGTGACACCGTTGTATAGCGGGTCAGGGTTCCATGTTATAGTGTACAAAAATAAGTTACCTTCGCTTTACTCGGGACTATCGAAATACCCAAAAAATTAACTCAAGTTTTTATTTTTACTACTTTTTCGAGTTTATGTTAGTATTCTCGTATAACTATGCTAAATAATAACTTTTGTTGGAACATTAGTCTCTGAGTTAAGCCGCGGACAGACGGACATACATGACGAAACTATAAGGGTTCCCTGTTGGCAACGGAACCCTAAAAACTCGACGCATGTTCATTCATGCGTCAGCGAGACGGGAGCACGTTGTCGAATTGATATGCGTCATGTTTAGGTGAATAAGCACTGGTTCCAACCCCTGGTGATATGACACAGAGGGGTACACTGCATAATTCCGAAGAGTCATAATTCCGAATTGATCAAAATTCCTAATTTTCATAATTCCGAACGCAATTTTTTGATGGAATACTTAAACCTAACCTAACCTAACCTACGTATAACAATTAAATTATGCATTCAATCTAAAATAGCTCCAGCGTAACATAGCATTCGGAAAAATGAAAATTCGGACAAATTAATGTTCGGATAAAAGTAATTCGGAATTTTAAGGTGTTCCCGACACAGAGCACCTAAAGGTTCAAAGTTGTAGGAATAAGTTTGCATAATTCCATTTTTTTTAACCCGACTGCCAATCTGCCATCCTAAGTAAAAACGCATTAACTAACATAAACATCATGTAGTAATATCAACCTTATGGTAACCTTATGAACCACAGAGAATTGAATTTGCTTTGATGATTAAATTTAAGATACTGCTTGTTGGTTTAGCAGGGCGGCGATTGAAAGGATTGTTTTCATGCTTTACGAAGCATTTATGTACTATCAGACCATTGGAACCTTCACCCACCATAGAACTGTGTCACAGAGACGTTATGATTCAAGTCATAAGAAGTGTCAAACAAATTGTTTTATAATGTCACTGTGACACCGTTCTATGGTGGGTCAAGGTTCCAATGGTCTGATAGTACAACCACCAGGGGGCCTTATATGGCTGCGTTTATCGTGTGATTAATTTTGGATAAGGCATCCGTCACCTTCTGACAGGTAAATAAGTACACGTGTCAAAAAGTGACGGATGGACACGCGATATAGACGCAGCTATACTAGGTCCGCAGAAGTAGATAGACAACTAAATCTACATAGGTTGTTATTCTTTTGAGAAGATAATAGTATAATAGAAGTTGATGTCGCTGACCGTCGCCGTAGTGTGCGTGTTTATACGCAATACAACTACAAGTATAGCTCACCCGCTATCGTGAGATAGCAACTGTGTCGCACTGTAAGTATGTGATATGTATTACCAAGCATTCTAATGGCTGCACCGATTTTAATCACTTAAGTATAGTAGTACATTTCAAATTATATCACTACAAAGTAAAACAGATACACTTTGACCTATGTATGTTTTTTTACAGATTCGTACAGCACGAACGTTTTCGTTTTGTTTCGCTTGTGTTACTGAATAATCTAATTCCGTTCATTGAATACATAACGGACACATTCCAAAATGAGTCAGTGTTGCATTTTAAAATTAGAATCTATTCGTATAAGATTTTTAATGCAAGAGCAAATTATTTTGGAATGTGTCCGTTTTGCATTCAATGAGCGATTTAAATGCCATCTTTCTGCAAAAATACCTATCGCCTCAAGAAATATTGAAATCTTCTTAGTCGTAATAGTTTTCCTTAAAAATTTGATTAGGTCGATTCACAAGAGCTGGCACGAATGGATTGAATGAGTGAATGAAAGTATACTAGTGTGTAAAATTGTAACAGGCACGGCAAGGGACGGCACTCACACAATGATAGGTGACATTACTTTTCATGCCAACTCTTTTGAATCGACCTGTGCTTACGTGCTTAAATTTTTAGTATTTGTACTTTTGACTGTATGGGGTGGGGACACGTTGGTTTAAGTGAAAATTGCACTTTTAGAGTTAAATATTTTCTAGGTTCCTCAAATCTAAAAAAATATAATAACATTCTCGTAATGTTTTTTTAATAGCTATCTGACGACACTTCTCTTCATATTGTAAACAACACACTTGCTTTACATGCATACGAGGTCGGTATCCTAAAGACTACTTATTTCATTAACTTGATCTTTTGCTCTGTATATGTCTGTGCGTACACGAAATTTCAGCAGTGTGACTTTGTAGATTTCTGAGATTTAGTGACTGTGACACACAATGAGACAGAGAGACGAACGTGGCGAAACTATAAAGATAGCGACAGAATTGTAACATTTCGGTGTAATGTATCACCTGGTTGCGTTTATCGCGTGAAAGAATGTGGATAAAGCATCCGTCACTCTCGTACAATACGTGTCAGAAAGTGACGGATATTTTATCCACATTTCTTCACACGATAAACGCAGCCATATTAGACCCCTTGCGGTACTTATCTTATGAGTTATCACACCCAATAGATAACGACCGCGAGTAATCATTACACCGAAATGTTACAAGTTAGTTATTGATTTAAGGGTTCCTAGTTTGACTACGGAATCCTACAAAAGTCGGGTTTGCAAAAGGTTTTTATTATACTTGTTATTTTATAACATTCGACTTAAAGTGCACTACGTAGGCCTTTTACTTTCGAACTATTTCGAAAATATTTGTGCCTTGATCTTTATTGTAATAGAAAAAGTATTAATTTATTAATTTTGTAATAGGTAAGTAGAATATTTACTCGTATTAAGTTCTTTTTTAATATTAACCTTTGGTATACCAAAGCACTGGGGAGTGATTCTCTCAACAACGACGGTCGGACGGACGAACGAGTGAATGTCCAAGCGGCGAGTTTAAGTAGTCCGTCAGTGCAAACAAAACATATTTTAGCGCGTGCATTTTCAATTTAGCAGCATGGTTTCTGCCGATGCATGGATCGAACGTACCTATAAGGCTGCTTAATTGAAAATGCACGCACTAAAATGTGTTTTGTTCGCACTGACGGGACTACTTAAACTCGCCGCTTGGACATTCACTCGTTCGTCCGTCCGACCGTCGTTGTTGAGAGAATCACTACCCTGATCAGTGGCCCATTTCAATGCATCATTTATTTTCTTACTTATAAAATCACAATCTAAAGATACCAAAGGTTAATTTTACTAGTTAGTTATTAGACTTATGTTTGATATTTTAAACATATTTTCTTGTTTGTCCTACTAACTGTATATGGCAAAAGTATTACAGAGATGCATTTGTATTTTGTACAGTCGTTTTTAACTTAGAATAATCGTGTAGACTTAATTTATGAATGGGATAATATATATTTTTATAATTAAAATTTGAATTTTAAGAATATGTACTTATTTTCTGCAATAACCCAGATTTTTACCAATATAGTTGTGTGAGTGAGTAAGCATAATTTAAAAAAAAATACATGATATGAAAACCCTGATACAAAGAAAACTGGCAAATACGATTAAAAGGATTATTTTAAATAAAGTATAAGGAAATGAGATTTATAGACACCAATGAAAATGTAGGTAAATATTACCTATTTATGTATATAGGTATGAATTAAACCCATACTACTATGGTCTTAGCATCAATAATAGGTAAATTTTCCTTTTTGCATCATCCTTAAAATATGATCTTACTCCTATAATTTGTGTAATACTACAATATTGTTTGGCCAAAAGCCCGTTGCTCTAAATACTATAGTTGAAACCACTAAAGCCATCATAAGTTTAAAAAAATATATGAATTTAATTGGACTATTGTTGCAAGCTAGGACAATAGTTTATGGTTTTATGATTACTATACTTTTTCGTAAAAAAATACTTTTTCATCGATGAAATGTAACAGTATTTAAACTGGTTTAGGTACCCTTGAGTCGCCGAAACTCATTCATTATGTTTATTTTACTTCGCTGAATGATCATTTCATCGAGAAGCGCAGGAGTTAAACATTTTTGGTGGTCACAGATCTAACCCATGCTTAAGAAAACCTTAAAACAGTAAGGTTTTAGCAAAAATTAACTCTCGATTAAATGTTACATTCGATGAAATGTTACATTCAATTAAATGAGTGTCGGTGATTCAAGAGGATCCCATTTAAATTACTTGTAAAAATCAAAACAGGCCATTTTTCAAGCGGGTGTTTTTTTAAGCAGAGGTCCTTGCCAAGATGCTTTACGCTAACTGGGGTTTCTAATCGTTTAGTTTTTAAACCAATCGCGTCACTGGTAGATCACGTGAGTTTTCGTATCACGTCATCTACCAGTAGGGTTGCCAACTTTTTTTTAGGAAAATAAAGTATATACCTGTCTGACGAGTATAAAATAAAAGTATTTCCAAATAAAAAAGTGTTCTTCAAATTTATTCATTTGTTTGTAAACTTACATACTTTTTGTGCTCTTAACACACTGTACTGTAATGAAACTTCACGCACGTTCAGAAATCCCGTTCGTTTTTAATTCTGCGTTCCGCATCAGGGTCATTTTAAAAAAAAATTACATCGTTAAGGGCTTTGATTAAAACAAAGCTTAATTGATTCCTTTGTTTAACGAAAGTTACCCATGTAGTTTGTAACTTTTGTTACACAAAGGATGCGATCGTTATTTTTTTTTTAATAAGCCTTTAATTATCTATAGTATTTTTGATCTATTCCACACATAAGTCAGAAATAAAGTATTTTCGATACTTTTTTTTATTCAAAAGTATAAAGTATAATGTAGCAAAATAACGTAGGATACGTTATTATAAAGTATGGTTGGCAACCCTATCTACCAGTGACGCGATTGGTTTTTAAGCAAAAAATAACACATTTAATTATTCCATGCAAATGTGAAACACTCTAATTTTTATAAAAATTGTATACGTTATTTTCATAGTTATATATGAACATTTAGTGTAGTAGAAATATTTAAAATAAAATGTTTTTTTCTTAATTGTTTGACGACACCTTTATCCAGTTAGTAGTGATCCTGCCTAAGAAGCTAGTGGTCCCGGGTTCGATTTATTTAAATCGAAAATATATAGTGACAATATTGGTATAGAGATTGTAAAAATTATATTTGGTTTTGAGATATTATCATTTTTTTTAACCGATTCTATTTAATAGGTACACCAACCGAATGTTACACCTAAAAAGGATTTAAGCAGTCTAATAAACAACAATAGAACTTTTGTGTACATTTTGATATAACACAACAAGCTTAAGTGATAGTGGTAGTAAAAAATAACAGAAATGAATATAAATATAAATTAAATCTGAATCTTAAATTATAAATTAAAAGTGAATTTAGGAATACAAAAACATAAAAAAAATACAGATTATACAAACAAGCAAATTCTAACGCATCGCAATTCAAATTTTATTCTTAGCCGAGGCTAAGGAACCACAATGTATGTCGATAACCGATTTCACGCTGTTGTATGATGAAATCATTCGATACAGAATTTAATTACAACCCACATTTGTGCGATAAAAAGGCAGTACAAAGGGATTTCTATCGCAGAGTCTGCCGTTAGTACAGGGTACACTAATGCCAATATATGTTTTTTGTCCGGGAAGTCCACAATAACATGAATAATTTTGTATAACAATAGGATGTCACTGGACTTCCGACTTTTTAACTGCGTCTCTATCTTAAAATGCTTGAGCCTTGATTAGTAACTGATCAGAGTGTTACACTTATTGGTAGCAAAAGAAACATGGTAAAGTAATAAGCACCTGCAGGTCTGACAGGAGATTACGGGGAGTCCAACTGCCCTTGTGCTCTGACAGAAGTATTATCGCCCCTTTTACTCACTTGTTTACAACCTGGGGCCCTAATATGGCTGCGTTAATCGCATGACATAGTTTGGATAAAGCATCCGTCACCTTCTGACACTTAAATAAGTACGAAAGCGATGGATGCTTTATCCACTATACTCAGCCCTCTGGGCACATGCCTCTCGCCTTTGCTTGTTTGGACTCCTTAGTAAAGTTTTCCAGCGTAATGTCAAAGCACAGGTTCCCAGTGGACTGTTGCCAGGTTTTGTACAAGGTTTCCACCTCATGTTTTATTCCGGTTCAACAATGTGATATTATTGCTAATTGAAATCTTACAGGCGCTTATTTTCTATCGGAATATAGTAACTAAATTATGAAACAAAAAGGGGGTAGACTATTACTATCGAATTATCACGTTGGAGGTTTACGTTCACTTTCCTTAATTTCCACCAAAAAACAGCCAAGTGATGCTTGAGTTACACGTTGTAATTTTAATACACTTAACACAATGAAACTGCTTATTTATAAGCCCCAAATATCACTATTTCAATTTCAATTAAATAAATGATTTACACGCACTGTTGACTAGGCAGTAATTCCCATGCAAAATAAATTTTATTTACTGGTACATTGGGGACTTAAAAAAAGGAGGAAGTACTGTATGTATTTTGTTTTTATGTATTTTCACCGATTTCTCCCTCATTTTAAGGACCGGTTTGATAATTATTTATTCGTTTGATAGGAAAATAGCAGCTTTTGCTTAAATTGGGTGATTTCTTTTGAAATCACAGACACTGAAATTTTATTTATTGGTAATCGATGAAAACGTGAAATAAAACTAAAAATATATTTAATATTAAATATCTCCTGTTCTAGAGCAGCAAGCACAATTATGCTGTCTTTCTCTAGTCTAAACCTCGGTTGAGATAACAATATAACGTCGTTTTTTATACTTAGGTTATGTCACACTGACATATTGTGACGTACACGTCTAGCGGTGTCAAACAGTGGGAAATTGCTGTAAGAAAACTAAATAAATTAAAACGTAACTAAGGAGAAATCAACATGACCGAGATTGTCACCACTAATAAGGTAAAAACTCTATCAAAAGTATAAAGAATAAAAAATACTGGCTTACCTTACCTTATCTTAGGCTCGATACTTAACTCGACGGATTGAAACGTGGTGATGAAAACCAATAAAGGGGCAGGTATGCTGGTTTCACACGGAGGCAGAATAGTAAGGCAGAATAGTGGACAGCAGACTGCTACTGTGTGGACGCACACGCCGAGATAACACAGTTCTGGGGTAGCGATGGGCGAGTCGAGTTATCTGATTCGAATATCTCGAATCAGAATATACACGAGTTGATTCGAATCGAGTTCATCCGCAACTCGAATCAACTCGCATACATAACTCGCTAGCTAGAATTGATAAGGCCGGGCGAGTGAGTGGATAACGAATGCGAGTGATGCGAGTTATGCGAGTTGGAGTGCACGCCGAGTCAGCGATTCGCCAACTCGAAACCAAAACTCGACTCGCCGATCCGTTTGGCTGCTGCACGGCTGCTGCCGCGAAGTGGAACCCATCCGGTTGATGCGAGTCGAGTCAACTCGAGTTGCGATTCGAGTTAGCGGCCGAGTCAACTCGAGTTATCCGAGTTGGAATAAATTCGACTCGTAACATCGCTATTCTGGGGATTCTTCGCCCAAAACCTCTATGAAAACCCTTTTTTTCTTTACGTGGCATTGTTACGCATGCCCAGTGCATGTGGTGTGATTTTCTCAAAAACGCGGTCGGACGAACGGACAAGTGAATGTCGCAGCGGAGAGTTTAAGTAGTCCCGTCAGTGTGAACAAAACACATTTTAGCGCGTGCATTCTCAATTAGGCATACGTTCGATCTCATCGACAGAAGCCATGCTGCCAAATTGAAAATACACGCGCTAAATTGCATTTTGTTCACTAACGGGACTACTTGCCGCTCCGACATTCACTCGTTCCTTCATCCGACCTCGTCGCGTTTTTGAGAGAGTCACACCCCAGTACTGTTATGCGCGTTCACAAAGTAGCAGTGCTCTGCTGTCCACTGTTCTGCTCCCGTGTAAAACCAGCATAAGGTATTTACCTACATTGCTTAGTCCGTCAAATGCGGTCGCCGAGCTTGTCTTAAACTACTTCGGCCAACCAACAATGTCTTCTTTACTTTAGTCCGACCTAGGGAATTCATATTCCGAGATCTCGGAATCTCGAAATCTTGGACCAATTTTTGAGATATTACAATTGCGAGATTTGACAGAGCAATACGGAACACTTTCAATATCGAAATTGAATTCCAATATTGGGCTTATCAATATCGTAAGTCCGATATTCATTACCTTTTAATTCCGCTATTGTAATATCGAAACAAACGTAGTATTTCAAAGTTATCTGTGCAGTTGCCTGGTAGGTATAATTTCAAGTTCTAATAGATCCCCAATTCCGATACTAGTATCGGAATTCCTATATTGAGACACAATACCGAATTTCAATACCGGTATTGGAAATAGTTGTATGCCCTGCGTAATTCCGAGATTCTGATATTGAGGTTCAATACCGACTTTCAGTTCCAATACTGGAAATCGTCCGATACTGCATGTCCTAGTCCGACCACCTAGTGCAGTGGGCGCACGACTCCCAAACGGACTCTATCGAAGAACGTCGCACAGTGGGGCCTTATGTATGGGAGACGTGATATTAATTATTTTTTGACCTTTTTTTTGGTGAAAATCCTAAATTAAGTAATGTTTGTGCTAAATAACTATAATCTACTTTGTGGAAATACTTAATTTTTTCATTCAGATTATCCCATGTGCTCTCTAACATTATATTCACTAAAGTACGTCTAGTACATACGAATTTTAGTGACTGGTTTTCTGAAAAATAATTATAAATACTAAATATCACATTTTTCAAGCTCAGGTGTTTAATTAAATAAATATGTGATGATACTATCACACATAACGAAATCGGATAAGATGGAGACATATTTTCAAAAATCATAAAAAAATACACCAGGCAAAAGTTAAGCACTTTTGAATTCAGTTTCGTATAGTAAAAATATTGTAAATATTGATTCTATTAAAAGTTTGCCTTAACCTTTGCCTGACCTAAAGTTATTTAAGAAAATGTGTAAGTATCAGAAAAAACGGGATGGCTTACTTTGAGGCTGTTTATTATATATTAAACCATCATAAAACATTCTTAAAAAAAGTAAATTTGACTACCTACTCTTACCTTCAGAACAAAACTGCATGTTAAAATATATTCATGAACTTTGCCTTCAATGATAAATTAATGTTTAAACAACATGAACGGATTACGCGAACAGTGCACGAACGCCAAAGATCGTAATAATGTCAACTTTGACACACAAGTACAAGATAACGGTTGGACAGAAATTACTCGTACAAAGAGTTTTAAATAGAATATACCTTCTTTTATCCAAGAAAAATATTTTTTCGCAACTTACCTCCATTTTAAACTTTTGGATTAATATCACGTCTCCCATACATAAGGCCCCACTGTGCGTCGTCTTTACATTAGTCTGCCGCATGCAATCCATTGACGGGTTGCTTTAACATTTTTGAGCAGGTAACTATTGCAGCGACGCAATGTATCACAAAAAGTGTGCGCAGTGAAACTGAGCCTTAATGCGACAGACAGACTCTGAGTTTACACTAGGAGCCAATTTCTCAAAACTCACTAGACTAATAATATTAGTTCACTCAATACAATTTTCTACATGTCTACTAGTGAAATGTACCGCATGGAAAAACTTTATGAGTCTAGTGAGTTCGAGAAATGGACCCTAGGTCGTTCACCCAATACGGTGATCGCAGCTGACACGATTAACTGCGGTCGTCTTTGCACTATTGAGGTCGTCTTTGCACTATTGAGGTCGTCTTTGCACTATTGAGGTCGTCTTTGTACTATTGAGGTCGTCTTTGTACTATTGAGGTCGTCTTTGCACTATTGAGGCGATGGCTGAGATACGCGTCATACTCGTCAACGGGCGCTGTCTGTGGGGTCTGATCTGTTAACACTTGGAAATACCTGTTCTCCTAGTCACTACTTTTAATTTAATGCTAAAGTAAAGTATAATAAAGTTCACTAGTTGGAGAGGCACTACATATAAGAAGAAGAAGAAGAGCTTACATTTGTAATAATGTTATTTGTGTTACCTTGTAATGTTACTTTTAGGTATTAATGTATTTTATGATTGGAAAAATTATGTATTACATTTCTTGCAGGGAATTTCTCTGCACTCTTTACATGACCTGAGTTCAGAATACTGGTTGGAAGAAGAGGACGATCCACTAATAAATGTACTCACAGTGAAAGTCAAGAGTCTCAGGCTGACAACTGAGGATACCAGACGCTATGCCATCAAGATCACCTTCATGGACCATGTACTGCTGAGCACCACTGTCAAGCCAATATGGTCGAGAGACGTGGTCGAGGAGGTCACTATCGCTCAAGGAAAAATGACTTTTGACCCCTCCAATTTTGAAAACATGTCCGTTTTTGCTGACCATCCTGTAGTTGGTAAGTCGCGGTGGTCTTTAGACTACAGTTGGCTTAGTATGGCTGCGCTTATCGCGTGACAAACTGTGGATAAAGCATCCGTCACTTCTACGTGTCAGAAGGTGGATTATGACTACGCCGAGCGTACGCCGGATGTACAGTGGCGCCCTCATTACTGTTATTGTGTTTTCTAATAAACTAAAGTATTTTCTTGAAATTGGACGAAATTTGTTTGTACTACAAATGAAAACACAACTTATAGGGTATATCATATAGTTTAATAACAATTCACCTTCGAGTTATTAACTTAACGAAAAAAAGTGGCCCCCTTTTCCCGTTAAGCTTTTTTTTTTTTTACTACTCTAAGGGTAACGTATCCCATAAATTGTGTTTATACTTGCGCTACAAACACATTTTGTTTGGTTCCAAGGAAATTCTTTAGTTAATTAGAAAACACAATAATAGTCATGAGGGCTCGGCGTTTGCTCGGCGCAGTCTTAACCACACTTTGTCACGCGATAAACGCACCAATATTAGGCCCCAGATTTACCAAAAAAAAATCTGATTGCAAAATAGGAGAGTAACCAGGGTTAAGATTCTACACGGTAAAAAGCATAATATACCCGTGTTATCGTATTTTTAGCGTTTTGATAGCTCGTAATTACTTGACAGTAATGGCGGCCTAGTTTTACAATGCCATAAGACGTCAGAAGTGACATGGTTTTATCGCGTTGAATAGCGGCCCTGTACTTGATTATACAGGGTAGATAAAACGAACGCCACTTGGACGGTAACTACGTTAAATATTGGAAATGGCAAAATATATGCAAAGAAGACTTGCTTTTATTTTTGAATACAATAAATACTGCATTATTTTCTTGTTTTAAACGGTTAGATAGTTAAAAGGTGTAGGTTTTTCAGATATACATGATCAAATTGATCACTATTGTTTTGTCATAGGTATTCGACCAGTTCGATTTCTGGTCGAGGAAGGTGAAATTTCAAAAACTTATAAATGCACCCTTTGTATAATGCAATATCGTTACTACCTTGTCTTTAGAATAAACTCGTATGTTCACGTTTAAGTTAAAAACCGTACGTCACGAAATATGGGATACCAGGTTTTTTCACTATGGTCCACCAGAATCCCCTAGCCTGATCTCCCAGGAGATAGAATCCCCTGAGCGCGGATTCATAACATTAAATATGAGGTAGAGTTTGGTTATGTTAGTCCTACAGTATGCCCGGAGGGCCAAAACACCTCGAAAAAGGAGCTCCGTCAACTCTGTTGAATGAGTCCCCTGGGGGATCAGGCTAGGGGATCCTGGTGAAAGCAATGGTTTTTTCAAAGTTATGACGATATTATGGTGTCTCATAACTGATCTGATGGAGTCACACTATACTCAACTTTGACCCTTCGAGAATTTTACTTATTTATTCAAGAAAATTAATAAAATCGTATAGTTTTGTAAATTGGTGCATTTATACCTTGCGGTATCCAGATGAACATACTAAAAGTCCTTAAGGATGGGAGTGCTAAGGGTGTAAGGAGGGGTTGAAGGTACCTTTATTCATATGTTTGCTCATGTCTCGAATATCTGTACGAATATCATCATGATTACTTTGGACAAAAGTTTTTACATACAATTTTCTAATTTTTTTTTATTATTTTGATCTCTCAGTTAAATACTTTAGGAGCTACAAGGTACAAAAAAGTAACATTCAACCCCCCCTTACAACTAAAAGACATTACACACTAAGAGCCCTCAATGGGGGTATGATGAGGGTGTAAGGGGGGGTTGAAGGCACCTTTTTAGTAAATCAATAAACTTACCTTTATCTTTATTCCAGTTCACGTCCAGCCAGTCAAGAGGGTCACCGTCAGCACGCAAGAGCGAGAGAGCAGCGACTCCGATTCGTCGAGAGCAACCTCAGCCACAACGGCAGTGAGCGCGCCGGCGTTGGGGTCGGACATCAGCTGCTGCAATATTGATATCTTGGGCCTTTTCATAGGTATCTATTCCATCCATCTGTAGCGACCTAGCGACCTAGCGGGTGGTAGGACCTTGTGCAGGGTCCGTCCGGATCGCTACCACCATCTTATCCATTAACCTACCGCCAAACAGCAGTGTTCGCATTATTGTGTTCCGGTTTGGGGATAAGACAGCCGGTGAAATCACTAGCATAGAGGCATTCCATCTTAGTCCTCAGGGTTGGCAACGCATTTGCAGTCTTAGGATTGCATTGCAGTCTTGTGAATGCGAATGTCTATGGGTCACAGTTTCCACTTACCATCAGGTGGCCTGTGTGCTCGTTTGTCTTCTCTATGTCATAAAAAAAAAACATGTATAAACCAACTCGCCAGCGCCACCAGCATCAGACGGCGGAACTAAAAGTGTTCTACATCGCGCTAACGAAGTTTCTTTCTGCCTGGAGAGATCTCTATAGTGTCCCTCTTTCGAAATTCGTCCATCCGTCTACCCATCCATTTATCCATCGTGGATCGAGGTGGAGACGGAGAGTTAAATAAAACTTTTCCGTGACTAATAATTACTAATATAGACAAAACACAGCCTTAACCTCTAGGTATACCTTTTCATATCTTAATGTGCCTGTGACAGATGTCATTTGGCAAATTGAGTGATATTGCTAATTAAATTTTTTTTTTTTTTGATTATCGATAAGGTTAAGGGTAGGCCGGTGAAATGACTAGCATATAGACATTCCATCTTAGTCCTCAGGGTTGGCAACGCATTTGTAGTCTTAGGATTGCATTGCAGTCTTGTGAATGCGAATGTCTATGGGTCACAGTTTCCACTTACCATCAGGTGGCCTGTGTGCTCGTTTGTCTTCTCTATGCCATAAAAAAAAAAAGGTTGATAAATGAAAGTACCTGGATGACCTCGCCCGGGAACTCTAATTTGCTGAAATAAAATGTAGCCTATCTGCTATTCCCAGATTACCAATGTCTGTGTTAAATTTCCATCCAGATCCGTTCTGTCGTCATTGAGTCACAAACATCAAAACTTTCGCATTTATAATATTTACTAGCTGGGGTGTGGGGTGTGGGGTGGTCGCAGGCAGCGGCGAGTTTCAACAGTCCCGTCAGAGCGAACAAAATTTGGCAGCAGGGCTTCTGTCGATGTGATGGAACGTATAAGGCTTCCTAATTAAGAAGGCACGCGCTAAAATGTGTTTTGTTCGCTCTGACGGGACTACTTAAACTCACCGCTGCGACATTCACTCATCCGTTGAACAGACGGCGTTTTTAAGAGAATCACGCCCCTGCACTGGGCATGCGTAACAATACCACATAGAGTATTTCGGCGAAGAATCTTTCTAAAAGATCTCACCAAATTTTATTACAATCGGATCGGAATGGTTTTGGAACGCAGAGGACAAACATACAAACATTCATTTTTATTTGTAGATATAGAGATAAGGCTTACCCTTGTTTGACCGACACTCATTTCGTAGAACGCATCGCTTCGGAAAATTTTCGTTTTACAGAAATCTATTATCTGTGAACCCGTGTTGATTTCATAAGTGTAACCTAACCTAACCTAACCTAATTAATTATATACGTGAATCATATTTAAGATATCCTGATATCAACACGGGTTCATCATAATATATCTTTCTATGAAACGAAAATTCTGCGAAGTGGCACGTTCTATGAAATGAGTGTCGGTGAAACAAGGGGATACTAATAAGATAAGATAAGAATGAGGTATGTAAGATAAGATTATTCTCACCAGATGTGGATAAAATGGAGATAAGGAAGCGTCTACAGCCCATCATAGACCCCCCCACCCTACAGATCAAGAGCTGGGACAACCATCCCCTACTGAGTCTAGAGTTCGACGTGAAACGTCACCGCATCCACTCGGAACACCAGAAGGAGCTGCGGAAGGCCAACATTATAAAGATGACCATCGTTGCAGCGTACAATGTTATACAGCCGTTTGATAAAGATTATATGTATTTTGCTGCTACCAAGGCGCCTATGGCAAATATTGTAATTAACAGACCTCGAAATATACGGGGCAAAATTAAATAGCAGCTAGGGAATTACGAGTATAATGTGGGTGAATCAACTTTTAAGGTACTCCCTATTATTTGACAAGTTTCACAAATTATACGTTTTTAGAAAAAGTATATATTTTTTTACGACATGGCCTGCATGTTATTTTAATTAGACATGTAGGCTAACATTTGAACTTATTTAATTTAAAATAATACAATTTTAAACAATAATATAGTTGGTAACGCAGGGGACGATGTTGTCCCTAGGTTTTGTTTGAAAAAAGTGCATTTTCCCCTGAGTTACCCGGTTTTTCCGATAATTACAAAATATTTGAGAATACGTGTGGGGTCCATAAATTTGATGGTCTGATTTCAATATTCATACATCATTATTAACCACAAGTTACTCGTACCAGGAAAGTTTTAATACCGCAAAAGAAAAGGAGTAGTTTAAAAGTTGATTCACCGTAATATAAACTATTTTTTTTTCCCATATACTAGTGATCGCTCCAAGTTTTGGTTGTAAAATTATTATTTTTTTAAAGTATGCACATAAAACAAAATAGCAACATAATTTTGATTCTTCATTTTAAAAGGATTTGTATTTCAGAATTACCTACTCTCCCGTTTACCATTGTTAAAATAAACGATCAGAATTTGTTTCAAATTTTCGGGCGTTAAACTTTTCCGTCCCGACTGATGAATTAATCGGGACGGAAACGAAGAAAAGGCAAAACAAAATAAAAAAATACACACAACCAATGCTGGGGGCGATCACTAGTATATGGGAAAAGCATCGATATCGATAGAAGTGTTTATCAATATAGGTGATTCCTAGCTGTCATTTAATTTTGCCTCGTATATTGCGACTTCCGAGGTCAAGTAATTAAGTTTACGTTAACGGTTTAGATATCTATTAACCCCGATATAATGCGACCCCTTCTTTCAGAGCTAATATATCTTAAACTGCCGAACCGATTTTCATAAAACCTTGCTAAGAACCACCGCCAGATAACCAGCTTCCAAATAAAACTGCATCTTTTCGGTCCTATAAGTTGTGTACAAAAACCTACCAACCAATTTCAAGAACATACTTTAGTTTATTAGAAAACACAATAAATCGTTCATTGAATACAAAACGGACACAATCCGAAATGAGTCAGTGTTGCATTTTAAAATTATAAGCGGTTGGAATACGATTTTTAATGGAAGAGAAAATTATTTTGGAATGTGTCTGTCTTGTATTCAATGAGCGAAATAATAGTAATCTAATGAGGGCGCCACTGTACATCCGGCGTGCGCTCGGCGCAGTCTTAAATGATACAGCTCTTTGAAGTTAGGACGGACGGACGGACAGACTAGGCATATTAACAAGATCCCGTTGGGCTTCAAAATGTTTTGTTTTTATTTCAGAAGGAAGGTCTTATTAAGTTTAACCACGGCTATTCGTATCCACCGCGGTTCCAAGGCAACTCTTTTTACCCGACATGGGAGAGTTTGAGGTCCGCCGAGCAACATTTTACAAAAGGCGACGAGAAACTGAGTTACTCATTGAAGGAGTTGAAAAATTACGATAACATTAATCTCGAAGATTACTTACGACGGGTAGCGATGGCTAGTAAGTTGGAACTGTTTTCCTTGGTTTATTTTACATACGTACATACATAAACTCACGCCTTTATTCCCAGAGTGGAGTAGGCAAAGCTACAGAATTTCCAACAACTCTAGAAACTTTTTGATAATTCTGTAACCACATTTTGCACACTTAGACTAAGATTGGTTTATTTTGTTACTGATATAAAGCCATAAATCTACTGGGATGTGATTCTCTCAAAAAACGTGGTTTGACGTACGAACGAGTGAATGTCACAGCGGCTAGTTTAAGTAGTCTCGTCAGAGCGAACGAAACATATTTTAGCACGCGCATTCTCAATTAGGCAGCCTTATACGTTCAATCTCATTGACAGAAGACATGCTGCCAAATTGTAAATGCACGCGCTAAAAAGTGTTTTGTGGATTTGAACCCGGGAACGCTAGCTACCAACCACCACTGTCACCGCCAGAGCCGTGTCGTCAAAACAGGGCCTCTACTCCACAGGGTAAAAACCATATCGTCTTTGACATGTTATCTTATTGTCAATGTTTTGATAGCTCTTATTTACTTGACTTAAAAACAATACCATAACGTCAAATAGAATTTGGATTTTACTGCCTATAATGGCCAGTATATTTTTGCTAGCCAGGGGCCCAAATATGGCTGCGGTTATTGCGTGAAAATCCATCCGTCACCTTCTGACACTTAAATAAGTACGAGAGTGACGGATGATTTAGCCAAATTTTGACACGCGATTTAGACGCAGCCATACTAGGTTTGCTGTTTCCTAATTGGTCAAAATTGTATCCTTCATCCTAAAATAAGTTTATCGTTTTCGCGTACCCATAGTACAAGCCTAGAGCTTAGTTTGGGACTATGCCAATTTGAGTGAAGTTGTCCTCTGGTATTTATTATTATTTATTTATTACCTGGTAAACCCGTGTGGTTTCCTGTTTAGAATAGTGCCGCTCCATGTCTTCCCGTGGAAGTCGTAAGAGGCGACTAAGGGAATAAAGACCTATAGTACTGTTAGTCGATGGGCTTGGAACCTGTCTCTAATACACTGGTAAACATGTTAGCTTGATTGTGTAAAAGGTGGTTACAGAATTAACAAGTTTTTAGAGTTGTTGGTAATTCTCTAGCTCTGCCTACCCCTCTGTGAATAAAGGCGTGAAGGTTTGTATGTATGGACGTATTTATTATTATTGTTACATTGATATCGTGATGTTCCAGCCACTGTAGTCTGGGGCTCGTTTCACCGCGTCATAATGTCCATGGAAGACTCCACTTTGGTGCAGCACCTGCGCCACTACCGCTGGCCTCTGGAGTTCCACGTCGCTGGAAAAGACGGCACCGGATACAGTTTCATGGGCTTCATGAAGCTGAACCATCTTCTGTATCCTGGAGGTAAACGAAGTATTGGAAAAAGTCAACAATTTTTTTTTCAACCGTAGGAGAAACGAGACCCTATTACTAAGCCTTTGTGGTCCGTCTGTCCGTCCGCCCGTCTGTCTGTCCTAATGCTACAGAGCTGGTTCTTTTGAACCGTAATAGACAGCGGGTTTATTACAATATGTATTATTGCGGCCGATTTCCTATCATTTTTTTTTAAATATATGAACCACGCAAGAAACGTTTTTTTCTACGTATTTTTATTTTTGTTGTATCGTAAAAACTATAAAGCGTATACCTAAGCATCGGTATAAGCCCTAAAGTATTTAAAACAACATATTATAAAAACCGGTGAAACTTGAAATGGGCTTGCGCAATTATTTTTATCAGCAAACATTCAAATCGGAATATAATATATTAATATACCTACTGTGCAGCACTCCGACTCGCACTTGACCTGTTTTTAGGGTTCCGTAGTCAAACTACAAACCCTTATAGTTTCGCCATGTCCGTCCGTCCGTCCGTCCGTCCGTCCGCAGCCTAGCTCAGAGACCCTTATTTAATGTATTCGTTACGCGTTATTGCAGTATCACCGACGTTATCGCACTGCTATATCAAAACAAGTAACTCGAAATACAACTGTATTCTAATATCAACTTTAATACAACTTCCATGAGCTTGAAACAAAACTAACAAGGATTTTGAGTTGATACTGTTTTGATCTAGCAGTGCGTTGTTGGTTTGTATTCTTCACCAGAGACCAGGGTGCAGCTGGCTGTGCCCTTGTACTGGGCCAACTCGCTGGACATGGCCACGAACTGCGGCTGTGACCTGCTGATCACACCCAACTATAGGGACGCCCAGCCCGCGAAGAGGTAACAATTAAAAAATATATATAAGGGGGGACAATCTCACACCAATTGACCTAGTCCCAAACTAAGCTCTAGGCTTGTACTTTGGGTACTAGACAACGATATAAATACTTATGTAGAGAAATACATACTTAAATACATTAGAAATCCATGTCTCAGGAACAAATATTCGTGCTCATCACACAAATATCTGCCCTTACCGGGATTCGAACCCAGGACCGCTAGCTTCGTAGGCAGGGTCACTAGGTCACTACCCACTAGGCCAGCGCGTCGTCTTACACAATTATAACTGATTTCAATGAATACACAATTTATAGGGTAGAGCCACAGAACTACCTACAACTCCAAAAACCCGTTAATAATTCCGTAACCAGACTGCACAAGGCTAAAATGTTTGCCAGCGCATTAGTGACAGTGCAAGCTCATCGCCTAACAGTTCTACAAGCCTTTATTCCCTTAGTCGCCTCTTACGACATCCACGGGAAGACATGGAATGTCACTATTCTAACCCGGTATCCACACGGGGCAACACATAACTTAATAACAATTGAACTATGGTTGACTGCACGATGGTTGTAGGTTATAAAATATGGATGTTTTAAGTCATTCCGTCGTTCTAGAAGCGTTGGAGTCGCTATTTCCTTATACATACCATTTTCATTTGGTACCTTCAGTAGGGTCCTTTTATCCATACCTACTAATATTTATTTGTTTGTTTGTTACGCCTCCCAGCAGAGATATCCACCATACCAAAGTACATTAAACCTGTTCTGCTGCTTAATGAAATAGTTAATTTTGAAATGTGATGATACCTAATACTGAAGGTAAAGGAAAATCAAGGTGGTACATAAGAATTAAGAAATAGTGACTCCATACATTCTGGAACTAGTTATCAGATTCATAGAGATCCTGTGGGCCAAGTATGGTAGCGTTTATCGCGTGACAAAAGCATCCGTCACTCTCATACTTAAGTGTTAACGTGTCAAAAAGTGACGGAGGCTTTATTCCCACTTTGTAACCGTTAAACGCAGCCATATTAGGCCCCGTGTTAAACGTTGTCCAGGCCAGTGGATGCTCCCAGCTCCCAGCTGACGGCGGGGGAGCTGCCCACGGGGAACGACGGGAAGAACGCCTTCGTGGTGGTGGAAATACAGGTCGCCAGGTCTCTACTCAAGGCCAGCATACCGCCGGTGGTATCGGAGTAAGCAGTTAGAAACCTATATCATTTTTAGGATTCCGTAGTCAAACTACGAACCCTTATAGTTTCGCCATGTCCGTCTGTCCGTCCGCAGCCTAGCTCAGAGACTCTTAGTACTTGAAGGAATGTATTAATTTGACATGAATATACTCGTATATATTAGTCGCGCCAACAAAGTGGTAAAATAAAATCTTGGAAAAAAATTTTTTTTACTGTCGTCCCCTACACGTAACGTGGGGATGTATTTTTTTTCTCGTCTACCCCATGTTGTGGGGTGTCGTTGGATAGGTATTTCAAAAATATTGCGGGTTTGCGAGAACAGCTTTTCGATTAAGGGATCCGTTTATGAAATATTAAGCTTTAAAGCGCTAATTTTCGTTAGAGTCAAGTGTCAACTTGCACGTCGTGATACATCGAGTTACATTTTCCCTTGCAATAATATTATGACAGTGACAAGTGTCAACTTTAGCGATAATTAGATTTAACAGACACTTTTCTAAAGACTGGTAGACCACTTTCTTGGCCGACCGTATAGGTAAACCGTCAAGTAAAACAATTTTTTTTTTTTTTTTTATGGCCTAGAGATGGCAAACGAGCACACAGGCCACCTGATGGTAAGCGGAAACTGTGACCCATAGACATTCGCATTCACAAGACTGCAGAGCAATCCTAAGACTGCAAATGCGTTGCCAACCCTGAGGACTAAGATGGAATGCCTCTATGCTAGTAATTTCACCGGCTGTCTTATCCCCAAACCGGAACACAACAATGCGAACACTGCTGTTTGGCGGTAGGTTAATGGATAAGACGGTGGTAGCGATCCGGACGGACCCTGCACAAGGTCCTACCACCCGCAATAAATACCAATAAATGCTCAAGTGTGATTTGGGCTCGCGCTGATTCGATTCAAATCGGAACCCTCGGTACGCGAGTCCGACTCGCACTTGACCTGTTTCTCCACGTTTCTGTGTGTGCCGACAGGTCTGAAATAAACCAAATGCTCATTCGCATAGAAGCGGAGTACTGCAAGCCCTGGTGCTCTGGTCGGGGGCAGCAGAAGGAAGAATGGCAGGCCACCGTGCGAACCGCTGCCAACGCGCTACGTAGACTGCCCTACTATGGTACGTTCTTAGCAGTAGCAGTGCCAGTCCCGCATAGCTGAAGAACTAAAAAAAAAACAGGGGACAATGTCACACCAATTGACCTAGTCCCAAACTAAGCTCAAGGCTTGTATTATGGGTACTAGACAGCGATATATATACAAAGAAATAAATACTTACACAGAAAACCTGCCAGACACAGAAACAAATACCAGTGCTCATGACACAGATATTTGCCTATACCCATACTTAAATATAAATAGAAAACATCCATGACTCAGGAACAAATATTCGCGCTCATCACACTAATATCTGCCCTTACCGGGATTTGAACCCAGAACCGCTAGCTTCGTAGGCAGGGACACTACCAACTAGGCCAGCGCGTCGACAAAAAAACTAGGTATTTGAAAAATACTTCCTCTGTGCTTCGGAATTCGGGGCAGTTCTTAGTTAACTTTCCAATTTATACTATGCGTTGTATTTACTACCAATAGTTGGTAATTCTGTAGCTCTGCCTACCCCACTCTGGGAATGAAGGTGTGAGTGTACCTATGATCTGTGCCGTAAAAAGATTGTCGTCGAAAAACGAATTCTGGATCCCTTGGTTTGTTCCAGGCGTGACTGAGTTCTGCGCGTTCAACCGGCAGCTGAGCGAGACGCGCACGCGCGTGGAGCTGTCCACGTCCTGCTGGCAGGAGGCCGCGCTGTACGTCAACAACACCTTCGTCGTCCAGGACTACATGGGCTCGGACGAGAAGTTTAAAGTAATCCTGCTATTTTAAAATTCCATCACCTTCGTCATCTTATCAGCGTATCCACGTCCAATACAATTTGAATAAACGCAGCAGAGAATATACTCGGAAGAGTGATCAATCCAAAAATACGCATTCCACTAAGTAATAATTTTTACGTATTGGGTCATTGATGATGCGTTTTCGTGATTCGTAAACACTACAATTTGAAAATAAAATGAAATTAAACGTAGAGGAAAATATTAAGCGTAAGAATACAATCCGCCATCTTCATTTCAAGTTGTTAATTCTACAAATGCTAGGTTTCTTTTACTGGTATTTTTGATGCCAAGGTTCCGGAAATGCCCAGCAGTGGATGCTTTTCGGCTGAAATAATGATATTGATGATGATGCCGGCTAGCTATTTTTTGCTTACCTTTTTTTTTGTGCCTTAAAGTAACCACCCACCATAGGCCCTACTCAATATGCATTACGCTAACTATGTATTCGTTTTGTTTTTAAACCAATCGCGTCACTGGTAGATGACGTGATACGAAGACTCATGCGATCTACCAGTGACGCGATTGGTGTAAAAACAAAACGAATAGAAACGCTAGTTAGCGTAATGCATCTTGGTTAGGGCCTCTGTTTCTTCTGGTCATCAGGAGATGCTGATGATGGCTCACGCCTGCCTGGTGCGGGACGCGTGCGAGACCCTGGTCGGCATCGAGCCAGTGGAGCTGGACCCCATGCTGCGGTCTGCGAGGCACGCGCGCCACCTCCAGGATACACAACATGCCTTGACCTTGTATTTGCAAGTGAGAATGCGCTCCCAGTGATTTAAGCGCTGTACGCACTATCCATCCGTACTGTCTGTGCGTGCACGATGCACGACGCAAAACGATAGTGCGTACGCTTGCTGGAAACGGTGATGGAACCCATATTCCACTACTTGTTCCACACCATACTATCTAGTGCAAAATCCAATACTCGTAACTAAGATTACCGTCATCCATTACCATGAACTCAAATCATCTGGGGTTGGCGTATGCTGTCCATTTCTTCCTCACGCTCCTATCAGCTGTCATCTCAGTATTCACTCATTTCTTTGTCATATCATTATTCACACAGTCTATCTCTTTTTAGATCTCCCACTTGTTTTATTACGTTGTTTCACACTCATACTCAAAACTATTTCGTGACATGACCTTCTCACCTCATAACATCGCCATACATGAAAGTTCTGATTGTGATGTAGGTACTATCACGTCGTAGCGATCCTTGGTGAAACTTATGTCCAGCTGTTACGTCTATCAGCTGATACAATAATGATGAAGATGAAGATGTGATGGTGATAATGATGATGATGATGATGATGATGATGATGGTGGTGGTGGTGGTGGTGGTGGTGGTAGTGGTGATGATGATGATGATGATACCCAGGTGGTGACGCAAAATAAGAACAACGCGAACAACTGGCGTGAGCTCAGTACGTGCCTGCGTGACGTCGACAGCGACCTGGCCGACGTCTGCCTCGACAAGGCTGTGTATCTGGATCCCCGACACCCGCTCACGTTAGTATACGAGTATCATGATAATAAGTAGGTGGCGACGGAGATTACGAACAACACAAAAAGCTGGCGCGAGCTCACCACGTGCCTACGTGATGCCGACAGCCATCTGGCCGACGACAGCATGCCTCAACAAGGCTGTGTATCTGGATCCCCGACACCCGCTCACGTTAGTATACGAGTGTCATGATAATAAGTAGGTGGCGACGGAGATTACGAACAACACAAAAAGCTGGCGCGAGCTCACCACGTGCCTACGTGATGCCGACAGCCATCTGGCCGACGACAGCATGCCTCGACAAGGCTGTGTATCTGGATCCCCGACACCCGCTCACGTTAGTATACGAGTATGAGGATAATAAGCAGGTGGTGACGGAGAGTAGGCTTAATGCGAGTAGCTGGCGTAAGCTCGGCACACGCCTCTGATGTAATATTTCATACCCGACCTTATTACAGATGTTTTTTCCTAAAGGACCCGAAAGAGTAGGTAGGTTACCTATTTTTTATACTCTAGTTTATTTTTATTATTCCCTTTTCAGATTACTCGCGAAAGGCAGCATGTTGTTCGAAGAAGACTCGGACGCGGCCGAGTTGTTCTTCACCGCTATCATGACCATCTACCCCTTCTGGACCACCGGCTGGGTGGCATCGGTGGCGTTCTACATCCACAGACAGGAGTTCCACGTGGCCGACCAAATTATTCAGTGCCTTCTAAAGTAAGGATAGCTAAAGCCAAGTAAGGGCTTCCTCACGTCTAGCGTTTTTCCAACGTCAGCGTCTCATTAATTCTGGTCCTTTGACGCAATCATGCCCAAAAAATCCACATCCATCATTATCTATCTACAGATGGTAGCTGATAGAATGAATGGAGGTGTTAAACACTGCAGCACTGATTTTCAGCCAGCTCCTAGTGTGACAGACGGACGTTACGATACACGAATAATCAGGGTAAAATAAAAAACCCTATTAATAGGGTCAATAGAGGAATAAATGGTCGCAAAATAAATACAAAAACTACATGCAAATACCTTACATAAACAAATAGATATACCTACTTACCCAGTATACAGATCCACAATTTGGCACAATTAACAAACAACAAAAGAAAAATAAAGAAAACTAAAATATTATTTACGGACAAAGTACTGCTTGAGAAATTATGATTTTTGGAGCGTCAACAAAATATGTGTAGGGTGACGGCACCAATGATAGACACTTTTAGCTGACCAGTAATGGACTCTTCACTCTTAATTCAACAATTCACGGTTCTAAATTGATGGTTGCAAAACAAATGAATAACCCTTATCTTCTGTAAAATAAGAATCAAGTGTCCTTCATCGGTTTTTGTCCATTACTGGTTCTGTCATCCTAGGTGTACTTGCTAACCTCATGAGTCGCCTCTTCACCACTTCCGTCACTCCGCATGACGTTCATCTAAGAGATTGTCCAACAATTTAACTGGCTGCAGGACCCAAGCTGACGGCCTGTCCGTAGACCTGGCGTCCCCTCGAGCCTGGGAGACGGAGCTCGGGGACTGGTGGGACCACACGCCGCTCCTGGCCGACGCCAGCCGGTACTATGACGCCGCTGATCTGCTGCTGCGACTTCGCGCCATGCCCGTAAGTACAACGTGTTACAAAAATACCCGTAAAGCCGAAAGGGGGTTAAATGGTACCTTATAATAAGTCCATTTACAATATTTGAGAACCGTACTATCACCGCATGACTTACCGGCAAAAAAAATTAAACCATTATTGCTTTCATTTAACAACATACATACATAAACTCACGCCTTTATTCCCAGAGTGGGGTAGGCAGAGCTACAGAATTTCCAACTATAAAAACTTTCATTTAACAAAATGTACAGAATTTGATTAGATAGATATTACAAGTCGAGTTTTGGAAGATTTTAAAAGATCTAAACTACTTACGAAGAAACCTAAACTAGCACTTAGTTTTTCGTAAAGAACGTCAAAATTACAGGAACGGCTCAAAGTGAGCTCTGCCTTGTTCAATGCACAACCTCGCTCGTTGGGATATGGTTTTAAACCCATTTAAGTTGAAAAATAATTAAATTGGTAGGTAGGCCTCTCTGTTAAAATAATCTCAATCTCCGGTTCCCTGACATGACAACTTACTAGGGTTGACAATATTTTAGGCTTTGATAATTTATTAGATTTTTTAGGGGGTATTTTGTAACACGTTGTATAGATGAATTAGCGAGAGCGTGGAATTGCATTTGTAGTTGTTCTACGGTTCGCATGAAAAGTAGAATAACGTAAGTATTTCTCTTAATTTAATGAAATTACATACTCTCTCTTTTCATATTTCTCTTCTTAAGAAGTAAAACAATGTTCAGTCTTTTTTTTCTTTCATTCGCGATTATTTAATTCTTTGTCACAAGTATTGATAATAATATTATGATCTGTAGTTCGATCCATTTCCCCTTCTTGACATCTATATTTATTTTCTTCACTTTCGACATGGCGACAAATATTTTCCCAGTTAGCAGTAATAGTATTATTCTTTCAGTTGCTAAATTCAATACAATAAAAACAGCCTAATAATATTTATAATTTCATACTGAGTTACTGACATTATTTTTGAATTTTCTTCTTAAATATAATTATTTTATTACAAACCTCTTTTTATGCTGATAGTACGGGAAAAGGGAAATTTCAAAAATAGAATGCCTATAAACACACAATACCACTACATATGGAATTCCACGCTCTCGCTAATTCATCTATAACTAGCCGAATTGCTAGACAATTGCACTTAAATGTGTAAGCAATTGTAGGTTCCATAATTAACGTGGTAATACTAAGGGATTGCCAACTAGGCTATCGCGTCGTTTACTTCAAAATATTGTATTTGTATGAACAGCTAGCAGAGGTGTGCCTCGGGCGGTCGTTGGTGATGGCGGGCGAGTCGGCTGCGTACGCGCACCTCGTCGCGCTGAGCTGCCGGCTGCGCGGGGACGTGGACAACGCGCTGTGCCGCCTGCAGGGGGCGCTGCAGAACTTCGGAGAGGTACAATTTATTTGACATTCTTACGACTTGAATTATGACTTCACTGTGACACAGTTCTATGGTGGGTCAGGTTTCGATGCGATTATAGTACCTACGTACATTAAAGACATAGTTGTCCAATTTAAAAAATCAAAATCATTTTTTAACCTTCTTTCTATCATAGTAACAGTGTTATTAAATTAAAGTAATAATTACGGAGCACAGAACTAATCTAACCTAAGTAGGTAGGTACTTGATAAAATTCAAACCAAACCTGTTTGTTGTAAATATTTTAGGTTCTTACTTCGGATCAATTCGGAACTATGACTCGTCGGAATTATATACTTACAGTGTACCCCTGAAAATATATATTTTTTTGGCTTGCCAGGTTTATGGGAAATGACCTCTGTTATACTTCACCATCATTTCTCAATAAACAAAATATGTACTGATTTATAACAAAAACAATAAATAGTATAAATAGTACCGTAAAGGCGGGTAACTTGAACCAAAAAATCATTGTATTTTTGCAAAACAAGCTCTAGTTTCCTTTACGATTAACATATCAATGTCAAATTTATTTTGATATAAACTTAAGTATGTACTGAATAACTTTTAATGAAAAAAACAAGAAGAAACATGATTAAATTTTATTTTTTATTTTTTTGTTTTTTGGGCCAATGTTGGTTTTAGACGAGGGTAATATTAGCCAATGAAAATATGTGCATGAAAAAACCATATTACACGCTAAGTTGGGTTAAAATTAGCAGTATTGCTTATTTAACGGTGTAAAATAAACAATAACGTAGTAGTAAACAACAAGTTTTATTGAAAAAAATAGCAAATAATCAACATTATTTTGTTTTAAACATTAATAAAAGCATTTTTTTTAAATCACAAACATAAAGACGGTGCTTTTTGTTTTCTTAGTTCCAATAGACAAAAACAAACAAAAATATAGTTAAGTACCTACCTAACTTGATAAAGAATCAAAAATTAACATCACTGAAAGTAATTTCAAGTAAAAACATAATTAGAAACATCGTACCTACCTTATTTAACTTTAAATATAATTTGTACTTCCTACCTACCAGTCTTATCAGAGACAGTCATATATAAGATCAACAGTTATGTATCGGTAATTTTATATCTAATATATAGATGGGTAAATAATCGACATTTCACATAAATAGGTAATTAAAATCCTTAATCCTCTAATTCTGGAATTTCAAAACAGCCCTTTTGAATAAAATTAGGGACTGCGATCTTACAATTTATGTCATCCTAATTGTAAAGCTGCTCGTCTTTGATTGCCGGCCAGCACCAGAAGCTTTTACCTTTCTTATATCTAATATATAGATAGAGGCCAAAGTTACCCAAAACACGGGTTAAAGTTTACATACCTTCATATTTTCCCAAATATACCAACTTAATGTTAGTAAAACAATATAAAATTTACATCACTACACTCCTAAAGACACATATAAACACAACCATAACAATTATAATGATTAACTTGCTAAAAACCCAATTTTAACAAGGAAGTTTGCACATATATTTTACGTACCTTTTCGCATCCAACACTTCGAGTAAACTGATAAGTTTGTACATGAACGCGTGGCCGGCCAAACGGCATCCATTCAAACGCTAGTGATGCCATCTTTGATTTTTGGCCTGAACTATTACGATTTTCTAATAAGCAACGACGTGGCGGCCAATACAAACATTATTTTGATTTGGGACAAAGTTATCCCCCAGGGTTAAAGTAACCCGCCTTTACGGTTACTCGGAATTTAATAAAAGTTTTATGTGTCCATCTTATGCTTTCGTTACTTGTAATCTTTAGTTGTAATAACAATTTGTACAATTTAATACTGTTCCGGCATAGTTCAATCAACAACTCAATTGGCTCAATTGTCTCAGTTGTGTTGTTGTCTCAATTTGGCATTATTAGCAAATATAATGATAAAAAAATATGCTGCTACAGTCATCCGTACTTGATCGCGATCAAGCTGTATTTAATTATAACCGTTTTTTTTTTGTTAGCCAGTAATGTCCCACTGCTGGACAAAGGCCTCCTTTCCATCTTTCCACGTAATTCGGTTATGGGAAATCTCCCGCCAATTGTGCTGAAAGGCTTCAAGGTAAGGACACACTTGTCCCACGTACGCAACGTATGCAATGCAACGTGGGAGAGATTGTGTGCACACCTGTCCTACGTATACGACGTGTATTGACATCAGACGCTGTTGTTAGTTCTCCGGGTGCACTAATGTACAATGTTTTCAGACTCTGAGAGTGAATTTGAAGACGATTTAGCTTTTTTATTTTTAAATGAATATCTCCGCGTCACAAAGAAACAAAAAAGAAAGAACAGAAGATATTGGGTTCATGATATAAATAAAGAGAGAGAAAATGTTGGCGAATACCACACGTTATTGCAGAGGTTGGAATGTGATGACGACCGATTCTTTATGTACTTCCGTATGTCTAAAGTACAATTTGAGGCTGTATAACCGGGGCCCCCTGGGACCACCCTGCCCAACAACTATTTAAGGAAACAGGCATACTCACCTTACCGTCCCTATACATCCTGGAGGTGGCCAAATATGTAAGGCGTAACCTGAAACAGTTTCCAACTCACGGTACCGCCCGTGGTACAACTACGAGGAGGCACGGCGAGCTGCGCCCACCTCAAACGAGACTCGCCAAATCAAAAAAATGCCTGCATACAGTGGGGCCCAGGATATACAACGGGTTGCCCATAGAATTAAAAAACGCCTGTAGCGACTCGGCGTTCACTAATAAACTCAAAGCCAAACTGGCATCTGACGCCTGGTACTCCATTGATGCCTTTTTCGAGTGATACACATTCCGTATAGTAACTGGTTCGCAGACCCTCAAAAATAATAATAATTATGTAAAAAAAAAAAAAAAAAAAATTATAACAATGATAACCTATGTACAACGTGCACGATAGTAATAAAATATAATAAGTACCTAATATTATATATTATGAATTTATGAATAAAATTTGACATGTAAAAATTTATATTTTACCAATAAACGATTGAATTGAATTGAATTGAATTGAGGAGATTCACAGTATAATTGAGTGTGACATAAAGAAAGAACATAACAAGTTTCGGAAACCAATAAGTAAGCGTGTACTTATCCCCTCCACGTTCCCACGCCGATCTGTCGCGACAGGTCGAACGTTGCATGGGACGCGTGGGGTAGCATTGCGTATGACAAGTATGTTTCTAAGCATACAAATATCAGGGTCCAGATTTCATAATGCATTGCATACGTTGCGTACGTGGGACAAGTGTGTCCCTACCTTTAAGCTCATCTCGCCATCTGCGCCGGGGTCTTCCGCGTCGTCTTACCGCTTTTATTTATTGTTTATTTATTTGTACCAGTTACTACCTAACCACCCGCTAAACGAGAGCGTAAAATTTCATAATTTTGACGTCATTGCCACCACAAGTTCCACCCAAAAAAATATGTAAATAATAGTATTTATAATAATAGTATTTATTTTTAGATTCGGCCCTTTTCCAGTATTTAGTAAATACTGGAAAAGGGCCGAATCTTAAGTACCCGAAACCGACGTGCGTGCATGACTCGATGTATGAATGTGGAAGAAGCGAAAGAAATTTGTCAAGATCGTAGCAAGTGGAAAGAAGTGGTCTCTGCCTACCCCTCTGGGAAACAGGCGTGATTTAATGTATGTATGTATGTATGTAAGTTCCACCCCTGTTAATGTGTGCATTCCTGTGTCGCAGATCAGCTACCTGCGGAGTCTAGAAGCCGAGTGTTATCAGAAACAGAACAATCGCGAGCAATCCCTCATTTCCCACGAGAAATCTGGGAACAATCCAGGTGCTTACAGGTAACCAATTGTTATTATATTTTAGTGTTACGGAATCAGCTAACTGCGGCGGTGTTTTTGGACCGCTACGACCTTCAAGCTTACTCTTTTCTCAAAGGCTGGCAACGCAGTGTTGCAGGTATTTATTAGCAGCGGTGATCACTTAACATTAGGTGACCCCTCTAGCATAAAAAATATATTTATCTTTAACTAGCGACCCGCCCTCGCTTCGCTTCGGTTTATGTGAGTTTTCTGTAACACCCGTAAATAAAACAGAGTTTATTAAACATAAAAACCTTCCTCTTGAATCACTCTATCTGTTAAAAAAACCGCATCAAAATCCGTTGAGTAGTTCTAAAGATCTAAGCATACATAGGGACATACAGACAGCGGGAAGCGACTTTGTTTTATACTATGTAGTAACAGTGATGATGATGATTCGCTTCTCTTCGGTTTTAGTTTTTTGTAACGCCAGTAATTAAACCAGAATTGATTATACATAAAAACCTGCGTGAAAAATTATCTAACTGATAGTGAAAACCGCATCAAAATCCGTTTAGTATTTATTGAGATTATAGCGAACATACAGACAGAGGGACGCAGCGAGGGACTTAGTGATTTTTTCATTTGTTCATCATGAAAAATTACATATCATATCACGGAGTTCTTTGGCAGGTGAGTAAATATGTCGAATAATATAATGACTCAACTGAATAACATTAATTATTATTTAATTATTTAATCCAATAACAATGTAATGTTATGCAATTTATAGTAAGAATAAGAACTAGTTTATAAGCGAATTATTGAATCGTTTAATATGTAAGATTACAAATAAAGACATCTTATCTTTTAGTCACCGCTACAAGGTTTAAATTTTAACATGCTTGTTGGTAGCACGCTGATCGGGCTGCCTTGCCGCGACCCTCAGCGCACGCGCAACGTCCTGGTAGACCTGCTGCGCCGGGAGCCCAGCGCATACGCCTGGATGGCGCTCGCAGACGACTGGCTAAGGGTTAGTGTTATTCTACTATTATACAATATTTTATATTAAAATACGTTATGCTCACAGTGATACGTTACCATATTTCTACAGAATAAGATGGCAATCCGTTGCGCACGCTATTGTTAAAAAGAGATAACTATACCCTGTCCACGATAAAGAGCTAGTACTAGAAAACTTGGACAGCACGTGATTGGCCAGCGATAAGGGCGAAGCACGTGCACCGGGTGAGTTTACATGGCGGTCGAAGTCCAGTCAACATCTGTCTCCTGCACAGTGCGGACGCGTTATAGTGCTCTCCTTTCAATTTGTACCGGTAAAGTCCACCAATTCTTCTTTTAATTATTGTTTAATAGTTTGAATAAATGAATACAAAAGTAAATACTTATTGAATCCTTTATTATTTAACTAAACCAGAAAAATCATAAGGGATATTAAAATAAATATTCCGAGCGACGGAGAATGTAAGCCGAGCATGACAGTGAGGTGCCATAGTTCACGCCCACTCTCCTCTTTTGTCCCTTTCATCTACATACAAAAATGCAAAAGAGAGACCACTATACTAGCTCTTTATCGTGGACAGGGTATAGTTGTTTTTAAGTTTATTGGCATTGACGCGTGCGTGTCAGCAGCCGCGGAGCAACTGAATGGTATTTTTAATCTAACTTATCTTCGACAAAAGCAATTGTTTAGGATGAAATTATGTTTCGTAGTTTGTTTAGGATGAAGGTATGTTTCGTAGTATGGGATGAAAGAAAAGTGAATATTTTCCGCTACGTACAAAATTTTTCAACGTTGGCATTTGGACACTTAACTCTTAATTCAAAGATCAAAAGGTTATAAATTGATGGTCTCAAAACAAATGTATAACCTTTATCTTCTGTATCATAAGAATCAAGTGTCCATTATTGGTCCTTGTTCATTACTAGTTCCATTACATTAAAATACAACTGATATGGCTTACCGATGTACCTACCTGCGCAGACGACGATTTTTCGAAGCGCGGGAACCAATCACAATCAGCATGATCCACGCGTTGCGTGTTTGTTATTCTGTGCTATTATTGGTTATTAGTGACGCGTGTCATTCAGTCCGCCGTCCAACGTGTGTGAGTGAGATGGTAAAAATAGACGCAATTTAATTTGCACCTTATAACTATTACGGAAAAGTCTGATCGTGGGTTTTATTCGTGCTTTCGGAAATCATCGGAATCGTTGTTCGTGTCTGCGCGAACGAAGATTCACGACACGCCATATCAATTGTGTTCTACTGTACCTTAATGTTTCCAGCGGCAAGCCCAAGAGAAACTAGCGAATAACGAATGCGGTGATGGTTTCGACGTGCCCATGTCAACCTGCGCGGCCGCATGCGCCATACAAGCGATCAAGTGGGATCGCCGCTACGCCGTTGCGTGGGCGCTGCTGGCGAGACTCGTCCAACCCAGGACACGACGGCGTTACTGCCGCGACATGGCTGCAGCGGTGAACTCCTTTTTTAAACCACGACCCAAAAAAACGAGGCGAGTCGAATGCCTTGTCCCTTGCACTCTATAAGAATACTTGCGACGTCTTCGAGGGACAAAGCTTTGACTTGCTAGCGAGTACGGTAATTGAAACTCATGGTAAGGGTACTGGTTTGTTTTCAGTGCGGTTACAAATGGTCGAAGGAGCAGCTAAGATTGATCGAGACGTCCCAGCACTCGCTCTGCTACAGGATGGGAGACGCCCTGCAGCTGTGCCTCTGCGAGGAGTGCGCCGACGAAGCCGAGTTCGAACCGGGCTGGACCAGACCGACCCCAGGCCAAGTCACATACGATCTCGATTAGAATCGAGAACAAAGCCCTCCTTAGCCAATAAATAGTATCCCATTATAAACGCACTTTTCATTTTACTCCATTATTTCTTCTTCTTCTTCTTCCACAGCATTTATTTAGATGCCCACTGTTGGGTATATGCCTCTCCAATTCTTTTCCATTTTGCCCTGTTTTGAGTTAGTCTGGTCCATAGAGGGCCAGCATTCTCTCTAATGTCATCAGACCATCGAGCTGGTGGCCTGCCAACACTTCTCTTTCCCACCCAGGGCCTCCAGACTGCAACGCATTTACTCCATCTCCATTATTTATAAGGTTGATATTGCTAAAGGGGTTTTTTCCGAGACTACCTATTGGCGGGCCTAGTATGGCTGCGTCTATATCACGTGTCAAACGTGGATAAAGCATCCGTCACTCTCGTACTTATTTACGTGTCAGAAGGTGACGGATTATCCAAACTTTATTACGCGATAAACGTAGCCATATTAGGGCCCCTGATTTATAATTGACAAAATTTCATTTTGGTGACACCTGCAAATTACTATACGAATCGAAAGGATTTTGCCTCCTGAACACGGCAAAATATTTATTTAGATTTATTTTTGTTTATTTATAAAATACAAGTAAGTTAATAAAAATATCGAGTTTTACCAAGACTATGCCTGAATAGATATAATACCATTGCCTTTTTCACGAGAAAAAAAGCTGTAATACTTCAAATTTGACATTGACACTAATGACACATGGATAGATACTTAGAGAATTATCGGTTGACATGATACTTTTTTATATACAGATTGGACTAATGTAATATGTCCATTGTGTCGTAGAAATGAAGTTACGCCCTTTTAGAATAAGTACATCTTAATAAATTAATAATAAAATAATTATTCACTCTAGAGAAAATTTAAAACTATTAGTGTCTTCGTCCTTCCAAACAGTATCTATAAAACGAATAAAATTAAAGTCTTGAAAATATGAAGTCAATTCTGATTTTCTGGTCCTGATTTAAGGGATCTGTAGTATAGCGATGTTACGAATCGAATTTATTCCAACTCGGATACCTCGAGTTGACTCGGACGCTAACTCGAATCGCAACTCGAGTTGACTCGTCTCGTATCAACCGGATGGGATCCACTTCGCGGCAGCATCCGTGCAGCAGCCAAACTTGTCTCGATTAACTACTCTTAACATCCTGTATCGTCCTGCGAGCCTAGTATGCTTGCGCTTATCGCGTGACCAAATGTGGTTAAAGCATCCGTCACTATCGTAGTTATATTTACGGATGTTTTATCCACATTTTGTCGAGCGATTCTCTCAGCCATTTTAGCCCCCTAATCAAATCAAATCAAATCAAAACGTTTATTGCGATCATGTTGTATACAAAAGGTCTTAAGTAAATATTATTAAGTTCAACATTAACCCTGCTAGGGCACAGCAATCTTAAAAATAGTGTAATAAACTTATAAGTGTAAAATCTCACATTCTCATCTTTATTATTTTATTCTAGTATTTTACATGCATGGCACAAATTAATAAAACTAAACAAAATATAAATTCTAATTAAAGAACTCTTGAAGTGAGTAAGTATGCTTTAACTAATAAAAAAAAAATGAGCTGTAATTTAAACTGGTTGGGGTTTTCTATATTTTTAATTGAGCTAGGAATATTATTATATTTTTTTATTGACATTGCGAATGATCATTTGTAGAGTTGAAAAGGGAGCCCGTATTACGGTTTCCTTTATACTCGCTAAACTGAACTACTTTTGTTCTGCAACATTAAATAACTTAAGTTTAGATAACTAATTAATAAGTCTAATTGTAAAATCAGTGTATTCAATCATGGCCATATAATCACTATCTCATGGTACGGGGGCGACATTAACTTGGCTTAAGAAAAATGGAGAATTGGATTGCGTACATTGAAAATTACATTTGACTTGTATGGGTGAATTGCAAAAATATTGTAAATAGTTAAGGGCTCAATTAAAAAATCCTTGACAATACTTAACTTTTTCCTATGTGTAACGAAGATTAGTCATATAATCATATGGATAACCTTCGTTACTAGTGGGAGATCTTAGGTCCCGCACCTTGCATTTTTGAGACAAAGCAAATCCCTTGGACCAGGTGTTCCTGGGGGTGATCTGAGCTGATTTAGGCCGGGTGCCCAGTGGTACCCCCCCGCAGGTGGGCAGGGGAGGGGGGGGAAAAGTGCATCCGGCGCACCTCACTCTAAATTTAATATCTCCATACATCTAGCAAGTATATCAAGTTTGGTGTCTTTTTCTTATAATTCGAGGACGAGGAATTCATTTCTGGAACAAAAATTTTACCCACCCATACAAAAAAAAAGAGAAATTCAAAAATAAAAAAAAAACTTTATATATTTTTTTTCGACAAATTTTTTTTTTTTTTAAAGTATGGTGATTTGCGTCACAAAAAAAATACTAGTAAATAGCCCAGTTATCGTACTATATAAAAAAAATTACTTGTCATACATTATTTGTCTGAAAACTGTGTTAAAAAAAATATTTTGTGCCGCGCGGCGCACCACGCCCAAATAGGTACACGCTGTTAGATTTAGTATAAGGGACGCATTCAATTTTAAACTTTATTTATTCTACATACACAAGTAGGTAATAAAATAAATACGTCCTGTAATTATAAAAGAAAGGGTAAATAAATTAAAAATTACAATATAACTGAATATGGGATTATTTTATTAGAGATCTTAGGTCCCGATTTCTAAGGAAACCTTGCATTTTTGAGACAAAGCAAATCCCTTGGACCATGTGTTCCTGGGGGTGATCTGAGCTGATTTAGACCGGGTGCCCAGTGGTACCCCCCCGCAGGTGGTCAGGGGTGGGGGGGGAGTGCATCCGGCGCACCTCACCTCACCTCACTCTAAGCTTCATATCTGCATACACCTAGCACCTATGTCAAGTTGGGTGTCTTTTTCTTATAATTCGAGGACGAGGAATTCTTTTCTGAAACTAAACTTTTACTATCCCACACAAAAAAAAAACTACACTTTTTTTTTAAAAATCCTCTCCTTGCTTAAAATTAATGGTGATTCTCCTAAGAAAAAAAATATCCTACTATATAAAAAAATAAACTTGACGTAGGTGTACATTTTTTTTAATAATTGTGTTTAAAAAAAAATTGTATCGCGAGGCGGCCCACGGTACGGTCAGCCACACCATGTTGAGACAACTTTTCGTAGGCAGCCCCCTCTCGGCCATATTGCATAAGTATACTTTTTATTCGCAACGATAGAGGTATCGCGGGAAGAATTTCGTGCTATGATATATTACGATTATAAACGAGGGCTAACTTACAAGGATTCTCATGAAAAGTTAACCAGTGCTTTTAGGGCATTATCTCCATCTCTTGCCACTGTCAGTTACTGGTTCCGTGAATTTAAGCATGGGCGGAGCGACGTCAAAGATTATCCTAGACCGGGGCGACCGCCAACGGCAGTCACTCCAGAAAACGTCATCAGGATGGAGTGGCTAATCAAGAAGTCTCGAAATATTACCAAGCGAGAGATTCAGATCGAACTGAAGGTTGGATCCCAGGCAGTTTCAACCATTTTGCATGATCACCTTAAAGTTCGGAAGGTTTCGTCTCGATAGATACCACATTCACACCGGAGCAAAAAGATAGACGTGTCGATTGGTGCAAATTTATGCTAAATAAATTCGAAGGAGGCATATCACAACAAGTGACCTACATTGTGACATCTGACGAATCTTGGATATACAGCTAAGACCCATTTACAAAACAACAATCGACAGTATGGGTCTTTGAAGAAGATGATTTACCCACTAAAGTAGTTCGCGGACGAAGCGTCAACAAAAAAATGGTTACTGTTTTTTTTCGAAGAAGTGGGCCTGTAGCCGTAATTCCACTAGAAGATCGGAAAACGGTTACCATTGGCTTGGCCGTGTCGATTGCCAGTACCATGGATTTTTTGAACAAATCGGGAGTGCAACTGCTACCACCGCTCATTCCCGAAATACCAGAATTTTAAAATACCAGATTCTCAATATACATGATTCTCAAAAAATAACATTTAAATTTCGGTATCGTTGATTATGCTTACCTAATATTTCGAAGCTGGTGATTTGGGAATCTGGTAAAGAGAGTAGTCTGGTATTTTAAAATTCTGGTATTTCGGGAATGAGCGGCTACCACCGACCCTCCCTATAGCCCTGACCTGGCTCAATGTTATTTTTTTTATTCCCCACGGTAAAAAAATCATTACGTGGACGAAAATTTTCGACGGCGGATGAAGCAGTGGACGAATTCAGGGGACTTTTTTGACCTTTCGCAAGAACGGTTTTTTTCCTGTTTTGAAAGTTGGTCTACTCGAATGCATAAGTGCATAGATGTAGCAGGGCAATACTTTGAAAAGTTGTAAATAAAGTTTAATTATATTTCTTTAATTTTTGTTTAACTAAAAAATTTCGGACCGGACCTCGTAGGTATGTTTTATTATTTAAATCCCTAAATGAAGATTTTGCCTTTTAAGGATTACTTTTCCGAATGGAGACCAACGGGACCATAATATCTACTATGTATGTATTAAGGAAGATTTAGAACAAAAAAAAAATGAGTAAAATAATAAAGAGGTACCCACTCATACACGACACGTTCCATTTCAAGGTTTTTAAATTTTTTACTGTTTCGTAAGAACAGTAAAACATATACAAGCACCAAATTGGGTATGATTATATGGCAAACCCTGAAGAAAAACCACCAATACTAAAATATACTCAATTGTGAGTTGGGTCGCGTGGATTCGATTCGAAATTGGAATATAATAATATGTAATGTGCGGCAGTACGGAACCCTCGGTGCGCGAGTCCGACTAGCACGCGACCGGTTTTTTTTACAATAAAGGCCTTGGTTTCTAACAACATAATAATACCCAGTAACTTATCGTTTCCAATTTGTCCATTGACTGACCCATTCTGATTGCTTGTAAAGTAAAAGTTTTACCTACCTATAGCATAGGGTAATCCCATATTCAGTTATAATGTAATCCTTAATTTATTTACCCTTTCTTTTATAATTACAGGACGTATTTATTTTATTACCTATTTGTGTATGTAGAACAAAGTTTAAAATTGAATGCGTCCCTTATACTAAATCTGACAGCGTGTACCTATTTGGGCGTGGTCCGCCGCGCGGCACAAAATATTTTTTTTTAACACAGTTTTCTGACAAATGTATGACAAGTAATATTTTTTATATAGTAAGATAACTGGGCTATTTAGTAGTATTTTTTTTGTGACGCAAATCACCATAGTTTTAAGAAAAAATTAAATTGTCGGAAAAAAATATATAAAGTTTTTTTTTAATTTTTGAATTTCTCTTTTTTTTTGTATGGGTGGGTAAAATTTTTGTTCCAGAAATGAATTCCTCGTCCTCAAATTATAAGAAAAAGACACCAAACTTGATATACTTGCTAGATGTATGGAGATATTAAATTTAGAGTGAGGTGCGCCGGATGCACTTTTCCCCCCCCTCCCCTGCCCACCTGCGGGGGGGTACCACTGGGCACCCGGCCTAAATCAGCTCAGATCACCCCCAGGAACACCTGGTCCAAGGGATTTGCTTTGTCTCAAAAATGCAAGGTTCCCTTAGAAATCGGGACCTAAGATCTCCCACTATACACAAAGGAAAAACAATCGAAGAAATATAACGTTGTTTCAATTAAGCTCTTAACTATGTACAATATTTTTGCAATTCACTCGAATGGAAAAAAAAACAAATTTAAGTTGGGCTTATTTGTAACAACTTACAGAACTAAAGAAGTTCAGTTTCAGGAGTACTTAGAAACGATCCAAGCATTTAAAGCCCCCAGGTCGGAGGCAGCCTTATATCCAAATAACACATACAAACTACAGACTTTATCAGCGACTGACTCGTGGACCCACTACGTTTGCCCCACTGCTATTCACTTTGGTCAGAAATTTATCAGAAATTATTTTTATCCCGCAAAAGTTTAGGTTTGTTAGGTATCTTTAAATGCCCGAAGGGCAAATCGCCCAAAATAAGGAGCCCTGCCGCAAGGCATCGGTGATTGTACACACAGCAACACATCCAGCTATACACTTCAGAAATCTGAAATATTGCATGAAAGAGAGTCGCACTAGAATGCGTATGTTGTTGACATAATACACATATATACATCTCTTTCTTTTTCTCTCTGCTCTGTCTTTAATGGTTAGTTAGGTTTGATGTTGTGTGTACGTTAATGAATAAAAGAGTTAATAAGGGGATACATTCTTCATAACATTACGTGATATTATTTGTGATGACGTGAGTTATTATTTATTATAAAATGTAAACGTCCATTGTTAAGAACCTTTTAAAAGAAAGAAAGTGCGATCCTCGTACTTACCTATTGTGTTTTATCGGTAGTCGCACCGTTTCGTTGTTCCGCACCGCAGTCTAAATCAACATGTTTCAAACGTAAGTGTCCTATTAATATTATAAATACGAAAGTTTGTGTGTGTGTGTGTGTGTGTGTGTGTTTTCTTTTGTTACACCACGCTGCAACGGCTGGACAGATTTGAATGAAATTTGAAATGGAGATAGCTTATACCCTGCATTAACAAGTTCCTGAGGGAAAAATGATTATCGAAATATAAGCGGACGAAGTCGCGGGCAGAAGCTGGCAATTGCCAAGTAAAATAGCGAGTTAAGTCGACATAATATACCCTTTTACACTAGGTCCATAGATAAAAAAACAATATTTTCTTTAAAAAAAGCAACGATGAAAAATCTAAAACTATGAACGGTTTTTTTTAAAGAAAATATGAGTTTGGGCCGATATAAAAAAATACGTACTCATTATTTTTTCATGTTCTCAAACATATAATTAAACCAGTAATAAATTAGAAAAAAAAACCTCTCTATAGAAGTTAGAGGGTTTAGTCACTTTTCAATACTTTGAAGGCCATTTTCTCCTAACATGTTGAGTTTGAGCACCTAAAAAAAATACGTGTCCGTTATTTTTGACTACTCTCTAACATATATCAAAATAAATCAAATCGGAGCCGGACAGTTGGGTACCCTTCCTTGTTAGATATATATCCGGTTTTGATGGCGAAATCGATCCTTACCGACGCCGAGTCAGGTTTTCATGTATTCTTTAAACCTAATAATGTGAGACGAGTTAGTATGTTTATTTCAAACATCCGTTCAAGCTACCATAAAAACTGTAGTAACTTAACCAACTCTATCAAAACTTCATCAGAGCTAGCTAAATGCGAAACAACTGAAACCTCTGCAATACAAAAAAAATGAGGAAATTAGCCGTCAACTGAAAGCCGTCCCACTGACGCCTCGACGGTTACAGCCGTCGCAAGTTAAAAGAGACTATTTCGTATCAATTAAGTTGTAATTTATTATTACAGCAATAGCATAGCAAACGTACTGTGTGGGGTGACACATTTTCTGTGCAGTCTGTGGGCTTCAAAAGGTTGACGATGGCATTTTTTAGATTCTCTGCGACAGGCGCGTTGCTGTATGCTCTCCTCTGGATAACCAAGAGGCTGGGAGAGCTACCCGACGTGCCGCCCTACAGGGACCTCGTATACGAGACCACAACGAGCACCAGGGCGCCGAAATGGTGAAAAAGACAGTTACAGCTTCCTATATACAGCAGTGTTTATGAAGCAGTGTTTATAAATTTATCGACTTAGTCAATTCCAGCGGGCGTAGTGTGGTTGCGTTTATTGCTTGACAAAATGTGGATAAAGCATCCCGTCTCGTACTTATGTACGTGTCAGAAAGTGACGGATGTTTTATCCACATTTTGTACGCCATAAACGCAGCCATATTAGGCCCCCAGGGGCCGTAGCCAAGATTCAAACGCTACTAACGTTTTTCTTTTCTATCGCTCAAAATGTATGGGAATCGCGTATGGAAAAGCGATAAACCACGTGGTCAACTGTCATCCCATTCATTTTGAGTGATAAAAAAGAAAAACGATAGAAACGTTTGCATCATGTCTACAGTCCCAGGTAATTTTTAGAAGCGTTTTGCGTGCTATGAGTGATATCCCTGGATTTAAAAACAAATTATGAGGTAAGTAGTGTGGGTGATGGGACCAGTGTTGGACTGTATGTAACTGACAGTCACATACCTAATATAATGGACACTTAACTCTTAATTCAAAGACCATAGGCTCATAAGTTAAGTGTTGCAAAACAAATACATAACCCTTATCTAAAATAAGAATCAAGTGTCCTTCAAATGCCATTGTCCTTGGTTGAGTCCATATCAACCTACAAGATACTTTGGAACAATTAAATACTATTTGAATGTGTCCTAATGTCCTAAATATTTGTATCAGAACCTTTTTTTCTTCTGAAATTCATGTTTATCTACCTCTAGAATAAGTTCCATTAAAACGAAAACGAGATCATTAAGTTACCTTCTTGTCCAGTTTTTTGTGTTCATCGCAAACGTCATGGAGCGGATGAACGTATCAGCAATTCACCAGGCATGGCTGACTGTCACGTTCGGCCGGGTTACCGAAAATGGCGGTACCCTCGTTATGTTGCTTGTTGGGTGACTGCTGCTATATACGAGTCGAGCACATTACTTTTTAATTTTTCCTTTCCGTTTGTTTAGGTTAGTTTTTAAGACTGCACCGAGCAAACATCGAGCGTCCAGTGGCACCCTCATTACTATTATTGTGTTTTCTAATTAACTAAAGAATTTCCTTGGAATCCGACGTTGTGTTTTTGTAACGCAAGTAAAAACACAATTTATGAGAAACGACCCTTTTTAAAGGTGGCCACTTTTTTCCGTTAACTTGATAACTTGAAGGTGAATTGTTATTAAACTATGTGATATACCCTATGAGTTGTGTTTTCATTTATAGTACAACACATCGTTCAATTTTAAGAAAATACTGTAGGATATTAGAAAACACAATAATAGTAATGAGGGCGCCTCTGTACATCCGGCGTACGCTCGGCGCAGTCTTAGGTCAGCGCCGTAGGTACTTCTATTGCGGTCAGGGATTGAAAACCGGTTTATTTTCCGTAGCGGTTAAAGCCACACTATGAGAGCCTAACCCATAATAAAGGTTACGCTCACAGGGAGCGAAATGCATTTACCGGTTAGAGAGCGCTCCTTCCGTGTGAGCCGAGACAAGGGTGAATGACGGAAGCGCTCTCTAACCGGTTATAACCGGTAAATGCATTTCGCTCCCTGTGAGCGTAACCGTAACCGTAATCCGTTGGAACGTAACCCAAATAATTAACCGGTTTAACCTAAATAAATACCGGTTTATTTGTAACCGGTTACAATCCCTGATTGCGGTACAATGCTGAGGGTCCTATTCAACGTAATGTCTTACTTTTACTTTTTTTTTAATATTTTTCTTCTGTGTGAGTGGAATAAAATATTATCTATGTATTCTATTGTATTCAAATCGGATGTACTTAGGTATTACAACTGGTACGAGTTTCAGCTCTATTTCGGACAATTAGCTTGGTAACTTTATTTATATTTGTTAATAGAACCTATTTTACCTGTAAAATGGACTTACAGTCTGTGAGGACTTAGAAGACGCTTCGGGTTGAACTTCTCCCTCACTCGCTCTTAATACGAGTGAGAGACAAGTATATACCCAAAGCACCTTCTAAGAGCTATTACATTTTTTTTTTAAACAGGTTAAATTTTATGTAAAACATAATAATTTTTTTTATTAATATATGTATTTGCCTATTAGTAACCATCCAACCTCAATCTTTAGTTGATATTAATTTATTTATTCATTCACTTTAGGTTAACATAATCAGACAAAATACGATATACAATTATTTGTAGAATTCATATTCACTCTCATCCTTCTTTATATTGTTCTTGTATCCTTTTTCGAAGTCTTTGGGCAGAACAATATAATATAATATTTCTCTGTTCTCCATTAATTATAGGCTACAAATAAAATTAAGTATCCTAATTGTCTACATTGTTTCTCTCTAGTGGATATTTTATTAATATATGTATTTGCCTATTAGTAACCATCCAACCTCAATCTTTAGTTGATATTAATTATAGGCTACAAATAAAATTATCCTAATTGTCAACATTGTTTTATTATGTAACACCTCCTTTAAAGTTTAAAACGTGTATCTCTAGTGGATCAAAATGGTACAATATATGGATGATGTCTGTGATTGTTTATTTGATTTGATTATGCAATGTCATACACTCATTTTTTTTTCTTTTGGGTAGCAGGCGATGAAGATGATAGTCCTAGCGGTACGCCAAAAAGTTCTGCAAATGGTGTTAAAAGCCTGACGTCATATTGTTTTTGTATGGAAAAAAAACTTTGTTCTGAAACCAATCGTGAGTGGTATCTAATGAATGGGCTTAATAAGCCGATACTAAAAATATATCACATCATTATATTTCAGTCACTTGATTTAAATTACAATAAAAATCATTTTCCAAACATACCAAATTTGGGCTCCTCCAGATATTTATAATATGGTTGAATTATTATTTGTAAATATATACCTAAAATGATTTTCAATAGCCTCATATCCAACCCCAAGAAAGCGATTTTGAAATATTTACATTTAGTACCTACACCGAAACGTCAATATCAGGGGGCCTAACAAGGCCGCGTTTATCACGTGATTTTTGGATAATGCATCCGTACAGGTAAATAAGTACACCGTGTCAAAAAGTGACGGATGCTTTAAAAAAAGCAAGGTTTAAAAAAAACAACTGCAATGTTTCGATGTTTTTGTCGAGGTTCTTCATTAAATAAGCTAAGCTTACATACATTGCGAGGTAAATAAAAGCTTGTAAAATATAACCTATCATTACTTTGATTATGCCTATGTCGTTCTAACGATACCCTATTAATGTTAAAACCCATCAAGCCATTTAGGCCTCAAATCATGCCAAAGAAATAAATAAATTACCCAGGTTTCACCTACGGTAATTTCAAAGAACAAAGCTCATTTCACTTCGCAGAATTTTCGTTTCATAGAAAGCTATTTTCTGCCCGTGTTGATTTTACAAGTACGTACATACACTCGGAGACCATATCCCTCCTTCTACCTCATTACTTTTATAGTGTTTTCTAATAAACTATAGTATTTTATTGAAATTGGACGATACGTTTTTGTACTACAAATGAAAACAAAACTTATAGGGTATATCACATAGTTTAATAACAATTCACCTTCGAGTTATTAACTTAACGGAAGCAAGTGGCCACCTTTTCCCGTTAAGCTGACTACTCAAAGGGTAATTGTTATTAAAGTTTGTTACGTATCCCATAAATTGTGTTTTTACTTGCACTACAAAATCATTTCGTCTGATTCAAAGGAAATTCCTTAGTTAATTAGAAAACACAATAATAGTAATGAGGGCGCCACTGGACGCTCGGCGTTTGCTTGGCGTTGGCGCAGTCTTAAGCTATTTCTAAAACAGCCGTTACATTTAAATACCCAACCACTGCTTTTCGGATAAAGCCCTACATAACCTCGTAACCTTTTTTCTGCAGTGAGCTTCG